>CM077297.1:14063853-14458853 GCA_039654925.1 Anguilla pacifica | reverse complement strand
GCCTGAGCTGCTCTCGTAGAGTAGGTACTAGAGCAGAGAGGTCACCGATCAATGGGATCTGACCAAGCGGCCAAAACCGGGCTGCGTTTCTGAAGCTCACTTCCTTGTCCTGTTGAAAGACGTCGCTCACGAGCGACATTGCAGCTGGCTCCAGCATAGAGCCCGTTTTAAAGGAGGTCCATGGCAACAATACGGTCAAAATACAAAAAGTCAATAATTTTTTTCCGCAAGACAAAGTAGTCGCAGTTGGTGTTTCTTCTTCATTTAACGTCTCCCCGTGTGCAGATTTGTTAAGTTATTGTGCTATTTGGACAAGCCGGTAATATTTTGTGGATGAATCAGGGACAGTTTGCTTCACTACTGAGTCACTGTATCTCACGCACTTAGTGGACGACTGGACTTCAAATCCCTACTGTGCAGTCTCTGGCTCCAATTTGTACAACATGGCGGTGTCCACAAACTACACTACCCAGGCTTCAAAACCCTTTTCACCAAGCCCATGGAGAGTCAATGGGTGATGTCACAGTGACTTTGTCCATATTTTTCTACAGTCTATAGAGCTGACAGACCAGTAGAGTCACAACAGAAGAAACAAAGACTACAGACGACATAATAGAGTTGGGCGGAGTAAACAGACAGTGTGGAGACAGACAGGCAGAGCCCAGAGCCCAGACCGTCCTGGCTGACCTTAATGCCCTTGGTATCCTCTTCGTCGAAGGATCCGATGTCGAAGGCGTCTGCGGCATTGACTTCCCCTCTCGGAGGAATCAGGGGTGGAGAGTACTGCAGAACAAGGACACAGTCACACACCCGCACAATGCCCACTCACACACCCGCACAACACTCACACACCCGCACAATGCCCACTCACACATCTGCATCACGCATTCTCACACAACCACACAATGCCCACTCACACACCTGCACAACGCATTCTCACACACCCGCACAATGCCCACTCACACACCCGCATAACGCATTCTCACACAACTGCACACGCACTCACACACCCGCACAATGCCCACTCACACACCCGCACAACGCCCACTCACACACCCGCACAATGCCCACTCACACACCTGCACAATGCCCACTCACACACCCGCACAACGCATTCTCACACACCCGCACAATGCCCACTCACACACCCGCACAATGCCCACTCACACACCCGCACAACGCATTCTCACACACCCGCACAATGCCCACTCACACACCTGCACAATGCCCACTCACACACCCGCACAACGCCCACTCACACACCCGCACAATGCCCACTCACACACCCGCACAACGCATTCTCACACACCCGCACAATGCCCACTCACACACCTGCACAATGCCCACTCACACACCCGCACAATGCCCACTCACACACCCGCACAATGCCCACTCACACACCCGCACAATGCCCACTCATACAACCGCACAACGCATTCTCACACAAGCACACATGCAGTCACGCTACCACACAACGCGTTCTCACACAACCGCACAACACTCACACAACCGCACACCACGTTCTCACACACCTGCACAACGCATTCTCACACAAGCACACAACACTCATACAACCGCACAACGCACTCTCACACAACCACACAATGCACTCACACACAACTACACACTGTCACGTGACCACATGACACAATGCCACACAATGTATTATTCCGCAAAGCACAGCACACCAACGCACATGCTCAGTACTGCTACAGTGCAGTCACGCGGTCCTGGAACAGGAAACACAGTGAGTCATGTCACACTTAACAGTTACAGGCGTGTGCCAGGTAACACATTCACACTTCTGTTCCAAGACCCAAAGTCACACAGTTCTGTCCTGGGTAACACAGTCACACAACTCTCTCCCAGTTACACAGCTGTGTATCGGGGTGACACAGTTACAATCTTTTAAAGGTAAACAGTGACACGGTCCTGTCAGAGGTAACAGAGTTACAATTCCCTGTGCCAGGCCTGTGTCGGAGAGTGTAAGCACAGAACAGGAATAAAGACATTCTTGCAGAGCTGCTTTCTTGGTAGCTAAGGGGAATCCATGGCAACAAAAGGGGCAAATTCTTCAGTGAGCCAAAACAAAAGGCTATTTAATCAGCCAGATGACTCCAACTAGAAACAAGACGCTGCTGATCTCTTCTATTACAACACTGCCAGAGGAAAACATGCAGACGCCAACGACTGCAGTGATCAGTCAGCCTGCAGAACCGTGTGTGTGTGTGTGTGTGTGTGTGCGCGTGTATATGAACGTGTGTGTATGTGCCATTTTGTAACCTCAGCATCAGAGTTTAGGAGTGTGGGTGGGGTCTGTACAGATGGGAGGAGCCAACGCATAACCCTCCATTAGGTGCCCTCCAATGACGACAGGGATCAAACCAATCACAGACCTGCTAAACAACGAATAAGCGCCCTCGCTCCCGCAGCGCAGTAAAGATGCTACATACAACAGAGCCCTGGGAGAGAAGACACACAGCCCTCCGCCATGTGAGGGAATGAAGGCCAAAGGGATGAGCATCCCGGGGTTCACTGAAGAAAAGCTGGGCTTTGGGCTCTGGGGTTTGGGCTCTGGGGTTTGGGCTCTGGGGTTTGGGCTCTGGGGTCTGGGCTCTGGGGTCTGGGCTCTGGGGTCTGGGCTCTGGGGTTTGGGCTCTGGGGTCTGGGCTCTGGGGTTTGGGCTCTGGGGTCTGGGCTCTGGGGTCTGGGCTCTGGGGTTTGGGCTCTGGGGTCTGGGCTCTGGGGTTTGGGCTCTGGGGTTTGGGCTCTGGGCTTTGGGTTTGGGCTCTGGGCTTTGGGCTCTGGGCTTTGGGCTCTGGGCTTTGGGCTCTGGGCTTTGGGCTCTGGGCTTTGGGCTCTGGGGTTTGGGCTCTGGGCTTTGGGCTCTGGGCTTTGGGCTCTGGGCTTTGGGCTCTGGGCTTTGGGCTCTGGGCTTTGGGCTCTGGGCTTTGGGCTCTGGGCTTTGGGCTCTGGGCTTTGGGCTCTGGGGTTTGGGCTCTGGGCTTTGGGCTCTGGGCTTTGGGCTCTGGGCTTTGGGCTCTGGGGTTTGGGCTCTGGGCTTTGGGCTCTGGGGTTTGGGCTTGAGGAGAGGATGTTTTCGGGAGCCGACGGGCATTCGCTGCACTCACAGGCACCGAGGAGCCGGGGCGGCCGAGTTCGCCTCACCTTTTGGAGATAGACCTGCTGCCAGTCTATCCCTTTGAAGAAGAGATGCTCCTTCACTTCTGGAGCCCTGAGAAGAGAAAGACCGCCCCTCAGTTTATTTGAAACTTTAAAGCCCCCCCCCCACACGGGAGAAACGCCACCCGCTCCCGTCACGTCACCTCTTCAGAGCCACACTCGAGAAGAGACCGCCGGCGCGCTTCAACGCCAGGCCACCAGGTGGCAGCGCAGAATTCGCGGAAAACCCAGCACGACCGTTCCATCGTTACGAGCGGGGGGAGAAATCCCTTCCCGGCGCGCTTAGCGTGCCGGCCGCACTGCCCTTCTTTACAAGAGGACGGGTCCCCGAACGGCGGCATCAGGGGCCCGAGGCCCCGCCCGCCGCGGCCGGGCCGCTGGCAGAGTAACGGACGCCGCACAGGAGAGCAGGAGCCCGTTTGGACAGCTCCGCCAGCGCGGCTGTTCAACGTCAGCAGCTGTGCCTCTGGCCCCCCGGGGCACCAGGAAGACTTTCCACTCTCAACATTCCCCGAGAAGATTTACAGGTTCGGAGATTCACACAGACGAGGAAGAACTGGAAAAATAAAATGGAATGCACTACAGCTCTTCAGAACAGAAGATGTTTCGACGCTACAGAAATTCAGAGGCTTATCAAAACAGACCACCGGCCCACATCTCGCTGTTATTATTCAAGCTTTCTTTGTCCCGTTGTTTTTATTTGTTTTACTGCTTGCAGGCAACAAATATTGTGCGATGCAATGGTGCATTTTAAGCTAACTGAGCACAGAACTGCAGGACGTAATGGAACCAAATCCCAAGCAGGACCTAATCAGATTGGATATATTGACCCTACCCTTCCCAAGTTCGATTAGTCACCCTCAAAATCCACTCTCACCCAATCCCGAAGGAGCCGACAGATCCAATTTGCAACACGACCCCTTTCTAAAAAACCCCCCGTTCCTTCGTGCGCAAAAAAATAAAAATAAAAATAAAAATGTCCCAACGCAGTACGATGAAACCGCGCTTCGCCCCTCGAGGGAAGGCCGCTGGTGTGAGCTGCTCTGGATCTTGGGGGCGTTTTTAGCCGCTACGCTCAGCGTCAGAGGACATGTGACCCGAGAGTCCCGCGGTCTGTGGGCCTGACCCTCCTGACGCCGCGACGCGGGAACGAGGAGACGCGCTTCACGGCATCGCGACCGCGCCCGTCACGAGGACGCCGCACGCAAACGCACCGACACCCCGCCCCCCCGGCCCGCCCGAGGCCGTCTTCTGACGTTTGCGCCGACGCGGCACGCGCAAATAGAGACGCGGCGCGGAGTCCTGTCAACCGCCGGCCTTACCTCACGGGTCAATATTTGCGGGAAAACAAAGCGCAAAAAAAAAACAGAACTGGCTTTGGCGGGGCTGAGAGGAGGCGGCGTTTCCGGCGGAAGAGCCGCGCGTAAACAGACGCCCCCGCGGCCTCCTCCCCGCAAATACTGACCCGTGAGGTAAGACCGGCGACTGACCCGACTCCGCGCCGTGTCTCTATTCAAACGGCCGCACTATTCAGGCCTCGCTCCGGCCTGTCCGTCACACGCGTGACACGCCCACGATGAATATTAATGAGGCCGTCATTTATAATTCAAAACCATCGATTTTTTTAATCGCCGTGCGGGGTTTTAATTTCGGTGGGGGGACGCTTAGACCTTGTCAGAAGGGAGAAAAGGCAATTATAAACGTGGCCGGGGAACAGCGAGGGGCCCCCTGACGGCAGGGGAGGGGCGATATTTATCTAAACACACGAGACGTGCGCGCGGGCCCAGGCGAACGCGCAGGCGTAACCGTTGGAGACGAGCGAGGCGCAGCTTTGCTGCATGCGGCTGAGGGGGTCCGCAGCCCTGGCGAGAGGCGTGGCCGAGACCGCGGGCTGTGAAAGGGGCGGAGGGGGTGGGGTTACGGTGACCGCCTGCGTGTGGGGGGCGGGGCTTTGCGACGGAGCACAGGAAAAGTCTGACGGCTCGGGTCGTCGGGTCGACCTTCATTTGGCTGCGAACTGCAACCGCGCTCGCGGTCTGCGGAGCCACGGCCCAATCAGAGACGCACGTGGAGCCACGGCCCAATCGGA
Source organism: Anguilla pacifica (assembly GCA_039654925.1). Taxonomy (NCBI): domain Eukaryota; kingdom Metazoa; phylum Chordata; class Actinopteri; order Anguilliformes; family Anguillidae; genus Anguilla; species Anguilla pacifica. The sequence goes on along the minus strand of CM077297.1, from coordinate 14,453,581 downwards.
AACGCACGCAGTGCCACGGCCCAATCAGAGACGACCGTGTCCTCTAGGGTGTCCCTGACGGTTACACGGCCAGCGCTCAGGTGCCCAGGAGACGCGGCGGCGGCGGCGGCAGCGGAGGCCTCTCTTACCCCCTCCCGAGGCAGCCCAGCCTCTTGGCCACGTCCCTCTGCAACAGCCCTTCCAACAGAGACTTGAGCTCGGCTGAGAAAGAGTCCGGCAGCTCCACGTTCTGAAAGGGACACAGGGAGGAGGTTAGCACCCACACCCGGGCAGGAAGGCTCATAATCACCCACTCTCTCACAGCATCACCCGCTTCTGTGCGTGCGCGTGAGTGTGCGTGTGTGTGTGTGTGTGTGTGTGTGCGCGTGTGTGTGTGTGTGCGCGTGTGCGTGAGTGTGCGTGTGTGTGCGCGTGCGTGTGCGTGTGTGTGCGCGTGAGTGTGTGCGTGCATGTGTGTGTGTGCGTGTGTGTGCGTGCGCGTGTGTGAGTGTGCGTGTGTGCGCGTGTGTGTGTGTGTGTGCGCGTGAGTGTGCGTGTGTGTGTGTGTGTGTGTGTGTGTGTGTGTGTGTGTGTGTGTGTGCGCGCGTGTGCAACAGTGGTGCGTGTTCAGTCGTGTGCCCTCACACATGTTTGCACGTGTCAGTCAATACATGTGATGTTGTCAAACAAGCGATATTTGCATCGTGTCAACATGACGAACCGCCATGTGACCATGCTAAGTCAACACTGCGTTTCCACACGAGGTACAGCTCTCCACGGCCCTGACCTCCCCGCCTGCTGACCCGGCGTGGAGGCTCCAGCACCGAGCACGTGCCCCCCCCCCAACCCCCCCCCCCCCCCCCCCCTCCTCGGACAGAGACCGAGGAAGTGAACTCCGCCCATTCCCACTCATCGACAGACGAGCGCGCCCCGCTTCCATCCAATTAAAAGCACGCGCCGCCGCCGCTCTTGCTCCCTCCCCTCACGCGCACGCTTACCAGCATCACCCTCAGCTGGAGGCGACAACCCGAAAATAACGACGCATCCACGTCCTTCCTCCTTCTCAAACTCGTCAGGACAGCTCGAAAAATGAAAATGCACCACAGAGCAGAGTGAAACCCTGTCTACTGCACGAGCAATTACTCCAGAATAAATCACTATCCAGCTACGGTTCTGCCATCTTGCCACTACTGTCTGCTTTCAACCATTAGTCATGTTGATCTCTGCCATATTCTTAACATCCTTTAATTGACGGGCAAATTCTTGGATGCTTTTACAATCTTATGATAAGTTGGCCATGCCCACCGTCTGGGGATTAAAAGATTTATCAGGCAGTAATTTAGAATGAAGAATGTGCATTTTCTAAATCGGTCATTTGTAGCTCTTTGAAGGAGGCGAGGCGGAGTGTAATGGAGTCTCGTTCTATTTTTATTGAAATGCAAAATGCCGTTTAGTCTCGGCGGAAAACAAAGCGGCTCCTCTGCAGGCACTTCTCGCTTTTCTCCGGGACCTGCTCCGCTTATCTGGAGTTTCGCTGACAAAATATTTTGCTCGCCTCAGGCAATGTGGTGTCTTGCAGTTGGTGTCAGGTAGTTAAGTGAAATCCCGCCTGTACTGCAATGCACCATACATGGAGACAAACACACACACACACACACACACACACACACACACACCGAATGTCATTTAGAATTCATAGGAACAACCTGCCTGACAGAAACAGTGCAGCCTGTCTTTGGATATGCAAAGCCAATATTCTCATGTGATTTGCCAGGATCTCCCTGCTCAGAATGCACATGGCTCATTAGAAAGGTGCTCAGAACCCCTCCGCAAGCAGAGCAAAGCCCACGCAGTATTTTTTGTTGAATATCCCAAGAAATTACAAACCAGCTTGGCGCGAGCTGGATGCTTGGGGTGTATGAACCTGCCAAATGGCCACTTTCCTAGTGTTCATCATCTCATGCTTATTGAATGAGATTTCCTGCAATTTTTTTTATTCAACTCTCAACATTTTTTCTTCAAATAAATATCAGGCGGCAGTTTAAATATCAAATTCTAAAGATTATTATTTTTTTGATAATATTCCATAAAACAGTTCAATGTTTCAGTTCCGCTCAAAGATAAAGCCTTGAGCGTTCTATACCACAATGTGAATATGTGACAACAAAGATAATTGCAGGTATGCATGAGCACCTGGGGTCTGGTGAAAAGCTGTTTAGGAATTATGGGAAGCGTAGTTAGTGGAAGGGGTTCGGGGTATGCACTCACCATGGTAAGAGTCATGCGGTCGATCTCGTGTTTGTCTTTGGTCTTGTGCTGTCGAAATGGACTGTGCCTGCAAAGAGACGGCTCGCCGTTAGTGATGGACAGGGGGAGGGGAGGGTGTGCGTGTGTGTGTGTTGGTTGTGGGGGTGGAGGAGGGTTGAGAGTACGGAGCAAGAAAAACTGAAAAATTGGAGAGACACTCTTTCACAGACAAGCAGTGGGAAGAGGTGGGGAATGGGGTGGGGTCTTACAGACAGGCGTTGGGTGGGTGAGGATTGGGATTGTGGCGTGTCTTTCACAGACAGCAGCGTTGAGTGGGAATTGGTGTGGGTCCTTCACAGATGGGCAGTGGGAGAGTCGGATGGGCCGGGTGATTCACAGAGAGCAGCAGGAGGGAGGGGACTGGGGCGGGTCTTTCACAGATGGACAGTGGGAGAGTGGGGATTGGGACAGGTCTTTCACAGAAGATCAGTGGGAGAGTGGGGATAGGGACAGGTCTTTCACAGATGGGCAGTGGGAGAGTGGGGATAGGGGCGGGTCTTTCACAGAAGGGCAGTGGGAGAGTGGGGATTGGGACAGGTCTTTCACAGAAGGGCAGTGGGAGAGTGGGGATTGGGACAGGTCTTTCACAGATGGGCAGTGGGAGAGTGGGGATAGGGGTGGATGTTTCACAGAAGGGCAGTGGGAGAGTGGGGATTGGGACAGGTCTTTCACAGATGGGCAGTGGGAGAGTGGGGATTGGGACAGGTCTTTCACAGATGGGCAGTAGGAGAGTGGGGATTGGGACAGGTCTTTCACAGATGGGCAGTGGGAGAGTGGGGATTGGGACAGGTATTTCACAGAAGGGCAGTGGGAGAGTGGGGATTGGGACAGGTCTTTCACAGATGGGCAGTGGGAGAGTGGGGATTGGGAAAGGTCTTTCACAGATGGGCAGTGGGAGAGTGGGGATTGGGACAGGTCTTTCACAGAAGGGCAGAGGGAGAGTGGGGATTGGGGCAGGTCTTTCACAGATGGGCAGTGGGAGAGTGGGGATAGGGGCGGGTCTGTCCTGTGCGCTGTGTTCTGGTTTTCGGCCTGTCTCATCCTGCAGCCCGGCCGGGCCCTGCTGACCTCTCTCTCCTGCCTTTGAAGTGTTCAAACGCACGGACACATCAATGGAGGGACGCACTCCTCTCGCTCGCCCGCACGCTGCCCCGCTCCGCCTTCCTCCCTCGCCGTGGCAACCACCGCCACCCCTGCTTTTCTCCCTCTCTCTGTCTCTCTCCCCCTCTCTCTGCCTCCTTCCCTCCCTTTCTCTGATGTCTGTGAGCTGACCTCCTGGGTCCAAAGCACTGACATTTAAACTTTACACTCCACATCAAACAGGAGCGAGAGAAAAGGAGAGCGCGGGAGGGAGGGAGGGAGGAGGGGGGCAGGGAGGGGGCAGACAGACACAGAGATGGAGGATGCTCACCCTCGCAGCAGTTTGAAGAGCATGCAGCCCAGAGAGAACCAGTCAGCGCTGCTGTCATAGGCCGTCCCCTTCTGCAGGACCTCAGGGGCCATGTAGCCATGAGTCCCCCTGCAACATGCACACACACACACACACAGATGCGCACACAGACACACACACACACACACAGATGCACACACAATTAAGGCATTAATACAGAAATCACCATGAGAGCCAGAAGTCACTCAGGTAATACAAACAAAATGCAAACACACGCACGCGCGCACACACACACACGCACGCTCACACACACGCACGCACGCACACTCACACACACACGCGCACACACACACACAATGCGACAGCGCAGGCCGGCGGGGCAGACTGACACGCTGGCGTGAGGCTTCTTCTTGGAGAAGTCGCAGGCCAGGCCCAGGTCAGAGATGCGCACGTGGCCGTGCTCGTCCAGCAGGATGTTGGCCGGCTGCGGGGGAGGGGCGGGGGAGAGAGTAAACACACGCCAGTCATTTCATCATCATCATCATCACAGTGGGAAATATAACCCTTTCGCCATCTCACCTTCATCACGCAACTACTGCAATTCCCTCTTTTACGACCCTCCGATCGCTGCAGTTTTTAAAACGATTTAGCTCGTTATTTTAATTATTATTTTTTTTAATTAAAGCGTTTGTCTCCCCCTTTCTCCCTTCAGTAAGAGCCTCAGCCTCACGGGCTCTGGCAGCGCCCCTCCCCCCCACCTTCACGTCAGACGGACAGAGAGAGAACAGGGGGGACGGAGAGGCTGAAAAGAGATGTGTAATGAGAGAGAGAGAGAGAGAGAGGGAAACGGAGAGAAAGCAGCGAGATGGAGCAGTAGACACCGAGAGGGAGAGAGAGAGAGACACGGGGATCGAGAGATCGAGAGCAACGGGTGGGGGAAAGGAAGAGACTGAGAGGCAGACATTTGGGATAAGAGAAAAGGCAGGGAGACAGAGACAGACTGGGGGGACAGAGAGAGAGAGAGAGAGAGAGAGAGAGACAGAGAGACAGAGAGACAGACTGGGGGGGAGAGAGAGAGAGAAAGAGACAGGGGGAGAGAGAGAGAGGGGGGCCTTGCCTTGAGGTCTCTGTAGACGACGAATCGATTGTGCATGTGCTCCAGGCCCAGGATGATCTCTGCAGCGTAGAAGCGCATCTCCTTCTCACTGAAGACCCCGTGCTGGGAGAGGTGGTAGTGCAGGTCACCGCCTGACAGAGGGGGAGAGGAGCAAACGTAAAGAGGAGGGGAAGGATCGCACATTGAACGCCAGGAGGTCTCTACTGAGTGAGGGGAATGGATGGATAGAGAGGGGAATGGATGGAGGGAGAGGGTGAATGGATGGAGGGAGATGGGAATGGACGGAAGGAGAGAGCGAATGGGGGAGAATTCTTACCATTCATTAAGTCCAAGATAAAGCAGAGTTTGTCTGGAGTGTGGAAGGCGTACGTCATACACACAATGAAGGGGCAGTCCTGCAGAGAGAGAGAGAGAGAGAGAGAGAGAGGAGATGAACATGTGTGCGTTTATCTGAGTGCACCAGTGTGCACGCACCTGTGTGTGTGTGTGTGTGTGTGTGTGTGTGCGCGTGCGTGTGTGTGTGTGTGCGTGTGTGTGCGTGTGTGTGTGTGTGTGTGTGTAGGGCACTTTCTTTTTTGACACTCACCCCAGTGCTGACGAGTGACAGCATGATTCTCTCATTGAGCGCCAGTGTCTCCCCCTGCTTCATCTTAATCCGCTTCTTATCCAGACACTTCATGGCATACCTGAGAGACACACACACACACACACACACACACACACACACACAGACACGCACGCACACACACACACACACACACACACACACACAGACACGCACGCACACACACACAGACACAGACACGTGCACACGCATGCACGCACGCGCACACGCGCACGCACACACACACACACACAGACACGCGCACACGCGCACACGCGCACACAGGTAAGGAAAGGGGTAATGAAGGCTATACACTCATTCTGGTCTGAAACTGCTGACGGCGTTGCTGCCGTGACTCATTTCTCTCTTCCAACCCCTTCCTCTCCTCCACCCTTCCCATCATGCTCTCCTCCGCACAGACTCACATTTTCCCCGTGTCTGCCTTCCTGCAGCCGTACACTTCCCCAAAGCCGCCCCTGCCGATGATCCGGTGGACGCTGAAGTCATTCATGGTCAACTGGGGGGGAGGAGAGCGAGGGACAGAGGATATCGTTACCCGAAACAGCAGCACCAACGGCCCTACCAAATGTCTTCAGTTAACACACACTCACTCAAAGGGTCTCACACACACACACACACTCACTCAAAGGGTCTCTCACACACACACACACACTCACTCAAAGGGTCTCACACACACACGCACGCGCACACACACACACTCACTCAAAGGGTCTCTCACACACACACACACACACACACACACACACACACACACGCACACACACAAACACACACTCACTCAAAGGGTCTCACACTCACACAAACACAATCACGCACACACACACACTGTTATTTTCATATACGAGCACAAAGACACATACACTTACGTGGATGTTGAGCTCTACATTCTTCCACTGGCAGAAGCGGGTGAACTTGTCGCTGCGGGAGAAAGAATGGCGCAATGAGGCGGGAAGCTCTAATACAGCCGCAGACAGTCAGCCGCTCTTCCAAGGCGGAGGACGCGGACGCGTCACACCGAGCAAGACGCACGACCGCTCACAAAATGACGCGCGGAGGAAACCCGCCCACCCGCGGGTCAAAGGTCGGCCCACGCGCTCACCTCTCGATGAACTTCTGGAAAATTTTCCCTCGCAGGCTGTCGCAGATCTCCACAATGTAGGGCTGCGGGAGAGGGGAGAAAGGGACGGCATCAGTGCGCTTCCCTCGACTGCTGCGCCGGCAGGAAAAGAAAGCGTCTCAGTTCAGTGAAAATATGTCTTTGTTTCGGATACAAATGCTTTTCTGTGCTCTATTGATCTTGCCTGGTGTAACTGAGCCTGCCAACATGAAGGCGGGTTTGCACTTCTTGAGAGCATTTCATTGATTCCAATACACCAGACAAGGTCAGTAAAGCGTAGGAAAGTATTTGAATCCAAAACAAATACGTATTTGACCCAGGTCTGGTTCAGCATCTTCACCTGACTGCCAGACAGACAGAGACAAGGGGCACATGCATAGAATCTAGAGAGACACCAGATACTCCACTTTTTAACCTGAATTATTTCTTAGTTTGGCCTTTCCATTCCATTCCATTCGGATGCATCGCCCGCAACTTCATTAAAAGGTGTGACCAAGTACAACACAGTATCAAGGGATGCTCAGCTACCCATCAGAACCTCTTGCAGTTAAATGGAGAGGGTGGCAGGAACGCAGGAGTTGAGTATCTGGTGATCCTGTAGTATCTGTGGTCCAGACAGCCCATTCTAAGACGGCTGCGACACAGCCGGCTGTCTGGACTCGGGCTGGTGGCGGTGTCCACGCGGCCTAACGGGCAACACAGTGCCACCTAGCGTCTGTGCTCGCGCTCACCTGGAAGAGAGTGGGAGGCACCTGCTTCTTGGCCAGGTGAGTCTGGACGTGATCCACTGCTTTCTTGGAGAAGGGCTGCAGGAGGGGAGACAGAGAGGTGTGACGCCAGGACGGGGGGTGGGGTCCCTTATCTGAATGGGTCCCAACTGAGTGTTCCTGGAGATCTACGGTCACTCAAACCCTAAGGAAGCAAACCTCAATTAACAGCATCAGGTATGGCGCATTAGGGTCGAGATGGCAACCTACCGGACAGCACAGCAGATCTCCAGGAACAGGGTTGGGACCCAATTTGTTATTTCACAAAGGGAATATTCTGCAGTGAGACCTTCCTGAGCCCAGTCCAACTGGCAAGGAGTGGAGTCCTATCGCATTACTCCCACTCACTCACTGAAGCTCCACATCTACTGCACATCTCCCGGTCCGGCTGAGGTCCACTCCGGGTTTTAACTCAAGCCCAAAGACGACAGGGGACCCGAGGGCTTGGCTCGAGGATCAGTGCTCTCTCGCCCGCGTGCGCGTCTGTGGAGGATCTGGCCCGCTTCCTGCAGATGTCACGCCGCGTCTGCTGCCAGGTGGAGGGCTTGTATCTATCAACCGCGCGCGGCCACAGCCCAGTCGCTCAGGCTTATGGGTAACGCTGCCATGTGCAGCCTGTCAGTTCTACAAGTGCACGCCATCGAGGACTGGAGTCCTTTTGCCTGCTTTTGCTCCCTAACAAGTGTGAGAAGTAACAACGTATTCTCCGCAAGCCTAGCGGCTCCGAAGCTCGGCTCTGGGGTACCCCTGTCTACGCTGGCTCTCGCTGCAGCCAACCTCTTGATTAGTACAACTGTTGAAAAGGTGCTTAAATAGATTTAACACAAAGCAGATTTGGCTCATTTTCTTTCACTTGGAACTCTTCCACAAATTACAGTGACCATGTATCCACACTTTCAGCATTTAGGCCTTGGCTTATTTCAATGGTAGGAACATAAATTAAATAAAGATGTAAATTCTTTCAAAAAACAAAAACAAAAAGCACATCATTGAAAATGAACACAATAGTTGTACGCAATCAAATACGATTACGTTTTTGAATGAATGTGGAATATGTAAGGGTGTTTTCACACCTACTTCATTGGTGCAGACCAATCAAACCCAAATTTTTGGGTTTATTTTGAACGTGTGAAACCTCCACCTGTACTCGGGTGTGCACCAAACAAACGAACCATGGATCGCTAAAAAAAAAAAAACTTTTGTCTTTGTCCTCTTCCAAGTGAACCCTGGTACAGTTCGTTGCTGTTGAGAGCACAGTCCTAAGACGGTTCAAAACAAAACTATCATAGCTACGGACCAATTAGAAGAAATGCTGGAGTGGTACTTTGGGGTACTGGAGTGTTCGCATCAGTATCCTTTCAGGCTCAGCAAAGAGCACCAAAGATCTTTCCCTAATTGCTTGAAAATATTGTTTTTCGCGGCATGATCTATTCAGAACAAAACCATTTTGACTTTGAGAACGACAGACAAGGGTGACCTAGCAGCCCAGCGCTCAGAGCCTCGCAAAGTAAGGGGACTGAATCATAAGCCTCCTGCTCAAAAAGCCTCTGTTCAAGCGAATGAAAGGAACGAACTGGGCGCAACTTTCCGAGCGGAGCAGAAGAGGGTGAAGCAATTCGGTGACATACGGCAAAGCTCGCGTCTGCCGGTAGCGCAGCGGAGAACGAGCCGACCCAGCCGCACGGGGGCCGCCGTCGCGTTCCAGAGGGGCTGCCGGTTCGGATCAAAATCCGAACATTTCTTTTGAATGCCGCGTAGGAAAGAAACTATCGAGCCTCCCCGATTTTGATGGGTTTCTCTTTTGAAGCGCTGCTTAGAACTTTCCAGAACCGCTGTGTATAAAGCTCGCGTCAATCTGGCAGCTGAACCTCATAATGAGATCGTCTGCGCAAAGTCATGAATATTTGAAAATTTTAAACCAGGGTGAGTTCTGGTTTGATGTACATTACATTACATTACAGGCATTTGGCAGACGCTCTTATCCAGAGCGACGTACATCAAAGTGTATAACCATAACCAGGAACAAGTATGACGAAAACCCTAGAGAGAAGTACCGGTCCAAGTACAGGGAACAACCGCATAGATCAACTTGGACCCTGAAGGTTAAACTGATTAACACTAATACAACGGGAACGGCGACAATTACTGTTTGTATTTTTTTTTTTTTTTTTTTTTTTGGAACATTCGCCCATGGGTCTTCGAGTGATGTGAGTGTAGTTACACAAAAAGATGATGATTTCAAGAGCCAGCAAAATAAATAAATAAAATGTATTTAGTCTTTTTTTTCTTTTTTTAATTAAAAAAACATTATAAGGTTCACCCAAATTAAGACACTAATCTCGCCACAATGTGATCTTAAAGAACCAAAACTCACAATATTTCCAATCATTTCTATTAAATGGGTAACAAATTTTGACCCTGAGAAGAACATTCCACACAAGAATTTTCTTTTTTCGTTTTTAAAGAAGTACCTGACAATCCCAATTCAACACATTCTTACTTGAACGTAAAAAACCGTGTGGACAGTAACACTCAGAGGGCAATGGCTAGAGGAAGGCAGAAAAGGCTTTTCTCTGTCCTTCCATTTATATGGTGAGCAAAGCACAGGTTTTCGGTCAGGCCAAAGCCAACGTCCTGCAGAGCACTTCCTGAGTGGTCGCAGCAGTGGACGTTTGACCTTGGACATCTCCGCAAATAGACTGACCCCCTCGTTTTCCAATTCACAAACGGCTAACTGACGCTGCAGCCCGCACGGCCGCATGCGACCGTACGACACGTCAGGGAAATTGCATTTTTCCGCTGTAATTTAATGAAGAGTCTTGAGCGCAACAATTAGCGAGCTAAATGTAGCCATCGATTAAGATGATAACCATCCTCAAAGAAAGAAAACAAAATTGGCTTAGCAGCCTTCCCGCTGCAGAGAGCATGTACTGCAGAACGCTGTCTTGTCTGGCAAATGTGCTCGGCCAGTTTTTAAGCGGATATTCAACAATTAACACACACGCTGAGCTCGATCTCAAACCATATGCAGCGTAAAAATGTACAGCGTGAAGCAGATGATTAGGCACACGTTGAAAGGTTGTGGTACAGTAGGTGACAGACAAAAGCATAACTCGAAAAAGAGAACAGGTCCGCACATTTACTTTATGCGAGGGAGATACCATGGATTTGAAACAGTCTGGACAGCATTTACCCAAAGTGCAAATAAATCAAAAACACTTGGGAGCTCTGAAGTGGTGTGCAGACCATTGTCTAAGCTGTCAGACACCCGAGATAAGGGCATCACCCAAAGCGAGCGCCCCATGTAATCCAATGAGAGCCCGTACCGTAAACAGGCCTGCCAAATTAAGCACTGCATCCTCACCAAGGGAAAAAGAAAAAAAACTGGCTGAGGTAGGATTTCAAAACCACTTTAAATCAAAGGGCAAAAGCAGCGGAGGGCTGGGTGTAGAGATCTGGAGAAAGTCCTCAGCGCCTCAGAGGGTGCTGATGTCGGGAGCGGAAAGGCAGTTTCAGGTGGTACCAGGAGTGGAGGGGCGGAGTTTGGTTGATGTCAGGTATAGACAGACAGGCAGCGTTTGAGCTGGTACCAGGAGTGGAAGGGCGGGAGGTGGGGGGGTTGATGTCATGAGGCGAAATTTTGAGTTATGTTTCGAGTGGAGGGAAGATTTTTTACGAGATGTTTTGAGTGGAGGGGAGAGTTTTTAGGTGGTGCATTGAGCGGATAGATTACTGGGTGATGTTGAGAGTGGAGGAGGGAGTGGGCGGAGCTTACGTGTGAACAGGACAGGAGCTCCTTCATGATGTAGCCGTCGTAGATCTGCCGGCTGCGACAGAGCCGCTCCTCCTCCGAGTCCAGCTTCTCATACTCCTTAATCTGAAACGATCACAGCAGATTACTGCATAATCTGCAATGCAATCATATGATCCTTAATCCCTGCCGCAAATACCTTAATCCCAAAGGCTGCTAAAACACTTCCTGAGCCCACGTACATCGGTGTTGTACCTGCTTCATGGGCCTGGATTACATTCAGACAAACACCGCGAGGTGAAGTGGCAGACTGCGGGCTCGAACTCACTGGATTACGACTAGCCCGGTGACGCCCTTGAACGAGGACCTGAGTTTAGGGCTCGGCAGAGATTTTATCATGGAGAAACGGGGCTGCACCGTCAGCATGGCCTTCACCAGTTAACGGGGGAATTTAATCTCCTACAACGAAACGCAATTGAACGCACCCAAGCTCAAAGTAACGGCACGTTTGGCTAACAGAAAAGCTTATGAAAATGCGCTACTGAGAGCTGTTCCTGCGTGCAGCGCGACAGGAGCTGGGATAAAGTTTGTGGAGCACGTAGGACGGCGGAACAAGGCCAATCTGATAAGCTCCGGCATCGGGGCCAAGAGGGCAGCGTTTGGGGCGGACTGCTAGGTCCCGCTAGTTTTGGCAAGGTTTTATCTGCCTTTGAAAAATGTCAAGAGCCACCCCCGTGTGTGCAACCGTCGCAACCGGGATGGAAAGGCCCTACGCGATGCAACCAGTCTCCAGAAAACAACCGGTCTAAACACCCAGTTCAAACAGCACCAAAAGCGGAGGAAGACGCTGACTGCGATGCGAAGATCATCTCCGTTAGCAAGCGTAGCGCATTCGCTCATGGACCAGTGGCTCAGCCACGCTGTTCAGGTTCTCACGATAACAACTGGACTGAAGCCACGAATAATCAGCTAGCTGGAAACGTAAAAGAAAGGGAAGACCTGTGTGTGACGGTGCAGCTGTAACGAGCGGATAACATCATGTTTATGTGAAAACAGAGAACCTGGCACAGTTCTGCAGTGGTGTAAACATGCCATGCTCTGATCCAGCATCTTCCTGCATTAAGCATCACTCGGGAACTAGAGCGCGTTTACAAATGACCTCGTTGCGACAAAAATCCGACATTTGCATTTGCGGAGATCAGCTAAACTTCCTTGAGGTGAAAGCCTAGCTTCCAACAATACCACACACTGCTGCCGCCGTACAAGGAAATTCTGGTCAAAGTCCTGATTCGAATCCGCGATTTTTATAGAGTTTGTTCAGGACTCCGGCAAAAATTTCATAAGGAAAGATCTTAGACGTCACATGCCACTTTATTACTGTCTTGGGTACGTCTTTGGCGAAAACAGAACGAGCGACCTCATATGCCCCAACTGAACGTGGCTGGAGTCCAAACCTCCACACTTCCTAGAAAGAGAGGGGTGATCTGCTCCTGCACAATCACAGAGGGCCTGGAGGGCCCGGGGTCAGCATGGACAGAGCCCAGGAAGAGCAGGCGGTCGAGTGCTACCTCCTCATAGAACTTGAGCTGCGGGACCGCCTCATCGATCTCATTCATACAGAAATCCTTGAACAGCAGGAACCCTGAGAGAGAGAGAGAGAGAGAGAGAGAGATGGGTAAACGAACATGTTATCTGACTTGCACACGAGACAAGGGACAGAAACACACACAGATCTTAATCAGCCGATTAACACATCATATGTCCTGACAAGCTTGAAGTTAAACACCCCCCCACCAAGGGGGGGTGGTGGTGATGCAAGGGACATTGGAAATTAAAAACAAATGAGTAATGTCTGGAGGGCCATAATTTCAGCCACACGGCCAACCCCCCACACCTCCTTGTCGGTGGTGGTCATGCAGGACCTTTCCATGTATTGAGAGGATTCCAGGAACTTGGAAGGGAATTATGGGCAGAAAGACAAAGGCTAATCTACGCAATAAAGGATGATAAGGAGGACTTTGGCGCCGACACAAACTCGTCTGGGGAGACTCGCCGTGGAAGAATTACCCTCAATAACGGAGCGCTGTCGTTTAATTCAGCCAATCGGCCCTCAGACAGCCCACGTCAGCCCCCGAGCTTCACAACGAGCCCATCTCCCAAGTGCTCCAAATGTTCTAAATTGGCTCCAGATACCGATCGGTCTGCCATGCTACACTTCCTGACGCGTCTCAGACAATCACCGAAACACTCTTCACCGAGGAAACTGGTGGCCGGGAGCGAAACGCCCAAAATAACACACAACGACCTGCCCAGAAGCGCTGACTCAGCGGCCGCGTACGCGCTGTGCTCTAGTTCGGTTTTGCTCTCTGTTTTAAGCACCTGCTCTACAGTTATGCCTGTTGCAGAAAGTCCAAATGAGGCATGGGGTCAAATGGGGGCTGCCTCCACATCTCCACAGGGCTGAGGGCCCCTGCAGGCAGAGACCTGGAACTCCTGGCTCCGAAGGGCCTTACTGACGGGGGGCCGGTCATTATGGCCAAAGCCTCGCGCCTGAGGGCCACGCTCACGTCGCCATGGCGACTCCGGACCCCTGCCGTCGCGTGACAGCGGCTCCGCCCCCGCGGGGAACGTGTCCCCGCTGGCCTCCCCCTGCGCACCTCGCCCGTTCTGCTCGCAGTGTCAGGGCAAGCTGATTACCGCCGTTAAAATAGGCCTTTAATTCACACTCTAATTGGATCACAGGAGAATAATCTCACAGGGATTAAAAAAAAAAAAAAAAAAAATACAGGAAGCAAAAACACAAAAACAATTACGCTCCTTCCGGCAAGCTCTCCTCTCACCCTCCTCATGCCCTTCTGGTGAACCTCTGCAAACCACCTCTCCTACTCTCCTTGCTTCAGCATCACCTGAACCTCCCTCTGAAATGTAATTTCTTAATTTGATAATTAACTGGTGATTTCTAATAGTGTACTGATTGTGCTAGAGCAAGTCATTGCTATATATTGTATCTAGGTATATCTTATTTTTCACCAGTGAATGTGCTGCTTAGGGGGAAGGTGGAACAGAAAGTGCAGCTTGGGCACTTTCTGTCTCCTTTTAGCATGAGCTCAGGGGCTGCAGTGCTCTCTCCTTTTAGCATGAGCTCAGGGGCTGCAGTGCTCTCTCCTTTAGCACGAGCTCAGGGGCTACAGTGCTCTTTCCTTTAGCATGAGCTCAGGGGCTACAGTGCTCTCTCCTTTAGCATGAGCTCAGGGGCTACAGTGCTCTCCTTTAGCATGAGCTCAGGGGCTGCAGTGCTCTCTCCTTTTAGCATGAGCTCAGGGGCTGCAGTGCTCTCTCCTTTAGCACGAGCTCAGGGGCTACAGTGCTCTTTCCTTTAGCATGAGCTCAGGGGCTACAGTGCTCTCTCCTTTAGCACGAGCTCAGGGGCTACAGTGCTCTCCTTTAGCACGAGCTCAGAGGCTGCAGTGCTCTCTCCTTTAGCACGAGCTCAGAGGCTGCAGAGCTCTCTCCTTTAGCACGAGCTCAGGGGCTACAGTGCTCTCTCCTTTAGCACGAGCTCAGAGGCTGCAGAGCTCTCTCCTTTAGCACGAGCTCAGGGGCTACAGTGCTCTCTCCTTTAGCACGAGCTCAGAGGCTGCAGTGCTCTCTCCTTTAGCACGAGCTCAGAGGCTGCAGTGCTCTCTCCTTTAGCACGAGCTCAGAGGCTGCAGAGCTCTCTCCTTTAGCATGAGCTCAGGGGCTACAGTGCTCTCTCCTTTAGCACGAGCTCAGGGGCTGCAGTGCTCTCCTTTAGCATGAGCTCAGAGGCTGCAGTGCTCTCTCCTTTAGCACGAGCTCAGGGGCTGCAGTGCTCTCTCCTTTAGCACGAGCTCAGGGGCTACAGTGCTCTCTCCTTTAGCACGAGCTCAGAGGCTGCAGTGCTCTCTTCTTTAGCACGAGCACAGGGGCTACAGTGCTCTCCTTTAGCACGAGCTCAGAGGCTGCAGAGCTCTCTCCTTTAGCACGAGCTCAGGGGCTACAGTGCTCTCTCCTTTAGCATGAGCTCAGGGGCTACAGTGCTCTCTCCTTTAGCATGAGCTCAGAGGCTGCAGTGCTCTCTCCTTTAGCACGAGCTCAGGGGCTACAGTGCTCTCTCCTTTAGCACGAGCTCAGGGGCTACAGTGCTCTCTCCTTTAGCACGAGCTCAGGGGCTACAGTGCTCTCTCCTTTAGCATGAGCTCAGGGGCTACAGTGCTCTCTCCTTTAGCATGAGCTCAGGGGCTGCAGTGCTCTCTCCTTTAGCATGAGCTCAGGGGCTACAGTGCTCTCCTTTAGCACGAGCTCAGGGGCTACAGTGCTCTCTCCTTTAGCACGAGCTCAGGGGCTACAGTGCTCTCTCCTTTAGCACGAGCTCAGAGGCTGCAGTGCTCTCTTCTTTAGCACGAGCTCAGGGGCTACAGTGCTCTCCTTTAGCACGAGCTCAGAGGCTGCAGAGCTCTCTCCTTTAGCACGAGCTCAGGGGCTAC
This sequence comes from Anguilla pacifica, assembly GCA_039654925.1. Lineage (NCBI taxonomy): Eukaryota > Metazoa > Chordata > Actinopteri > Anguilliformes > Anguillidae > Anguilla > Anguilla pacifica. The sequence continues at coordinate 14,438,020 of CM077297.1, read as the reverse complement.
AGTGCTCTCTCCTTTAGCATGAGCTCAGAGGCTGCAGTGCTCTCTCCTTTAGCACGAGCTCAGGGGCTACAGTGCTCTCTCCTTTAGCACGAGCTCAGGGGCTACAGTGCTCTCTCCTTTAGCATGAGCTCAGGGGCTACAGTGCTCTCTCCTTTAGCACGAGCTCAGGGGCTGCAGTGCTCTCCTTTAGCACGAGCTCAGGGGCTACAGTGCTCTCTCCTTTAGCATGAGCTCAGGGGCTACAGTGCTCTCTCCTTTAGCATGAGCTCAGGGGCTGCAGTGCTCTCCTTTAGCACGAGCTCAGAGGCTGCAGAGCTCTCTCCTTTAGCATGAGCTCAGGGGCTACAGTGCTCTCCTTTAGCACGAGCTCAGGGGCTACAGTGCTCTCTCCTTTAGCACGAGCTCAGGGGCTACAGTGCTCTCTCCTTTAGCACGAGCTCAGGGGCTGCAGTGCTCTCTCCTTTAGCACGAGCTCAGGGGCTGCAGTGCTCTCTCCTTTAGCACGAGCTCAGAGGCTGCAGAGCTCTCTCCTTTAGCACGAGCTCAGGGGCTGCAGTGCTCTCTCCTTTAGCACGAGCTCAGGGGCTACAGTGCTCTCTCCTTTAGCACGAGCTCAGAGGCTGCAGTGCTCTCTCCTTTAGCACGAGCTCAGGGGCTACAGTGCTCTCTCCTTTAGCACGAGCTCAGAGGCTGCAGTGCTCTCTCCTTTAGCACGAGCTCAGGGGCTATAGTGCTCTCCTTTAGCACGAGCTCAGGGGCTGCAGAGCTCTCTCCTTTAGCACGAGCTCAGAGGAAGGGCCAGCCTGACACTTCCTCACAGCCACCCAATAGAATTCTGTGACTTGCCAATCTGCTGTGTATGTTCTATGCCTGCTGCACCGCTTTGTGTGAGTGTGTGTGTGTGTGTGTGTGCGCGCGTTTGTGTGTGAAAGAAGCTGATGCTGACATGCTCATGTTTACTCCCCCTTTCACTATCTTTCCTGCTCTTCTCTTCCCTTTCCCCGTTTATCTCATCCTACCATCCTTTTGGGTCCTCTCCTTCCTCTCAGCCTCTCTTCCTATCCTCTCTCTGCAGCACTTGGTTGTGCATGTACCATGGTAGCGCTAACTTTGTGAGCAGAGCCACCTAGTTAATGCCTAATATTCCCACCCCCAAGGCTCCCACGGTGAACCCGAATGCTGGGTATGTGGGCACCGCGATGCCAGTCTAGCCGTGTCGCCCTTATGCGAGGCCAGGTGGGCGGGGTGAGGTGACAGACAGTGCCACAGTGGGACGTGTCAACCTTTCATCGGTGGAGGGATACAGAGAGCGTGTGGGTGACAGGTGCCTGCTACAAAAAACCTCCATGTCTTTGCTACACGCATACTAACAAGACCACAGAGACACACCAAGTCACAAACCAGGATAACAAATTATAAAATGAATTAACTTATTAAACACATACAGCAGTGAGAACATTTCAGGCCAAGGCTGATTCACATGTCAAATGAGGTGAAATCAGGGGCCTGAACTAATGTTAGAGGTTTTAAAAAATGCTGGTTTTGAAAATGCCACAGCACTTCTTATTTTGCATGACTATCTTTACAAATAATAATCTCCTACAATAGATGGTCTACCATGCAGTAAGTTTGAATAAAATAAAAAATAATAATAATAAATAGCAAACTAACATAAGAAGCAACATACTAACATACCCTTGAAAATACCTTTCTTTATTAAGGGTGGCACACTTTCGTCCTTGCAATTAGTATTGAAAGATTTTTTGCATTTAAAAAGAACATTTCAGGATGTGCTGGCAAAAACTCATTTATGCGAGTAAATGATCCCACCCCTATTCTGAATCCAAGTGTCTTTGGTGAAATTCGCCAAATTGTCATCAAATATGAGGCCCTTTCAAACACTGGGGTCTGTCCAGGAAGACAGAGCCAATAACCATGACTCAGCATTATTATCAGCGAATTACCTTTTTCTTTGAAATACTGAGGAAGCAAGAAAAAGCAAAGAGGGAGCCGAAAAAAGGCCTAAACGACAAGACGAGGCCGACTGAAGCCCTTCCAACACCGGCGGTCTTTCCAGGAAACGGAACAGGGAGTTACGGGGACGAGGCGAGCGCTAATGAGAGCAATAAAGAGGATAAGGAGAACGTCAGAAGTACGTGTCTGAACAATCAGCAGGGATTACCTTAAATCAGAGCCGACTGTGGCTCCCATCACAAAGTCACCCTGGCCTGCAGTCGTACTGCTTCCTACCTATAGGAGGCGCTGTGTGAGATGAGCGCTGGGGCCAACGAGCGCCAGACCTGGTCTGCTGTCTGCTTCCTGGGAACTGGCAGGATGATCGCAAACGCAGTGTAATTCAGCAAGTTGGCCAGCTGGCTAGCCACGGGCTGTGAAACTGCAAGCTTGTTTTTTTTCCCTTCTTTTTTTCCTGCCTCTATAAAGAAGATCCAACGCTTCCCCGGCCAGAATCGATCTGCGGTTTAGGCTGAGGGCCGAGTTCACGAGCAGGTATCGCAGACCTGGATTTATAGAGCGACGGTCCGGGATTGGCCGGTGTGAGAACTGGCAGCAGCTTGACTTGGTCCACTTGCGCAAAAGGCATTAGGAAGGGATTTTAAGAGAATGGCCCTCGTGGGACTGAAGAAGATGCATCATCGGGACAAAGGGTCAAAAAATGAAGGCCTCTTAGCGTAGCGAGCCGAACGTTTCAGTGAAGAGCGGTTTCCAATTTGCGCCTGGTGTGGAGAAATTTCCAGATCCCAGAACGGCAGCCGCGTCGCGGCAGCAGGGACCCCACTCATAAAGGAGCTGCTCCATTGCCACTCGGGCTGGGCACAGTGAGAACAAGACACTTCAGTCAGCAGTTTTATCATTGCCACATATTCTGGGTGCTTCAAACCTAGAACAAATAGATGATGCAATGAGAATGCAAAAATTACCCTGAAGGTCAAGACCCATCCTAACAGTAAACCAGAGCCCATACATTTGGCCTTTGGCCTTTGAGCAGGTCCGGCTTATACGCCTACTCCTCCATCTTTCAGTGCATGCATGCCATGCAAATACCTGCTTGTGTTTTGCATGTGATATTCGTGAGAAGTCAACACTTTGTTTGTTAGACTCGCTCACCAAAATACTGCAAGTCCTCACAAAGCCAGCTCTGTCTCTACACTCTCGTTTTCCCTCAGCACGCTATCAGTGCGGAAGTGTGCAGTCAATACATAAGTTGTGGTCCAGAACACACTCACGCAGACACACACACGAGCGCGCAGACACACACACACGCTAACCACCCACACAGCGAGACGCCCGCTGAGCCACCCACACAGTGAGACACACACACACCCAAAACCAGGAAGAAGCACGTGATCTTAACCTACACTCATCGAGCTGTCAGAGGTAACCGCTTTCCAATACGAACACACTCAAGTTCAAACTATCGCTCGCAGAGCCTGGGCTGCACACAGCTCGGTTTGGGCACATTCGGGTAAACGCCGCGGTCATGCACGTGCACACGCAGGCGCACACGCAAACGGATTCAACAGAGCCAGCAAGCGGTGTCGAGCTTATTTTAGGTCCAATTATCATCACTACGCCCTCCTCTGCCTCTCTGTGAGATTCACCCTGTTCCAGTCTCTCCATGTAAGCACAGCACACGCATGCATCCCCTGTACTTTCAAACTGGCAGGCCTGGGACAACGAATTGTGAACAAAACAAGCTCCTGGGAGAGGCGTTGACAGGTGTGTGTGCTTGCGGTGTGTGTGCAAAGATGCACATAACACACACACCAACACACGTGCATGCACACACACACACACACACACACACCAGCACAGATACACACACGCAACCTGAAAAGCTGGATGATCACATGCTATGATGCTAAAACCTGATTTTGTGAGCCATGCTGACAGATTATGCTTCACCATGGAGATGCTGGTGCAGAGGATTCCCACTCCGACTCCATTTCCTGGTTTCCCCGCAGGCCGGGCTTTATGTCTATCCCTGTCCTTGGAACCACATTAATATTTGATTAGGTATCGAGTCTCTTTGAGATAAAAGCTGCGTTGTGTTGTGCCCGCATCTTTGCGCTGCCATGTTACGATCATTAACATGCACTGCACGCTACCTGGCAAGCCAAACGCCAAAATGTGAGGTACGCCATATCAGCAGAGATGCGTTACTGTGTGACAGGTGTAGCTGCGGTTTGCAAACTTCCCATAATCGTGACAGACGAAGAAAAAAAAACAAACAAAAAAAAACTTATCCTTATCAGCTAAGTCTGATCTCCCGTTAAATCCCGAAACGCATCAACCGGCCGGGAGGATCTGCAGCCCCCGTCCGATCCGGGCCCGCCTCCCTGACCTCACGGGGCCGTGCTGACGTTGGCGACGGCCGTCCCGCAGGCCGACGGCTGCGGAGGGGCCCGCGGAAGAAACGGCGCGGGCGCGTGCTCTGTTTACTCGCGCTGTGTGACTTCCTCTCAGATGGTTTATTTGCTCCAGCGCGGCCCACTTAATCCAAACATCGGAGAGGATGTGCCGAAAGGTGTCTGAAGGAATTACACCGCACTTCAGGAGCAAGAAGCTGCTTCCGTGGTATGAGCTGGTCTGCAGTGCTCCAGCTGATCATACACGGCAGGCTACATGTTGCCTATAATATTTACAGGTTCAAGACAGAAATGCTATTTACTACATACGGCTTGCCAAATTTTATTGTGTAAGAGTATTCATTTTCTTTAAATTGCTAAAATTGAGAATTTCCTAGTCTACAGATTACATATTTGCCTAAAAGAGGCACAAACTGTTCTGCAATGGGAAGCTTTCAGCTTATTTTATAATGTTTGTTTTTTTTAATTATTATTAAAACGTGCCTGCTAATTTTCGGGCATGACACCAAAGTGAAATTAAACTATTTGCGCACAAGGGCCAGAGGGTGTATGCTTGTATGTGTGTGTATCTATGTATATTTCTGTGTGTGTGTGTGCATTTGCACATAATATGAAGTATATTTGTTTAAGCTGTTGACTGAAACACCTGCTTACCACATACAAATATAGACATTCTAATTAAAATTTTATATCTATCCCTCAGGTTCCACAGCACCATGGTGAAGAACAATTATAAAAGCAGGTATTTCATAATCTCACGTGGTACTCGCAAAACTAGGGCAATTTCATCTTTTCAATCGACTTTCATGCCTTCATAGTGCCAGTCACCAAAATAAATAAAAAAATATATATATAAAAATTCAAAAAGCTTTTCAACACCTTCACAAATGTAGCAAAGCATGAAACAAAGCCACAGTAATCGCTACTAGCTGCCAAAAGCTAAAAGCAGACATCTCTTACAAGACTTTCAACAGCTACAAGTGCCAGCACAGCACCACTGGTTCATGTTGTTTCCTGGTTTAAATCAGGAACTGACCTAGCTCAAATAATGCTAAACAATACACATAAAAAGTAAAATGTGGCAAGTCCCGTTTGGCTGAAAAGGTTGAGTGCTTACAATTCTCAGGCATACCCGCAGCAAAACTATCAGTGTTGATTTAGGCAATATCTAACCTTTGCAGCATGGGAATGTGTAATTAAACGTGGACAAATCTGTGAGAAAGGGCAGGAAAGGTACCACTATAGGCGGATATGGAACAGAGTATGATATCCACTCTAGCTGCCTGGATACCTGTCAGAGCTTCAGAAACAGGACAAACATGTTGAACTGACGTAGCCAGGGATATGGGGGGCAAGAGCATAAGCTCAGATCCAGGTTAAACTCTCCACCCACATCAATTCCTTTAATTCGATTCTAAACCAGTGTAAATCCGATTAAACCCCAAATTACACGTGTGTGTGTGTGTGTGTGTGTGTGTGTTGTGTGTGAGTGTGTGTATGTTCAAGTACATATTGAGCTGCAGTGTGCCATTTGCTGTGAAACTGAAAATCACAGACCTTCAACATTCTCAGATTTTCTATTAAAGAATCACACTAAATGAAGGTCTGCGGTTTCCATGACAACCAGTTTTTGGAAATGCAAAATTTAATAAGACAAGTGCAATCGCAGCAATAAAAGATAATCATGTTCTCCTGTAAAAACCAAAATACATCTTAAAATATTATTTTATGTATATTCTGGTAATTTAGTAAATGGATTGATACACTGAAGAGCAATACTCATGTTTTTCCTTCAGATATGTGCGTAAATAATAGCACTTGTTGAAGAGCACAGCACAGTGTTAATAACAACACCCGCCCTAGTGCCAGGCCCAAATCCCAGGGTAAACAAAGAAAGCTTAAAACAAAGATACGGCCCTCAAAGTGGGGTTACTCACACAACGGCAGCACCCCCTCTGACCGCCACCCAAACTGACAAACACTAACCACACCTATTCATCCAAGCCAAGGTCAATAAAGAAATACACATTTCTTTACAGCCAAGACCTGGGCAAAACACATATGAATAAGCGTATTCATTCACTTTTTTTCTCCTCTTTCATACCAAGCTTCCTTTGCTAATAACATACCTATAACATAGTTAAAATGATTAGACAGTTACACTTGGTGACCTGATGTGATGGGTGTTTTTTAGTGACCTCTAAGGGGACAGTGCATCAGCTACGTCCATCAGCAACGTAGCCAGCAAAAAAGGAAAAAAAAAAAAAGAAAAGCTAAAGCTATTATGATCATACTGGATACTGGCTGCTGTGCAGACAGCGAAAATGAAAGAAAATCAGAGCTGAGCTCCAGGACGGCACCTGTTTATCTCAGGTGACGCGATGCTATCTGCAGGAAGGAGCCGCTTGCAGACGCACTCGCTTCCTCGCCCTTTCTCCCGTCTTCATGTGGTTTGCTTACCTTACGTTCTGGCCTAGGGGTGTGCTGGCGAAGTAACTGACAAACTGCACAAAAAAGGAAACGCCGTAACTTTTCGTTTGTGAATTCTGGCCTGCGTGTCCTGATGGAGACCGAAAAGGCCTCCGGTAAACACGCGCGCCCTGGCCCGGACAATTACGCGTGCCAGCTGCAACGGGCAATTAGGTGACATCACGCGCGCGCGCGCAGTTACGCGTTCCGCCCGCTATCACGCGCGCGCGCGCGCGGACCGCAGGGCCCGCACGCGCACGCCAGCGTGCGAGCGCGCACGCACCGTCTGGGAAACAGACGGCACAATGGAGGACAGAGTTTATAAACACAGCTGGGCCTCGAGCCAAGAGCTGGACGGAGTGTGAGGGAGGCGAAGAGGGGGAGAGAGAGCAAACGAGAGCAGGGGAGGGCGAGACAGAAATAGAGAGTATGTGAGAAAGCGAGAGACTGCGGCATGATGGGAAACGAGGGGACTCGGACGCCGTCCGCCAGACAACATGGCCGTTTCCACCAGGGCAGTGCTCCTGGTTGCGACCGAAATCCCAGAGAATTCGGGGCCCTGACCTCCCTCCAGCGGGGCTGTGGTGACGCTGCGGCTCTGCGTGGAGCCCAGTCTAAACGGCCTTTTGGCACCGCGCTCAAAAACAAGGCCTCGAGTGAGCGTAGCGAGCGCTGTGTGGAGGGGCTGGAGTGAGCGTAGTGAGCGCTGTGCGGGGGGGCTGGAGTGAGCGCTGTGTGGGGCGGCTGGAGTGAGCGCTGTGTGGGGGGGCTGGAGTGAGCGCTGTGTGGGGGGGGCTGGAGTGAGCGCTGTGAGGAGGGGCTGGAGTGAGCGCTGTGTGGGGGGGCTGGAGTGAGCGCTGTGAGGAGGGGCTGGAGTGAGCGCTGTGTGGAGGGGCTGGAGTGAGCGCTGTGTGGAGGGGCTGGAGTGAGCGCTGTGAGGAGGGGCTGGAGTGAGCGCTGTGCGGGGGGGCTGGAGTGAGCGCTGTGTGGGGCGGCTGGAGTGAGCGCTGTGTGGGGGGGGCTGGAGTGAGCGCTGTGAGGAGGGGCTGGAGTGAGCGCTGTGTGGGGGGGCTGGAGTGAGCGCTGTGTGGGGGGGGCTGGAGTGAGCGCTGTGAGGAGGGGCTGGAGTGAGCGCTGTGTGGGGGGGCTGGAGTGAGCGCTGTGAGGAGGGGCTGGAGTGAGCGCTGTGTGGAGGGGCTGGAGTGAGCGCTGTGTGGAGGGGCTGGAGTGAGCGCTGTGAGGAGGGGCTGGAGTGAGCGCTGTGCGGGGGGGCTGGAGTGAGCGCTGTGTGGGGCGGCTGGAGTGAGCGCTGTGTGGGGCGGCTGGAGTGAGCGCTGTGTGGGGGGGGCTGGAGTGAGCGCTGTGAGGAGGGGCTGGAGTGAGCGCTGTGAGGGGGGGCTGGAGTGAGCGCTGTGCGGGGGGGCTGGAGTGAGCGCTGTGTGGGGGGGCTGGAGTGAGCGTAGCGAGCGCTGTGTGGGGGGGCTGGAGTGAGCGTAGCGAGCGCTGGGCGGGGGGGCTGGAGTGAGCGCTGTGTGGAGGGGCTGGAGTGAGCGCTGTGTGGAGGGGCTGGAGTGAGCGCTGTGAGGAGGGGCTGGAGTGAGCGCTGTGCGGGGGGGCTGGAGTGAGCGCTGTGTGGGGCGGCTGGAGTGAGCGCTGTGTGGGGGGGGCTGGAGTGAGCGCTGTGAGGAGGGGCTGGAGTGAGCGCTGTGTGGGGGGGCTGGAGTGAGCGTAGCGAGCGCTGTGTGGGGGGGCTGGAGTGAGCGCTGGGCGGGGGGGCTGGAGTGAGCGCTGGGCGGGGGGGCTGGAGTGAGCGCTGGGCGGGGGGGCTGGAGTGAGTGCTGTGTGGGGGGGCTGGAGTGAGCGCTGTGAGGAGGGGCTGGAGTGAGCGCTGTGTGGGGGGGCTGGAGTGAGCGTAGCGAGCGCTGTGTGGGGGGGCTGGAGTGAGCGTAGCGAGCGCTGGGCGGGGGGGCTGGAGTGAGCGCTGGGCGGGGGGGCTGGAGTAAGCGCTGTGCGGAGGGGCTGGAGTGAGCGCTGTGTGGGGGGGCTGGAGTGAGCGTTGTGGGGGGGCTGGAGCGAGCGCTGTGTGGAGGGGCTGGAGTGAGCGCTGTGGGGGGGCTGGAGTGAGCGCTGTGTGGGGGGGCTGGAGTGAGCGCTGTGTGGGGGGGCTGGAGTGAGCGCTGTGTGGAGGGGCTGGAGTGAGCGCTGTGAGGAGGGGCTGGAGTGAGCGCTGTGAGGAGGGGCTGGAGTGAGCGCTGTGAGGAGGGGCTGGAGTGAGCGTAGCGAGCGCTGTGTGGAGGGGCTGGAGTGAGCGCTGTGTGGGGGGGCTGGAGTGAGCGCTGTGAGGAGGGGCGCTTTGTCTCAATCCTGTTTATGCAAATCGTTCTGGTCCACTTGGAGGCAAAGTGGGAGAGATGGAGGGAGGGGGAAGGACAGAGAGAGCGAGTGGGGCAGAAGTAATGACATTGACCGGCCAATTAATCCACCCAATCCCACAGCAATCACGGGAGTCTGGTGGGGCAAAGGGCTGTCAATTAAGGCGATGCTCAGACACGCACGCACGCACACTCATGCACACACACTCGACACGCCTCGCGGGGATGACCGTGGCCAAAAGCAAACACCCCACCAACGAGGCCGGCGTGACCGGCCGGCCCGTCGCTGAGCCTGCGGGCGTGACCGGCCAACCCGTCGCTGAGCCTGCCTGGCACGGTGCTGAAAAACCCCTCACACAACCGGGCCCGCGAAAAGCCAAAACAACAACAACAGCCCAAGGAGGCTGTGGGCGTACGGCACATTTTCCACCCCGAGAGGCCGCGAGGTCATGCGAGGTTTCCCTTTCCCGTTGGGGATCTCTCTCACGACCGCGTGTGACCGTGCGCATCGGTCGCCCAGTGGGCGTCGCCTAAGCGGCCGTCAAGTCTCGGGGGCGTGGTCGCGTTCTGTCCTCAGGGCCGCTCCGATCGGCTCCGCCGGGCCTCCGGCTCCGGGTTTTACGCCATGCTTAAAAGGCTTTTATCGGCTGCCTTTTATGACAGGCCCGGAGCGCCCGAGCCAGTGAAGCAATAATAACGCTCCGCTTCGTTCTCCTTATTAAACGACGTGAACGACCGCGCGCCTCCCAGGCCTCCCATCCAATAACTTTGGCCATAACCTGCCAATTACAAACACAGGCAACTACCAGCAATCAGGTTTAAAGGATAATATAAACGAGTAAATAAGTAAAAAAATATATATATAATAAAAACAGCTTAAAGGTGCAGTGTGTAGAATTTAGTGGCATCTAGCAGAACGGACTTGGCAGAAATGGAATATAATATTCATAAGTATGTTTTAATTAGTGTATGATCCCATGAAAATAAGAATCGTTGTGTTTTCGTTACCTTAGAATGAGCCCTTTATATCTACATATGGAGCCGGTCCTCTTCCACGGAGGCCGCCATGTTGCGCCGCCATGTTTCTACAGTAGCCCAGAACAGACAAACGGCTCGAGAGGGCCTTTCGCGTTTTTTCTCGCGTTTTTCATTTTGGTGGGTGGCGCGAATGCAGTGCACCGGTTGGAAGACAACGGGCAATCCATTTGTGAAATATACGCGCATTTGTGATGCCTGGGTACCTTCCAAAACAGCTGTGCGTAATGCCACACGTGTTGTTTACGGCATTGTCGCCCTTTTTAATACAGTCTGGCTTAACTGACAATCCATTTATTCAGTAGGTGAGAGTATAAGCTTTCTTACGATGTATAGCATGTATAATTTTGCTTTTGGAATAGCGTTTTATTGGTCAGCGTAATCGAAAGTTTTGTTATCATCACATTCACTTAAGCATTCACTCTGTGGTAGCAGTAAAAGACGCTGCAGCTAACGAAACGTTGTCAACGATTTTTCGTAATTTCTTCGAAAATACTATTATTATCGAGGACTTATATGGCTGGGCATAGCTAAGCCATATATTTGCTGATAGACCTAGCTGACATCGTTTTCTGGTGTAAGACCGAAGCGGATAGAAATATAGCATTGATTTACTGTCCCTATTGAAAACAGCTAAGATTTCATCATTGCTATGCAAGTATTTTTGAAACTGAGTGTCTTTAAATAGGTTAGTGGTATTGTATAATGACGATATTTCACACTGTAATGTAAGCGTTAGTTAGTAGTGTAATAGGTTTTGTGACGCATCATGTCTTTCTATGATTTACCATCCAAAGCAGCTAACGTTAGCAATAAAACGCTACCACAATGCGGAAGAATTAACAATCATAATCGCTATCTTACTTGTAAGCTATGACCTATAGTTTTACAGACTAAATAACTAAAGACAATTTATAAATCTATCAAGGGACCTCATGACTTGACACTTGGCCACTCGATGCTGTCGTAGACGATGACATCATTTTTGGAACTTACAGACCACCGTAGCTTCTCCTACGTTGTTGGAAAGGGAGAGGTGAGGAGGGGGGTATTCAGTTGGTTGCAATCTGCAACCTCACCGCTAGATGCCACTAAATCCTACACACGGTTTGTTTGAGTGTCGCTGAATGTAGATGCACACTGGAAGATGGACGATGACAGCACACGGGGCACGTAAACGTGCACACGCACGAGGCTACGCAAACGTGCACGCGCGCAGGCCGCTGAACTGCCCCCTGCTTTTGTCCTCAAACCCCTTCTCTAGCCAATGCCATTCCACGCTTCCAACACTCCTTAATAGAAGGACAAATGTGCGAGGCACATCTGAGCGCGTGCAAACGGCCCGTGTGACACGGTTAACACCGTGCGATACGGGGGGAGAAACAGCCATGCCAAACTGGCAGAACCTGCTTTTCTTTCTTTTTTTTGATGCATCAATGCAAACATGTGCATTTATGACTGATGACAAACTTCAAATCCGTGTTTCTTTTCTTCGCGTTTTATTCCCGTTGTAATTAATTTCATTTTCCCAGCTGCCAGGAAAACATGGGATTTCTTCAGTTCCTATGGCAACCACAGTTGCTAAGCAACACAAAACTCCCCAACATCCATTCCAGAACTCTGACAGATGGAGATGGAGAGAGAGAGGGAGATGTGAATGAGCGGGAGGGAGGGGTGGTCGGAAAACAAGGAAAGGGGTGCGGACCTGACAGAAAAAGAGAGGGGGGGATAGGGAAAGAGAGAGAGAGAGAGTGAGTGAGAGAGGCAGAGAGCAAAGAAGAGGTGCTCTCCCTCGTCTCATTCCTTTCCCCCTCTTCATTCTCTCTTCCCTCACTCCCTCTATCTCCATCACTGTGATTAAAGCCAAGCCACATTTGTAATTACTCTGTCAGAACAGATCCTCACTACTGAATGTCAGATAACCAGTGTGTGTGTGTGTGTGTGTGTGTCAGTGTGTGTGTCCGTGCGCGCGCGCGAGTCACAGGTGAGTCCTCTGACCCACTGGCTGCTCTACTGGCCTTCTCTATAACAGAGGGGGTGAGCTGAGCACAGACAGAGAGAGAGAGAGATAGAGAGAGAGAGAGGTGAAGAGGTGTGGAAGAGTGAGCGCTGGAGACGCATTTCTGATTGCATAACGGATACAATTGCAAGAAGCGACGGGCGGGAAGAGGACGACTGTGACGGGGTCGATTCACAGGGCTGACGCGCTCGTGTGGACAGGAGCGAGACCCGCCATCTGTCCCTCTGGGCCTGGGCCCCGAGGCCCCCCCCCCCCCGCTGGCTCCGCGGCCACAGCCACCGAAACATATACACACATCACCTGGGGAGCAGAGAGGTACGAGGGCAACCAAACAATCAAACAAACAAACGCACAAAACAAAACAAACAAAACTATTCTTTGCTTCAAGGACTGAAACATTTAGTTCTGGTTTACCCCCTCAATGAGCCGCCACGTCCAAACGAAACGAAACGTTCGCGCAGGACCGCCCTGTTTCACCATTGCCACGGCAACAGTGTCAATTTGCATAAATGACAGCGAGTGGAAGTGTTAACTTGAGAAATGGCAGCGCTCACAGGGAGATCTCACACACTCGAGCACCACGGCCACCCTGTTCCTGACCACCCGGACAGTCGAGCACATCGACCTCCCCGCATGTGTGTGTGTGTGTGTGTGTGTGTGTGTGTGTGTGCAGTTTTGGGGGGTGGCATTGACTGGATAAGGCCTTTTCAGCCTCAGGAAAACTAGTAATCTTAGTCGAACATGCTTGCTAGTGATATTAAAGACCTCTTACTCATCTAAAATATCTTGAAATGTTAACACTGCTCAAAGTACATGGGGACCACTGGATTTCTGAGGCAATTAGATTAGAATTTCCTTCCCAGATTATCTGAAATTTGTTTGCTAAAACCCATTCATTAATATTTGGCTAACCTGTCACACTAGCACCAGCTCAGCTGCGCAGTTTGCAGGAACAGGTCACAACCTTCAATGGAGATGGACACTGGAGCAGGCTGCATATTTTCCAAACTAAACAAACACACGCAGTATGCAGCGCAGGCGGCTTCAGAGGCGGCTGCTAATCCGTTTCAGAGGGGAGCGCTGCGCGGCGTCTCTGCGTGCGTGTCTGCGGTCCGCTCATGCCAACGCTTCTTAATTTAGCGCGTGAGAACTGACAGCCTACTTCCACACGCCACAGCTCGCTTCTGTGCAAGAGCGAGCGGCTAAAGTCACACGGGCCGAGATCCTCCCCGGCCAGCCCGGCCCGTGGAGGAAGCGCGTGGGCCAGCGCGAGCAGAGATTCTCGCCGATTAGCCTAGCCGCAGAGGTGGTGTGTAGCCAGCACGGCCCGCAGTCAGCTGAAGTGCTGCCTGAGCCTGTGACAAAACCAGCCCGGCGCCTGAGTGGAAGCGGCCAAACTCACTGCTGAACCCAGCGGAAATAAATCAGCAGGTGTGCTCAGGGCGGCTGAGGGAACCTATTTTACCTTTTACACTCACATGCAGCGCGCAGCTTCGTGAGTGTGATGCACGCTGACTTTCTGCAGCGGCTGTGGTGCCAGAACGAACGGCCAGACGGAAGGAGGTCGTTCTGCAGGGCCGCCCCGGCGTCTCGGAGCAGCTTTGCGGCGTTTGTGTTTTTTATCGTTTCATTAGGCAGCGAGGGCGCGCCCGCGCGCCGGCGATGTTCCGCGGCTCGGCCGGGGGGGGGGCGGGCGTCCCGCGGCGCGGCTCGTTCAGGCGCTAATGAGAGCGGTAAAGTACCGCGCACGGGCCCACGAGCGTGCGGAGGGGGAGAGAGAGCGAGAATGTCAGAGAACGCTTGTGTGAGCGTGTGTGTGTGCGTGCCTGTGTGTGTGTGTGTGTGTGTGTGTGTGTGTTTGTGCGTGCCTGTGTGTGTGTGTGTGTGTGTGTGTGTGAGTGTGTGTGTGTGTGTGTGAGTGTGTGTGTGTGTGTGTGTGTGTGTGAGCGTGTGTGTGTGTGTGTGAGCGTGTGTGTGTGTGTGTGTGTGAGAGAGAATGTCAGAGAACGCTTGTGTGAGTGTGTGTGTGTGTGTGAGAGAGAGAGAATGTCAGTATTTGCATTTTTGTGTATGTGTGCATGTGGGTGTGAGAATGCGTGCGAGTGTGTGTGTGAATTCCTAATGTGGACTGTGCATGAGGAAGAGAGAGAGAGAGAGAGAGAGAGATAGATAGAGAGAGTCACTTCTAGAGGGAGCTATGTTTTATTAGCCTCTCAAAGCTTGACACTAGTTACTTCCCCTTCCTAAACCCGCCCCCCGCCCCCGCCCCCGCCCCTCCCAAACTGTGCCAGAGAGCCTGACGTCACCTGCTGGGAGAGAGGCGCTCCACACTGCACTGCAGCATCAACAGAGCAGAGCGCGGAGAGCGCTGAGGAGTTACAGCCATGCTCCTCCCCTGCCAGAGAGGAGGCCATCTGTGTGCCTGCGCTGGAGCACACGCCTCGCACGGCCCGCACGGCCAGCACGACGCACGGCCCTGTCCCCACACCGCTCCGCTCCGCTCCGCACCGCACCCCACCGCACCGCACCACACCATCAAAACAAATAAAACACTCGCAGCTAAACCAGCGTGCGCCAGAGAGGGAGAGAGGGAGGGTGGGGGTGGGGAGAGAGGAGAGGGTAGAGAGACAGACAGACACACAGAGTGGAGAGAGAGAGAAAGAGAGAGAGATGAGGGGAAAGAGAGATTGAGATAGAACATCAGTTTCAGGCTTTTACAAATCCCAGCCCTCTGTTGACAGCGAGAGAGAGGGGAGGAAGAGAGGGAGAGCGTGAGAGAGATGAAGAAGAGAGAGAGTGACAGATAAGAGACAGAGAGCGTGAGTTTCAGGCTTCTATAAATCGCAGGCCTGCCTTGTGTGGGCTCCCGGTAATTCATTAATGTGAGAGTTTATTTATTTACAGCTTGTGTGTTGAAGGGAGCAGCGACGGGCTGGCGGGAGGACAGGCCGATTGATTGACGAAATCTACATTGTCAGACCCCCCCCCCACCCCCCCCACACCCCCCGGTCAGCATGCACCAGTCCCTCTGGATCTTCCCCAGATGCTGGGAGATGTGAGACGGAAGGGCATGGGGGGGGGGGGGGGGGGGGAGGCGAAACGCCATCGCCCAAATTAGCCCGATCGACAGCTGAATGAAACCCGCTCAGGGCTCTGCGGGGCCCAGCTGCGCAGGGTGCCACCCGCCACTTTGGCCGACGGCTAAGCAGGCCCTGCGCTGGTGCGCGAGACGCCGGGGTGGGACTGAGCAGGGCCCGTCCGGGAAGACGGATGCGCGCGGCTGTTCTCTGTTCCTTTCCGTCGAGCCTGTGGCTTCTCACGCGGTCTGAGAAGCGGCCCGCCGAGCGGAACCCGGGCGGTCAGGACGCCCCCGCGGCCCGAGGAACGAGCACACCTGCTACCCCAGCGCAACGCTCTCAAAGCAGCCCTACGCTCGCGTAAACACCAAAAAAGGCATCGACCGAGCGAACCCAAATACAAAGAGAGATTCGGCATCAGCTAGAGCCCCCTCCATGCACCTACAGTCGCTTTTCCACCGCATGGTACTGGCTCAACTCAACTCGACTCTACTTTACTTTTTCGGTTTTCCATCGGGCAAAAGTTGTGGATAGTACCTGGTACCTGGTACTTTTTTCGGTATCGCCTCCGTCGAGGTTCCAAGCGAGCTGAGGCGATACCAAAAGGTGACGTGAAAACACTGCAGACCACTGATCGGTCAGAAACAGCCGTTGCATGTGGTGTCGCTATGACGACCAGCTGCATTGACGGGGGTACCATCTGCAGTGGAAAATGAAGTACCTGGTACCAAAAGCGAGTAGAGTGGAGTCGAGTGGAGTTGAGCCGGCCCCATGTGGTGGAAAAGCGGCTTATGACGCTTATTTGCAAGTATTTGCATTCTGTTTATATGTAGGGTGGACGAACGCTGTTCCCTGTTTGACGTGCAACCTCGTCACCTTTCCTTTTTTTCCCTCCAAGACCCACAGAGAGGGAGTCCATTTGTGAATATTACAAAGTATGCCTTTTTCTTTCTGATCCTCACGGCCGAACGATTTTCTGTTTAACTTCCCCCACTCAATCAGCCGCTGAAACATTTAGCCTCGCGAAACACGTGCTACCAAACACTTAGCCGTAGGGTCAGCGCTTAGCGGTGGCTAATGGGGGCCAGGCAATTTCTTTACTTACTTAAATGGAAGCGCTAGTGTATAGCTTATTGCCGAAGGAAAGTGGGTCTTTAACATGAGCGCTAAATGAGTGTAAGTGAATATGTAATGCAACGTGAGGAAATGAGCTTCATTTTCAGATAATCCGCTGAGCTTCAGGACGATTAGAGAGATCGCCTTTTTTGACACCTGATACTCAGTGGTCTTCAATCAAGACCTCGATAAACGGACGTCACAGAATCTGACGTCTTGGTGCTGGGCTAAAACCTGGGCTAAAACCTTCAGAGAAGACCGGACAGCCCTGCTGTGATCAATCGGACGGGTATTCTCAGAGTGAGGAGTTTAGTTTGCGTCACGCTAGCTGAAAAGCCTCTCATTTCTAAACAGGTCCAGAAAGTGGAAGAGTGGCTGAAAAAACAGCAGGAGAAGAACTGAGCAGGTTCCTTCTGCACCTGATGTGGATCTTTCTTATCACGCTCAAAATAATTTCGGGTACCATTTTTTTTTTCAATGAAATGTATTCCTTTAACTGTAAGCCTACGCCATCGCCTCCTTTGTTCCCACCCATTTATTTAGATTGGCTGCTGTGTGCGGCCACCAAAAAAAAAAGCGGGGACTGGTCCTGATGATCGCTGCAGATGCAAAAAAAAAAAAAAAAAAATACAGTAATACCATGAGGTCACTACACGCATCATACTATTTCCCAAGATGCCCTTATATTTTTTTTCAAAAGAATGTGGGAATCTCAATGCTTTCAGCTTTCACATAAAAGGCAAAGAGCTCAGATTCAGAGAGCTGAACAACATTTTTTGCCTTTTAGTTATTTGTTTTTTTTTCTGCATGTTAAAAAAAGACCTGATTTATAGTCAGATATGAATAAGAGAGGGGAAAAAAAACAGCCCCCGGGTCTTAGGCTGAGCTGAAACCAGATTTGAAACTGTAGGGAGACTCCAAGAGGTCATCAGTAGCACAAATGCGTTTGCATGTAACTGAGAGACAAAGCGAACAAGCAAAGCAAGCACCCGGCAGCACAGCTTTGACTTTGGACCGCTACACGCAAAGCCTGCCTATTTCCCATGCAAATGCAGCTTGAAATTTTCACAAGGCACTCCAGTCTTTCAACTCTGTAACAAACACGCACAGACTGAGAGACGCAAACATACACACACGCACGCACGCACGCACGCACGCACGCACGCACGCACGCAAACACACACCCCATAGTGGACTCTAGTGGGAGGGGACACTGGTGAATAAGAACAGCCGAACCGCACGCGAGGATTTTCTTTCACGGTTGCTTAAAATCCGAGGATCAAAAGCCAGCGACAGTCGAGAAAATGACTCATCCCTGCTCTGGGCCCTTGGTGCTCCACAAGGGCCCCAGAGGGCCCTGGGGGCCACCTTCCTCGCCGGTCCTAATTTCTCCCGCTGAAGCGGCTCGTCAGAACGCGGGCGGTGCGGTGCGGGCGCCGCAGGTGTGAGGCGGCGGCTAATTGACGGAGGCCCGGGGGAGAGCCAGGTGCACCTAAGCGCAAGTCCCAGGAGCGGCAGCGAGCGAGCGAGGGGAGGAGAGGAGAGGAGGAGGGAGGGAGAGGAGGAGCGCACGGCGTCCACGGAAGCAGGGTTTCCCTCAGTCACGCCCCCAGGGCTGCTCTGATCGGGGGCGTGACTCCAGGCCTGGGGCGACTGCGGGGGGTGTGTGCGCCATGACGACTGTCATGTGACCGCAGTCATCTACGATTCGCAAAGCATCGCAACCAGAGCTCAAAAAAACGTTTAGAATTACAATTTTTAAAAAAATTATAATTATAATTACAAGTCAGATCAATGCCTTCACGCCACAGTAAATTTCTGATGATTTTTTTTTTAATTGGACACAGGGGTTGAACTTTACATACACTCGTTGAAAAACTGCATCATTTGAATTCAAAACAACTGAACAGACAGTCCAGAACACACCGTGCTGGTCCAAGTCATAATGCATCATGGGACACAATGCCTGACAACACGCTGACCCCAAGAGCTACTCCCCTCCCTGAAGCTCAGAAAGTCCCCGGCTTCCATTTATATCCATCAGTGTGAAGGAGCAGAAATGCTCGCACATAGTGTTGAATAACTTTGGTTGTTTCAGTTGCTGAATGAGGTGTGACACACACATCATTTCAGGAGTCACGCGTGAGCTGCACGTCTCCTTTCGAAACCACAGTTTGGGAGGTGCTACCGCCCGAGGCCAAGTGGCCCAAAAAGCACACGGGACAAGTAATGTTCCCCCGCCGTGCCCCTAACCTAGGCCTGCGGCCTCTGATTTAGAAGCACAGCACTCATAACAGTACAGGGCTTTTGACCGTTTTTCAAAGTCAGAATGAGTTCATGACCGTGCAGGCTGACCACGGAGGCTGACCGCGCAGGTTGACCGCGCAGGCCGACCGCGGCAGTCCAATCAGCCGCCCACCTAAGGGTCGCGACCTGGATGTTGGCGGCGGGCCGAGCGCAAAGCACTTATCCTCCCGGCGGAGATGTCCAGTGGGCTCGGGGCTCAGAGCGCGGTAACAGGCTTCGGGTGCCGATGCGCTCCCGGAGCTGGTCCCCGCCCCGCCCGCCCCGCCCGCCCCGCCCGCCCGCCCTCACTGGCCCCGATCTGCAGCCGGCGTCCCGGTCTCACCCTGGCGAGGTTCCCCCGGGAACGGGGACGGGGAGGGCGGCGCTGCCCGGCCCGTCCTCCCTCCCTCCGAGGGCGGCTCTTTAAACCCCCGACCCTGGGCGAGACCCCGGGGCGGAGAACGTTCCGGAGAACCCCCCCGGCCGGCGGCGTGGCCCCGCCCTCCACGCTCGTCTTAGCAGAGCCAGCGCGGAGGCAAATTACCGCTGCCTCGGCTCGCTGGGGACCGGGACCGAGAAGTAAGTAAAATTACCCGAGCCCCGGAGGCCTGTTTCTCTCTCCCATCATGCACCGGGGCTCGTAGTGATTAAGGATCTTCTGAGAACGGCGCTGGAAAAGGGGAACGTGCAGTATGACTCAGCTGAAATGACTGAAATAAGCCCCGCGCTGGGTTTCTGGTGCAGTTTCTCTCTTTGGCTTTCTTAGACAGGAGAGCACCAGGCGTAAACGCGCACGGTTTCTCTTTGGTCATGTGACGGAGACTCAGACGTTAAAACGCTTTTCTCCGCAGCGCAGCTGGTAATGGCACAGAGCGGTTTTCCATCCTCTCCTTTTTGTCGAAGCGGAAGAGAGTTAATTGCGGAAGCTCACCGCGTTATCGTAACCGACCCCGTACCACCAAACGGCGTACGATAATGCACGATAATGCCGTGCGTTATTTTGCTCTCCGAAGACAAAGAAACGAATAAACTCATTTAAAATCATTACTGCCAGCAAGGAGTTTTTTCTTAGGAGGACTTGCGACAGCAGCGTAGCCAACCACAGAGCGCGGCTCTCCGCGAACACGTGACATCGCGCGCCGCGGCTCTGGTGCGCGCACAGGAAATGCGTCGCGGCTGCGCGGCCCCGTGCCCCCGTGCCCCCCCCCCCCCCGGCTCGGCCCCAGCTCTGCGGCGGTGAAGGGTTATTCTAGGACCGGCAGTGACAGAGGAAGTCACATCTAGTCCGACAAGCCGAAGCGTCCATTTCATGCCCGCCGAGCTCTCGAGCCCCCCCCCCCCCCCCCCCACGCGCTCCGGGGGACCCCGCGGGGCTGGGAAACCACCGCGGCGGACGGACGTGCGGGCGCTAGGAAGCGCGAGAGCGAGGGTCGGGCGGGCGGGCCCTGCAGTCCGGTCTGCGGAACACCCAGGCCCCGAGCGCCGGAACTTTCCGCGCTCCTTCCTGTGACTCGCTCCAGCCAGCGGCCCGGCGCTCTCAGTGTGGCTGTGACACCGCAGCACCCCGTCCTCCAATTAGAGGGGGCGAAAAATAAATAACAAAAATAAATTTCAAAATCAATCTGCTGTGAAGGACTGGGCATCAGTCAGGCCCCAGAGTGTCTGGCTGCTCTGTGGTCCTGAGCCCTGCCCAGCAGAAACGCGGGACGGGACGGCACGGCGGAGGGAACTCACCGATCTTCTGGTTGAAGATTTTGTCGAACGTCAGCTCGTCTCTCTCCTCCAGGTACTTCTGCATCACACTCCGAATGCTAAGAGAGAAGGAAGGGAGAGAGAGAGAGATGACAACTTTTACATATATAATGTGGCCAAACAAACAAATGCTAGACAACATACAAAAGCATATACAACACACACATACTACACACAAAAACAAATGCACTGCACACCATAAACTAAGAAACACACACACGCCCCTGTCTTACTCTGCTCTTCAACTGAACCATTAACCCTCAATCAATGGACCGTTAGCATTGCCCTTGGCCACAGGGACTTGAAAATAACTGTCAGTGTGCAACAGAAATTCCTCAGAGCTGAAGTTCTCCTAACTCCTCCGCCCAGTCCACCTCCGCCTTCTCTTCCCTCTCCTGCTCTTTCACCCGACTCTCCTCCGCCACCTGCCCCCCCCCATGCCCGCGCTGCCGGGACGCCCCAGAAGGTTCTGGTAATGAGCGTCTCGTCGGGGAGAAAGACTCAATTAGCGCTCCCTCCGCGGGCTCATTAGCGGCCCGACGCCGCGCCGCGGAGGTGCCGAGGGCCGCCGCGGGGATCGCCGGCGTTTTGGCCGGGTACCACGGCGACCCGCGGCGCCCAAAACGCTTACGCGTGCGGTCAAAGCCGCCAGCGGCCGGTCGGCGTGCCCCGCGGGACCCTCAGCGCCAGGGGGAAGGCCCGCAGCGCCGGGGGGGAAGGCCCGCAGCGCCAGGGGGGAAGGCCCGCTCTCCTTTCCCCTGCCGCCTCTCTGCCGCGCTACACGCCGACTGACTGCTGCGGTGCATCAGGCCTGAAGTGAACCGAAATGCACCTGGAACAGGTAGTTCTGACACGCCAGCTTCTGTCACGTCCCCAAGCACTGCCAAGTTCAGGGGCAGGGACCATATAACCGGCAACTAATTATTATTCAAGGCCCCCTGGAACATCCACAAATTACATCAAAGAGTGTTTTTCACATGCGAGTTACGGTGCCATTATTCCAGACAGTTTTTCTGGTTCTCCCTCATAGCAATGTTAATGTACAGTTAAAAGAGGTCAAGGGAGGGGTGAGGATATAGGAATCAAAATGGAGGGAGCTGAGGGAGCCACCATGCGTATTCAGAGTGGCTCAGTCATGATTTGATAGGAAACAGAGCCATTTCACCAGTACATGCGATTTGATGATGCAGAGCGCATAATGGCTCCCCCCATTAGTGAATTCATGAGGCCTCCCAGTATAACCAGCGCTCAGTACAGAAGGACCTTGGGGGCTTCACACCATAAAACTGGCAGCATGAACCCGTCTGAACTGGGGAAGCTCTGGGGAGAAGATGGAGCAAAGCATGTGAGTTTCCCAAAAAAATGCATTTGAAACGTTCAACAACAACAAAAAAATCGGAATTCTCTAGAATACAGCTACACAGGCACTGTCTGTGATTGCTCCCCCAAGGCATGCTGGGAAACATCAGGCAGATAGCACTCGTGCAGCTTCATGGGGTGAACTTTATAAAGCATATTGGCCACACAAAGCAAGATAACAATGAGAGAAATGCCAACAGTTCAAATCAGCGCAAGCGAGAGATAATGGTGCAGATAAGCCGGCCGTTTCAGTTACGCAAACATAATTGGATTGAAGTGCATTCTAAGGAGCCGAGTTACACAGCTACCTGGTAATCTACAACTACCTAGCTTAGATAAGAACGCAAATTCCAGTTTCTCACAGTGAGATAAATGGACTGGCCGTTTATAGCCTTTCAGCACTGACAAAGCGTCCTCGTTCACAGGCGGCGGCGTCGCGCCTCCCTGCTGGGCGGCTAAGCCGGTGTTCACCTGGTCTAATCTCCCGGGCCACTTAGCCACAGGAGCGGGTATTGACTCCGGCGCTGAGCTGAGCAGGCCTGACGCGGTGACCCGCTGGCAGTCAACGTGCTGCAGGAGAAGCAACGTCTTTCAGGGGGAGGATGAGCACATGCATAACCATGAATCCCCACAGCAAACGGGTTGCGTGGGGCGGCCATTGTGGCTCAGAGCTCTTCGCGTGTGCAGGACTGACCTGCCATGTCTTTTTACAAAAGTCCCTATTCCCCAAAAGCTCAACAATTTCAACAAATGAAAAGAACCATTTTTAAGAAAAACATTTTGTGATCTTTTGAAACACAGAAAACTGGGGACCGTAAAAGAAAGTTCATTGGAGTGGCAAGCTACCAACGAGACATGGTGACGGCACCCCCAACATCAAACCCTCCTGAGACACTTATGCAGATGCTAAATGTAACGGGTGTAGTGACAATGTGTATGTTACATTATCAAAGAATACAGTTCCCATGCTGCACCACTCCATTACAGAACTTCCAGTGGAGAAAAATAAACAACTATGACAAACTACAGGCAGGGGAAAAAAAACTTGACCTTAAAGGCTGAAACAGCCATGGAAAATATCAAATATATTTGAGTCAGTAGCTTCTGAAAATATCCGCAAAAAAATGAGGAAGCGGAAAGCAAGATAAAATTGCAAAATACTTCTACAGATAGACTAAATCTTCCAAACGAATCATTCCACAATATCACAGTAAGCTACATTTAGCTAGCATCAGCATTTAGGTGTAAAAGACCTCCAGGCCTGACCACTGGGCCATATTTGGCTACTATATTACCATATTCTTTATCTGAGACACTACATGCCACTAACTGCTCATGTAAACTATTCAGATCATTTCACACTGGCAGTTCTTTAATGCATTGAGACGATTTTGGAATCTTCTTATAAGAAAATATTTATTTTCATAGTTTACATACTCTAATGATGAGGATGATGACAGTGATGATGCCTAAATGCATTACAACTTTTATCAAAAATGATTTTATGTACCACAGGTCTCAAATCTTTCACTACCAGTTTGGTGTCAGTTATGAAAATGTGAAATGAACGTGTTGACTTGAGCACATCCATTTTGGCCCATTCACTTCTAGTCTCTCAGCTCCTAAGAGACACAGCCATTTCGTCTCGCTCAATTATTTGGACCAGAAGAAAATAAAACTGAAAACACAACAGCAGCAGAGGATAAACATTGGAGGCTCGCTTTCCAGAGACTACAACAAACATGGCATATTCCTTCCGTTCCCGGGCTTTCCATAAACTTTGTTGATGGCTGACAGTTTAATTTTAAGTGACTGAAACTCACAGATGGCACTCCTTGCCTAGCATTAGTGTCAGTTTCAGCACAAAACATAATTTACTACATTACCTACATTCATCTGACACTAAGATGCTTGAGCCCATTAGAGAGCTGCCAACATGTTACTGCAAACAATGGGTCCCATGGCCATTTTAAATGCACTGCATCTATTATTTAAACCGATCGTGGAAACCA
This sequence comes from Anguilla pacifica, assembly GCA_039654925.1. NCBI lineage: Eukaryota > Metazoa > Chordata > Actinopteri > Anguilliformes > Anguillidae > Anguilla > Anguilla pacifica. Next base: position 14,414,134 of record CM077297.1, on the reverse strand, counting down.
GATGTAAATAATGAACGCATTTCTTACTCCAAGTATTACCAAGCACTACGTTTTGATGTTACACTTAGCCTAATGAACAGCAAAAGAGGAAATGAATCAAAACAATAAATATTTAATGCGACACAGTCCAACAGTTGCTGGCCGACTCCATCCTTTTGCTCTGTTAACTAGCCGGCTTATAGGCTTCAGTAAGAGATTCCAGCACGGCCACTTTGGGAGACCTGATGCGTCTCGGAAACGCTAATTATTTTGTTACGCGCGTCACTGTTAAGCTCACACTCCGCTGTCTCCCGCAAGGGCGGGCATACGCATCGTATTAAGAGGCTCCTGGCGGATTCCTCCTCTGAGAAGCCGACTAGAAACGGGACCGCGCTGGATGACGAGGGAGCGGGGGGGCGGGACACTGCGGAAAGCACTTCTGCCTGCAGCGGGACGCAATTTCAATTTTACTTATTCTGCGCGAGCGGCCTGTTGGTGTTAGAAGACATGAAAGTTCATTTGCAACGCAAAGGAGGTCCAAAATTCACAGACATTTTAATACACATTTAATTCACAGCTTTTAATAAACAGCATCGCGTTTGCTGTCTGGCTATCGTCTTTCACTGTAAGCGCGTGTTCGGACGGCCTCGTCCAGCAGCTGAGCCGCCTTTGGGCGTCCATTGTCTCACATTTAGACATGTGGTTGGCGCTAGTCATGTTGTCGGGCAGGACTTGGGGCAGTTAGCACTACGGAGCACACTCTTCTCCACTGACACCTGCAACCTGTACAGACAACGTCCCCGCGTGAGTAAAGACAGGGGAAGAGTTCACAAAAACCATTATTCATAACAAAGGTATTCACATATTACTGCACATTACACCAAATACTATTTCCATGAATAACATATAGATAGCATTTCGAACGCTGTACTTTCTGGTATTGCCAGTGCCCTGTCCACAACCATTTCTTTTGCGTCAGTCAGTGTTAACATAAAAACATAGGTCTAATATTATAACCAAACTAATTAAGAGATGTAAACTTGTTGCATTTAGACCACATTTCTACTTCTACTTTCTACTTACATATGAATTGAATTACTTCAGCACTGCTGACTGCTGAAGAACCTCTGGCCTACCCAAGTTTCATGTAGGAATGCCTAAGGACAAAAATGCTCTCAAGCTGCCAACTCCATTGTGAGCACGTATCCTACTTTTTTTCCATGCCAAAACATTTGATTATTTTAATTCCAAGAATGACATTACATGCATTTTACTGATTTATAAACTTTTAAAAATAATCATGGATATAACATCTGGGGTCTTTTCACGCAGTTACCCTTCCTTTCTGCACCAGTTTCATTTGAGATGCCTGCGCTGGTTTTGCACGTTACACTGTGCCAGTCTACAGGTGAAAAGGGGAAGGAAAAAATACACCTTTCTCTCATCAACAGAGGCAGCCAGAGTGCTAAAGCAGCCAGCCTCCAGGCCTCCTCTCCGTCAACGTAAGACGCAGAGAGTGTGCAAAGACCCGCCGTTCCAGAGACGGCACTGCAAACGACGGGGGGGGGCGACGAGGATCAGCCCCCGTCCGGGTGGGTCTTCACTGAGCTGTTCACACTTCACTGAGCTGTTCACGTTTCGCTGAGCTGTTCACATTTCACTGAGCTGTTCACATCGTTTTTGGCCGTTCACGTCTGTGCTCCACATCTTAAGTTGCGTCTTCGTTGTTTGTTGCTGAGACGAGAGCCGAAGGTCACAATAAAGACACGGAGGGCAGGGCGGGTTGAGCAGGTGACCCGCCTCCCCTCCCCACGAGAGCAACTCGATGCGCTGCTCCACCTCCAACAGCCGCCAGAGCCAAACAGAAGACGCGGCGCTGCGTTCCAGCGGCCTTTTAAGGTGCAGCCTACACATACATCCAAAACCCACGCTGCTAAAATAGACGCACGTAAAACCGACGGGCGTTTCAAAGGAGATCCACGCGGCGAAGCCCCTGAAAGTTCGTTTGTCATCCCACATGAAAAAAAGAAAAAGGCGTACCTCTGCTTCTGAGAAACAGAACCAACAAACACTGTGATGAGAGAGATGTATGAACATTGGGTTCTCAGATCCATTAGGTGCTCCCAGAAGGTGTGAGAAAGGAGGATTATATTGGCTTCATTCAGGCCCAAGTGGTGGATGGGGAAATTATGCTGTTGCCTTCTGATATTGTCATCAGTACTGAACGGTTGTGTCTCCAACAGGTACACGAGCACTTTCTCCTGAGCAAATGCCCAGTAGCCAATCAGCAGCCCTAGTAGCACATTCTTTTATTTGTGTCTAAATATAGCCTAAGCCTGGTTTTGCAGTGACACATTTCAAACATGTGCAGTGGTGTTTGATGAAAATAAACACAGGCCTTTATTTGTGCTGCTGTGTGACTGCATTTTCCCCTGCTGGGGGGACTGCTCCACAGATGCACACACATACAGCCATTCCTTAGCCCCAAGACCATGCCTTTAACTCCGCCCCTTTCCACTCCACTATCCACCACCAGTTTTTCCAAAAAAATAAAAATAAAAATCTCCTTCCTGCTTCTGCATTCTCGCTCTCCTTCCAGCTATCTGCTAATCTATTTTTCTTCAGTCCTCCTCCCCATCATCGTCATTTATCCCCAGTGTCTTCCGCTCTCTGTCCTTCTGCCCCTCTCTCTCCCTCTCACACACACACTCACATACGTGCGCACACACGCGTGCGCGCACACACTCCACCTCCCCCAGTGTGATTCAAACAATCTCTCTCCACGTCAAACAATACCAGTAACCCCCCACCCCCACCCACCCACCCACCCAAAATGCTTCCAGTCATGCCGTCAAAATCTCACCTATCTGTCGGCCGGCTCAAACTCGGCTCGAGGAGAATTTGACGGCGCACCGCTATCTCTACAACGCTGCATTCGCTCACCGCCGCCATTTGACAACAAAGAGGATTCTGTTTATTTATGTCTCTTTTTCAAACTGCCCTTAGGAGATCCTTTTTAAAGGCTTCTATTAATATCAATGCTGGCTCTCTCTCTCTCTCTCTCTCGCTCCTGACGGATTACTTTTGCAGCCAATTCAGGAGATCACGTTTTTTTTTTTTTTTTCTCCAGGATCATCTTTTTTTTCATGTTAAATCCTCATTAAAATAAAAACCTATGTTTTACCATGTCACAGCAGGCCGGGGCCTGGATGTATTCTGCACTGGCTGATCCTGAGAGTGGGGGAGAAGCGGGCGCAGTCCGCCCTGCCCGCCACAGACAGTGGCGTGTGATTTCTGAACGGCGCTGGCAGTGCTAATGATGTTGATGCTGACGGCAGCGATGCTTTCGCTCTGCCGACGCCGGCACCCCTGGGCCTGGCGGTGCGGTAATCCCCCCCGGACCACAGGCAGCCACGCCGATGCGCCCTGATCACAAAGGGTGCCAGCTGGACGCCTTGCTCCTTCGCCCTGCGCAAGGGCAATTTGCATTACCCTCTTGCGTTAACTTTTTTTGTCAGGGACATCGTTCAACGCGTCAAATATTTCCTCCATCAGCCACCTGACAGTCATTTGTCTATCAAATCCTAATATTTTAATAAGTAATCGCGTCACCGTGTTTGCTTAAAGCTTTCTCATAATTCACCTGGTGCATCAGATAATATTCTGAATATGAAATGAATTCTTTTTCAATTAGGCTAAGTGAAGCACTAGGCTAAAATGAACAGCTTTCAATGCAGCAATCATTTATATTCAAAGAACTGTTGTTGCAATGAAAACAAAAGAAGCTACGCACTTTCAGCTAGCCAGCCACTTTACACTCACGAGGTAAATTTTTTAAAATTCTGCTTCTAAACAATTAATCACTTTAGGTTGTGTTGGTGAAGTTAACCTCCGCCACACTTCCACAGCATTGCTGAAAAACAGTAAATTCAGCATACATTTAACATGTAGGCTTAAAGATTTTTAGATCATCAGCTCTGCCCACAACTTCTCATACTGAAATGTGTCACAGACTGTACTCAAGCAAAGGGTGGCTTACAACATCATACAATCAGGCAAAACAAGGTTCAGAATGGCCTCTAACGTACTGCAAACTGACAGGGCCAGCTTTCTCAAAGATACCGAATTACCCGGGAACAAACACTTCACTCACTCGGTGCATGACTTTTTTAATTCAAAAACTCGTCTAACTGATCAGCATGCATCGCTATGTTTCGCTCTTCATTTCACAAGGTTGCTTCCACGCAGTTTGACTGACCACAGGAAATGACAACTGCAAAGAGAAGGCATGTGCGTGCATGTGCGTGTGTGTGCATAAGCCAATATGTAAGCGTATGGAAGACATAATGGGCAGGTACGTCGCCACAAATTGCAACGAATCCACCTGAACGAAACACCTGAACCGCTCTTATTTATTACTTACGGTTAGCGAGGCCATTCATTAATATCATTTTACAAGTCAGACTCACATCAGAGACTCAGCAGCCCTCTAGGCTTACGCTGTCTGCCTAAAAATAAAATAACTCGGCAGAAATATTTTCTTACACACTTCCCCTTCATCACAACCTGGGTGCAGTTTGCATCTGTACTACAATGCAATTAAAATGGAGGTATCGGCATTGGCTAGTCAGTCAAATATTATTAATCAGGCCCAGAAAGTGCATACCTAGAATAGACACACACAGACATATGTATACTCATAAATGTGTGAAGTGCAGAAGCAGGATGGCTACACTGTTCCTGGCATCCTGACCACTATCTATTTTCTGAGATTAGGAAATGGAAAAAACAAAAAAAAACAAAAAGGAAGACAAAAAAAAAAATTGTAATGAAAACAAACAAATTGAAGATGACGACGCACCAATATTCCAGTGCTCAGGGATAACCTTGAACCATATGCGATTATGATTTACCCTACGGCCTTTCCAAGAGCAGGCCCTGCAAAGCTGGGTATTTTGAGGTTGAAAGAGCTATTCTTGGTGAGGATATTATCATAATGATCGTAATCCTCATTCACTCACTCACTTATCAAGCAGCCTTTAAGTCAGATGTGAGAGAGAGAGAGAGAGAGAGAGAGAGAGAGAGAGAGAGTGCAACGTACAATCAACTCCTCTTAGTAGGCATTTCTACCATTCTGTAAGCAGACATTTTTACATTCTGTTACAAATTGCCAAAAATATTACTGTGACCAAAACAAATAAATAGGAAAATACTATGTAATACCCAACAGAAAGCCATTTTTGACAGGGCCACCCATACACGAGATTTCTAAATCGGTGTCTGCTACTGATTCAGGGTCTCTAATACAAAAGGGGAGCATTCAGAACAATTTCTCACATAAAATTGTTGCAGCCATGCAATGAATGTACATTAATAGGTTGTCATCACAAACTTCACAGGCTATGTATGCATGTGCATGCACTTATACAGTGCCATGAAGAAGTACTTGATCTTGCCTGTTACTGCATATTTGTTACTCTGAATGGTTTCTTTAGACAAAATGTAATATTATACAAAGAAAATTGAGCAAACACAAAATATTATTATTAGTTAATGAAAAAAGTTATCACCCAAATGAAAAAGTGCCCCCTTAGTTACTCAATCAACCAATTAACCAAATTCAATTCGTAATTAAATTCAGCTGATTGTACCTAGTCAAGCTTGATAGCAGCCAGGCCTGTTGAATCTAAATCTCACTCATATTGAATCTTACCATCACAGAGAAGCAGTCCCCACAACATTTCTACAAGCACACTATGCCCCAATCAAAGAAAATTCCAAAAGAGATGAGAAAAAAGTTGTTTAAATACATCAGCCTGGAAAGGGCTACAAAGCCATTTATAAGGCTTGGGGGACTCCACCGAATGAAAGTGAGAGCCATTATCTCCAAATGGAGAACACTTGGAACAGCGGTAAATCTTCCCAAGAGCGGCTTGCCTGCCAAAGTTTCTACAAGCATGCAGCAACAATTCATCCAGGAAGTCACAAAAGATCCTAGAAGGGCATACAAAGAACTGCAGGCCTCTCTAACCTCAGTTAAGGTCAGTGTTCATAACTCCACAATAAGAAAGAGACTGGGCAAAAATGAGATTCATGGGAGAGTAGCAAGGTCAAAACCACTGCTAAACAAGAGAAACTTCAATGCTCATCTCCTGTTTGGAAAAATGTACCTAGATGATCCCCAAGTCTTTTGGTAAATGGTAAATGGACTGCATTTATATAGCGCTTTTATCCAAAGCGCTTTACAATTGATGCCTCTCATTCGCCAGAGCAGTTAGGGGTTAGGTGTCTTGCTCAAGGACACTTCGACACGCCCAGGGTGGGGTTTGAACCGGCAACCCTCCGACTGACTCCGACTTACCTCCTGAGCTATGTCGCCCATATGCTTTTGGGATAATGTTCTATGAACATTAAAAGGTGATGCGTCAAAAGCAGAACATTTTCGATGACACAAGCTCCATTATGACACGCGTAAAACAAAAACAGTATTGCTCAGTAAGAACATCATACCAACAGTCAATCATGATGATTGTAGTGTGATGGTGTGGGGATGCTTTGCTACCTCTGGGCCTGGACAACTTGCTATTATAAAAGGAACCATGAATACTCTGCACCAGACAATTCTTAAGAGAATGACCAGTCATATGTCCATGAGCTGAAGCTGAATTGTAATTGAGTTATGCAGCAAGACAATGATCCAAAACACAAAAGCAATTCCACACCAGAATGGTAGAAAATAAACAAAATTAAAGTTCTGAAGTGGCCTAGTCAAAGTCCTGACTTGAACCCAACAGGGGTGTTGTGGCAGGACCTCAAAACAACAGTACTTGGTTGAAAACCTACCAATTTGTCTGAATTAAAGACGTTCTGCAAAGAAAAGTGGGCTACAAGTCCTCCACAGCAATGTGAAACACTGATATCTAATTATAGGAAGTGTATGGTTGCGGTTATTGCTGCTAAAGGTGGTGCAACCAGTTATAACGTTTAGGAGGGCAACTACTTTTTCACGAGTCATATGGGTGTTTGATAACTTTTTTCCTTAAATAAATGAAATACTAATTTTAAAAATGTGTTGCGTTTGTCTAATATTGCATTTTGTCTAAGAGCCTGAAAACATTCAGTGCGACAAATACCCAATAAAAGATAAAACCTGAAGGGCCCAAATACTTTTTCAGGGCTCTGGCCACCTGTGCTTGTAAGTGGTTTCAGTAAATACAAAAGGTTAGGTTTCCATCCTCACCCAAAGCACTTTGGCCTTAACGTTTCAAAACAGTTTCCAATAACTGCACAGATCCCAATTCTACAGGCCCCATTTAACACTTAACTAGCATGAACTGTAACGTAATTTTGTGGAACACGAACCTATGGACGACTGAACCAACTGCTCTAGAAATAAAAAATAATCACAAAATCCAAATGTATCATTTTCATTATTTTAAGCTTTCTCAATTTAACTTTAGGCTTATGGGCTTATGGGGCGTGCAGCCTAAGGCGAGGTAATTATTACAGAGGGAAAGCCCGGCCTTTGAATCCTGCATAGCATAAGACAGCCGAGCCCCTCCGCTAGGAAGGAGCATCATACACCTCTTTCAGAGGCACAGCCTCGTTACCGCTGCTTTACCTCGCATGCATCAATTCAAATAAAACACAAATTCTCTAACGGCAGCCGAGCAGAGTTACGGCAAAAGGACAGTACCAGCACACAATAAGCTTTCGTTGTATCTACCTAGCGGATAGCTAGCTTCAATCTTTGGCGCAGGAGACAGTGCAGTGTACAGTAGCTAGCTAACGTTGGCCAAAATGCAGGACACAGATTCCACTATCTACGGATGCAGATCTGCCTTGACACATAAGCTACTTTTGATGCGTTGGGCGCCGCGAGAAGCTCCAGATAGCCAATTATAATACGCTACTCACTTCTAAGACTATTTAGAATGCGCAGGCCAAGGTCGACATTTCATTTTCGATTTGAATAACGGTAGTCCTAACAGATTTTGACAGAGTTGAGCGTGACTAGGTCTTAGATACGGGTTTGTGAATTTGATTTTTTTCGCATTATTATATATAACAGAATGAACAAGGACACAGCTAAACTAACTACCCACTTCAACACATAACATGTACCCAGCACTAATCTGGCAGAACACATCTGTCATGTCGAAATCTAGCAGGATGATAAGCCTATTCAAGTGGGCTATTTGAAGTGCATTGACAGAACACAAATTTACGCCATTAAAAAAACATAGATATTGAATATATTTAATTCAATGCCAGCAGCCATTCAACAGTTAAGATTACACAACGGAAATACCCATTACAATAACAGATACGATTAATCATCTTCTTATGACCACCATATTTAGGTTACAAGCTCTATTACACGTATACGTTGATTTTTTTTGTCACAGATGCACTGAACCGGGAATCATAATGGGCCTTGTGTGGTGTCATTGTTATACACAGGCTGCCAAACGTTAGTTGTCCCTAGTAACAGAATGACAGGTAACATTGAGCTGTCCATCTCGCTACCTCTCCCCAGTCACACACACCGACAGACAAACATTCAACCACGACAATTATGTGAGTACCTTGGTTCAGGAAGGATGATTTTCTTACTCGCCCTGGCAGCTGGAGTAGATTTACTCTTCTCCATCGCCATCAAATAACTGACATCGGCGAGAACTGCTTCGAGGTCCGCCATCTTCAACTCTTGATCGACCGAATCGATACAACACCAGCCGTGGGAATGTCCGGAGAGATACAGAAACCAATGTCCAGTGAAACACGGCACAGGCAAAATCCAATTCCCACGGGACAAAAGGGATCCAGGAGGGGGAGAGGAGATGCGGGAGTCAGGATCTGAAGATCAGTTTCCCCTCTGGCTGAGGTTGTCGTTTTTCTTCGTCTAGGTCCAATACTTAGAATATCTCAAAAACAGACATTTTTACTGAAAATAAATATACATATATAATATAGGTTGGAGGGGATTTTTAAAAATTGGCTACCGTTTAAAAGGGGGTTGTGTTTTGTTTTTTCAAAGGTGAAACTATTTCGCAGATAGTCGTAGTTGACACACTACACCGTTTAAAAACGTGTAACAGGTAGTCTAGCTACGTTAGATATTTAACTAAATCGAACTAGTTAGCCATCGGATGCATATCAATTGTTAAAATATTTACCTTCATTGACCCCCTAGCCACTGGTCTTCACTGACTGAGATTACCCGTCTCTTGGTTGCAGCTTGGTTGATTAACTAGTTAAATAGCAAGCTAACTGTCAAAACCACTGGCAGTTTACAAAATGTATACTGCGGTATGGCAGCGGCAATTCGTAAGCTACTACTAGCAATCTGCGTGGCCACTTCAATAAAGATTCAGACAGGGAATTTATGTACAGCCAAGAGGGACCGGGCTTGGTTAAACAAAATCCAGTCTGTTAAACGCTATGTCATTAGCTAATACCTCAATTGGGCCAAAAGACCAATTCCACTCAGTACGAGTAAAAGAAAAAGTCACGTTAAAATATAATTATTGTTCCTGTTAGGCTAGCTGCAAATCAAATCCATTGTGAAGTCGAACAATTCGTCGGTTAGTGCAGCTTCAATCTTAAAATAACACTGAACAATTAAAATCTAAAACTAGCTAACTCAGCATGATTAAATTTTTTTTTAAATTCCAATTCATCCCACAATGTTATTTTTCGTTGCTTCCGTTGTTTGCTTCCTGTATCGCCGATCTCTTATGATGCACTGAAAGAAGGCATCGATTGCTATCATTAGCAGACTAGCTAGCCACTGATAGCTCTAGGGATTATCCAACTGAAGTACATTTATCTTTAATCGCATGTAGCTAATCTGCCAGCTAAAAATAATACATCGACAAAAACGTAGTGTGTAGAGTTGACAGCGCTAAACTACGGCAGAGAAATATAAGCGCTTCTCCATTTTCATGGTTGACAAGGAAAGGGGGTTTGTTATACTGACCGTCCCCAGACTAGCTCGCTAGCACTATCGCTAGCTACCACTACCTAATACGACAACCAGCTGGCTAATCAAGTTCAAAATGAAAGCAACCCATTAACTGGCCAGCGTTTCTCCATTAATCAGATTATCCCCATCTCACTACTGACTGGAGATATGATAACAACCTAGCTAGGTACTGAAAGCTAGCCAAGTTCCGTCTATTTTCTCTTGTCTTGCGGTTTTTTTTTTTTTTTTTGGTAGCTATCGTTTTTTTCACATATGGTGGTAGAGGGGGAGGGGACGACTGAAAAGGGAAATTAGCAAACTGGCTAGCTAACCAACTAGCTGCCGAGTGGTAAGCTGTAATGACGATACTCAGCGATCACCCTCCTGTACGACTTTTCTCGCTTTCTTCTGCTTATTATTTTGAAACACCAGAAGATGGAAATTAGCATGAAAGTATAAGTTTGCCAGCTAACGTTAGCTCTTGCGAAACTTCATTTTTCCTGCTCTATCCGTGCAAACAACACTGGAAACTAGCTATAGGGTCCAGCCAGTGAGCAAATGTAACGTTAGCTAGCTAGCTATAAAAATCAAGCGTCTGTCCCCTTAAATGCGCAGCAATCATTGTACCCGCCTTCAATGTCTTTCCCAAATGCAACCCCCCCAAAATCGGCAATGTTGCTTTTCCTCCTTAAGACAATTTCCTCTTGTCCTAAGCATCCGCATTCGGGGCGCCGCTCTTTCATAGGAGTCACAACTGGTGTTTTATCGCCGACAACATCGGCTGGTTTCTTCGTTTTTTCACTCTCTCTCCTTACTCGTATCTTCTGTGTATCCTATTAATCGAAGATTATTTGCTCCTCCGTCCTCTTTATCCGTGTAAAAGTGCTGGCCGGTCCCCACCGCGTTAGCGTGTCCTGTGTGTATCGCTGCTGAGAGGCAGTGTATTCTCGCAGGCAAACTGTGAGAGTCCCACTTCCTCCCATGCGTATGGACTTTCTGTAAAACACGAACTGGATTTCTAAAAACGGGGGTGCACAATCGGACAAAAAAGAGGAACATTCACGTTCGGAAAGAGGGCGCCGTGTCCATTCTAACATGCTCACACCTACATAGCCAGACGGTCACACGATTAGCACAGGACAGTATAACGCACAGATTTAGAAACAATAAATATATTCATTACAACCATATTGCAGATAAGCGTAAACTTTCCCAACGTCTTAATTCCTATCCCTAAATAGCATCTGAAGCGACCTCCGTATGGCACTGCACGTTACATTCAAATGTGATGTTAGTAAAATATGTCAAATATTTCTACCCATTTCCACGTTCTCACGCTCAGTATTATGCTAAAGTAACCACAATGCACTCAAACTAAGAAATAAAATACTGTCTTGTTTAGTCATTGCAGCGTGTGTGGCATGCCTTGCCATTCGTAAAACTGATACCTTGCAATATGTGTCCTTACTCAAAACTAGGGCTACTTTGTTTGACAAATTGAGTGAGTGCTTAAATGTTTAATGTTCACATGTATACATTAGACATAAAAATAAATTTAGACGCTTAGACGGCCTTCATGTAGCCTCCACTGACTTAAAGCAAAACATTTTAGTCTACTTCTTCTTAAGACCATCTCTGGCATATTATAAAAAGTCGGTAGTACCTTATGGGTATGGCAAATGGCTTCTAACTGAAACTAACTGCTAAATGCACCAGAATTGTCAGTATTTACATTTTACACAATATTACAATTATTGCTAAAAAAAAAAAAAAAAAAAAAAACCTTTTTTAAGTCTAAAATTCGAAACATGCAGTGTCAATTCCAGCTTTTATAATAATGTAATCATTTGAACCGCATATTTTGCGCACCTGCCAATCATACACAATCATGCTCGTCTATGGCTAAACAGCTGGATAATATTCCCCAGCGGTTTTGCGTTTTGGCTATAGATTGTAGAGAGGGATTGTGAAATGTTTCATTCAGAAGCGCTCAATACACTGAGAGGATGAGTCTTTCGAAATGACACATTGGACCCGACAAGCCAATCCTAGCACTGCTACATCGCTGATAAGTAAAATGGCAGAAGCTCTTCATTGAGCGCAACTGAATAGTTTTTTCCTTTACGATATCTCTACCACTGTGAGGGTGCCATCCTTTATCTCTCTCGCTTATTTTATTTTTTCCACGTAAATAATTCAGATTTATTTCCGCGTACTAGGTGGCATTTTTAACTGCAAGTATGAATGTAAATTTATCTCGCGGTATTTTTTCTGTCTCGAGGTTATTTCAGGCTGTGTACACAGGCGCTCAGCTCCTTCCAGTGGCAGTAAAGGGTAAATGCGGGTATTGCTGATAGGTAACGCCAGCTCCGGTTGTCGAGGTCTTCGCGCCTTGAACACACGAACCGCTTTCATTATGGTTTCCAAACAGGTGCGAGATATGACGCATCTGACTGAGTAGTACAAAACCAGATTCGAGAGCCAACATGGCTTCCCAATCTCACTCAGTTTCTTCTTCCTCTGTGATCCTTTGTGACTGAACTGTCAGCAATGATTGAAATGAATAATAACGGAAACATGCTCGTTTTCTTACGCAACGATGCACACGCAGAGATTGGTTATCGAAAATATCAAAACATAATGCGTAAACATACAGACGCATTTTAGATTATTTTATAGGCTATCCCACTGGTAGTTTATGCATAAATATATTTACATACACATTCATTTAAATATACTTTAGGATCATTTCAAATGATTACACATTGACTGTCTTCAATTAAGAATTAATTGTAGATTAGTTTTAATTTGAACGCATGTTTGATCGAGTAACCGATTTGTGTTCAGTTTAATATTCAAAACAAATAACATGCATTCATAGCCATAAGGTGTTTTAGACAAAGTATTCCTAATTATATGGTTAGTCACTGTTTTACCGTTCATCATTTTTGCCCTGTGAATTGCATCATTCACAAGAGATCGTGTCTGAAACTCAGATTGTAAAAAAACTTGTGAATTAATAATCTGCCCAGTCTTCTTGATTAGGCTATGTTTTGGAAGAGAGCATGGGGTTTTACGTTTTAAAAGAGAACAATCGCTCTTGGAACCACAGCATTGTAGTTTTCACAGAACCTGACTTACAAATTAAAGTCGTTATTGCTAATCAAAATTACCTCATAAAATTTCAAGAACAAACACAGTTTAACCAGTTTTTTAACGCAATTATTGGAAATCCTCCCTGTATAGCTTCAGATACTTCTGTAAACACATAACTTGTCTCCTGACCTTATTTGACTCGTCAGTGGCCATATACTGGAAGTTTGTGGAGACCAGGCCTGAGTTAAATATGAATTTGATACATTTGAACTCTTTAGATGTTTTAAAAATGGAATACATTCTTGCAGATTCCTGAGAATTTTCAACAGAACATGTTACCAAGCAACAAGTGTACATTCATAAAAAAAATATTTCTGAAAATAATGGGGTTTTTTTTAATTGCCAGTAACTGTAGGATTTTTCTGGTGTTTAAACATTAAAGTATTTCAAATGACATATGTGACTCATTCTGGACAATTTCACACAAATGTCAAGTGACAATTACAGAGACACAATTTTACAGGCAGATTTGTCAAAACTGTAGAAAACACACTATATGTCTTTATCAGTCTGCTACAGAGAAGTGTAACCCAAGCAGTCACCATGGATCAGAGCTCATGTTTTTCCTGTCATTACTCTGTTTTATACAGGTTCTGTGCCATGCTGGTCGAGCCTGGCCTCCATTTATCACAATGTTTTCCTTTCATTCTTGCTGGTTATGTGTTTTTTTAGCTTTGCTTGTTAGCTTCTTTTCTGTGGCCATTTGTTTCTTGGCCATATACACATCTCAAAGCATCTCAATGCTGGCAGACACACCCATTCGGGAGTTAGGATATGGACAGAGCCACAGCAGGAGGTCGGTGAGGTTTAAGAAAGACACTTTATTCTGCACTGGATAGCAGTGGGGATAGGGCAAGGCTAAGACTGCTTTTCGGGGGAAGCTGGGGGTAAGCAGAGGCAGGGGTTACTGCTGAATGCGGCGGATGGACTGAATCTGGGGGGTCTGTGAGTGAGAGCCGAACTCTTTGAAATGTTTGTACTCTCCGCAGTGGCGGTCACACTCCATGATGTACTGGTAGCCACGGTAGCCTGGGTACTGGTAGCACACAAACCTACCAGGGGGGGAGAGAGAGAGAGAGGGAGAGAGAAGGGGATTCAAAAGTCATGGTGTTAAGTAACCCCCAAAAAATGTTTTTTTTTTCAGTAAAACAAGGGAGACGGTAAGAGGGATGGAGAGAGACAGAGATAGAGCAATTGAGAGAGTGAGTAAGACAGTGAGACAGAGATATGGTGATAGAAAGAAACACAGAGATAAAGAGAGACAGAGATACAGCACAGAAGAGAGGCAGAAAGGGAGGTCAAATAAGTCAAATTTTAAAAGAACAAATCCAGGAATATCCAACACTGTCTATTTTTAAGACAATAAAGTTTGAACATAGATGCTAAGAGAGCAGTAAGGGAAATCATGAGGTGGAGGACTGGACACTTACGCTCCAGACTGGACCCGCAGGGAGCCCACTTCATTGTTGCACCATCCCATGGCCTGCAGGGAGGGGTAGTCGTCACTGAGCTCCCCCTTACGTCCCAGGAAGTTCTCCCGCTCGTAGATGGTCATCCGGCACTCCCTGTGGTTCTGTGGGTGCATGCGTCACGGGGGGTCATTTTAACAACATCCTAAAATGTTAGAGCCTGCAGACTGTACGTTCTCCAGTGCCATAAATCTATTAACAATGTTTCAAGCCTAGCGCTTCTTCGTTAGACTAAGCTCAGAACATCACATACTTTTTGATGTTAATAAATATTTGGCACTGGGGAGAATTCACAAGTGCGCGGGCTCTACCTTTTTATTCACTCCACTGTTCTGTTCGGCATCTGTCTGAGTTTTTGGATGTGTGCGTATTTTCTGTTCTCTATTGTCATTTTTACAACACCAATGCTTGGATCCCCGGAAAGCAGCAGTTCCATTGCAGTGCACACTGTCCCTTGCTCAGGTGCTCCACAGCAGTGTTCAGGATGCTAGCTTTAGGAGTCAGTAATGTTCATGCTGCTCAGTGCCCTAAAGGGATCCTGAAGGGATTGTCACAGAATAAGGCTGCTTTCACTCCCCAGGGAAAAGCACTGCCTGATGTTATGTCACACATGCTGTCTGTACATGCAATGCGCAGTTAGAACATGAGAGACATGGCTTCAAAAGGTGCAGTGTGCTACTGAAACCTGCAGCATGCTGTTATGATATGCAAATCAGGGGATTCTTGGAAATAAAACTGAGTCACTCACTAGATGTGACCTCTTAAGCACCCACAAAGGAAATATGCAGAGACCGGTGCCTGTGAGTGAGAGCAGGAGGTGAGCAGGCCTGTGAGTGAGAACAGGAGGAGAGCAGGCCTGTGAGTGAGAACAGGAGGTGAGCAGGCCTGTGAGTGAGAACAGAAGGTGAGCAGGCCTGTGAGTGAAAGCAGGGGGAGAGCAGGCCTGTGAGTGAGAGCAGGAGCAGAGCAGGCCTGTGAGTGAGAACAGGAGGAGAGCAGGCCTGTGAGTGAGAACAGGTGGTGAGCAGGCCTGTGAGTGAGAACAGGTGGTGAGCAGGCCTGTGAGTGAGAACAGAAGGTGAGCAGGCCTGTGAGTGAAAGCAGGGGGAGAGCAGGCCTGTGAGTGAGAGCAGGAGCAGAGCAGGCCTGTGAGTGAGAACAGGAGGATGAGGACAGAGGGGCAGCAGTGTGAGAATGTGTGATGGAGCAAATAGCAGAGAGAGATACAGCATTAGAAAGAGCAGATTGAACTCACAGCACAGGCAATGGGCCTGAAGGAGGTCATCCTCTCAATATGGTAAGAGTTACTGCCCCCGAAGGCATCACACTGAGGGTACTCTCCACGCTCTAGCACAAACTGCTGGCCCTGGTATGCAGAGTGCTCATAACCCACCCACCTGAGAGAAAGAGAGAGAGAGAGAGAGAGAATGAAGGAGGAAGCAGAGAGCAGTTGTCAGAGTGAGCATACATCCTGTCTCAGCAACAACATAAAATGTGTTCATACGTCTGTGCTATTCTCTCTCTTCTGTCTCATGAATAGCACGTCTCAGCCCTGCTCACTCACTGGACAGGAGTAGAGTAGGCCATAGGAGTGCTTGCATGTTTAAAGCAGGCCTGGTTCTTTTATATTCCAAGCCGCACTCCATGGCTAAAGAGAGAAGCTGCGCCCTTATTGGCAGGCTGACACGAGCAGCTGCCCGTCTGCTGCGAGGCTGCTGGGGGGGGGGCATCACTGCTCCGTTACTGCTCGGGCCCTGTCTGCACTCAAACTACTGCGTGCCTGATCTCAGAGGTTCTGCTAAACTCTTCCGCAAAGCGCAGAAAAAAGGCAATACATGTATCTGGAAGTTACAAGCAGGGCAGCATCGATCAGGTTTTGAGTATTCATTAATTCATCGTAACAAAAATATTACTGGAGGTCTGGACCGCACATCAGAAATGAGAGAAGAGGCCGCGTTTCCTGCGGGAGCGGTGCGGTGCGGCGAGGGCGACGAAGCCGCTCGGAGGGCGACCTTCCGGGGGCGGGCGGGGACGGGAACACTTACGCTCCGCTCTCCACTCTCAGCGAGCGCACGGTCTCGAAGCCGAACTCCATGACGTTGCAGCACTCGGAGGTGAACTCATGGCGGCGGCCCTGAAAGCACTCCTCGTCGTACACGATGATCTGCGGGAGGTTCGGGAGAGAAAGAGAGGAAAACGGGGGAACAGGAAATGAGACGGGGGTGCTGGGTGACGAAGCGCTGCTAGATCGCCCCTCCGAGTACGGGCTGAATTTGCGGAGCGAGAGAGTGCAAAGAGCCACGTGCTGAGCATCGCCAATTTTTCGGCACTGCCAAGAATTCTATTGGGCTTTATTCCAGTCCTATGAAGTTCTACACCTTCTGGTCCCCATACCTTCCAGTGACCGGAGAACTTGGTGCAGTGGTGAGTCATTTTATCTGTAAAGCAGAGACAGTGGCACTCAGTGGGGGAATAACAGGACACAAAAGCTGTGAATTGGCTGCTCTAACAGCATTTCACAATTGGATTTGTATCTACTACAGTCCTATTACCAACCTCTTATATTTGGTATTCAATCATTTAGGCCTATAAAGCAGTGTCACAGATCAGCCTGTACACCTCTATGAAGGCAATTAAATGCAAATCAATGTAGCCCAAACTATTTTTGCTAATATCAGTTGAAATGTATGAGTTATATTTTACAATTCAGCAGAGTACATTAGCCAGTGTATCCCACAACACCTGTATCAAGTGACAAAGAAAAATGATTACAATGTATTATGAGCATTCAAAGTATATTTTAACATATAATTCATCTTACACAAACATGTTTGGTTTTGCATTTCAACACATTACCTTTCAGTACAGGAAGCATATCAAAGTCAAAATATTGAACCGCTGGCCTTGAATAGCAAAAGAGCACACTGTCCGAAATTTCAGAAGCACTGAACACCATCCAGAAATACAAGCACACGGAAAAACAAAAACCAGAGGACACGCATGAAATGGTACCTACCTAGTAACAGGGCAAAAAAAAGAGAGGCACAACAGGTCAGCTACGAGAACGCAGAGTGTGAGTCCTCACTATTTGCCAGCATGTTATCTTTCAAAAGCATTCACAAGTGCAGAAAAGCGCGAATGGCTTCACCGCATAAAGGCATCTGCAGTGATCTGAAAGCAAGAGCACAGCGCTACGCGGACGCATATGCACAAATACAAAAGGCCAGGCCTTAGAGCAGCACGCTAGGCATATTCACAGTGAATAGCAGCGTAAAACAAGCTATTTTAAAAGGCAGAGGCCTGGACCAGATAACAGAGCACGGAAGTTCTAACTGCTCTAAGGCACCCAGGCCACTTACTCACTTACTCTATCCTGTGAATGGTCTGCAAGTGTGTGTGTGAGGATGTGGGGATGGCTTACTGGGTGTCTGGGGACAGGGGGGTTAGGTGGGGGGGGGGGGGGGGGGGCGAACGGTACTCACCTCGCTGAGATGCCCCTGGGACTTCCTAACGTGAGAGTGAAAGCTGGCATGCGCTCGGGCCCTTATAAAGCCTCCCCTGGCAAAGGGCCCGGCTAAAAAGGCCCAGCTCAGCAAGGGGGTGGGGATCCTCATTGTACCATCAACAAAGACGGCTAATCTATAGACCCCCATAGAAGTGCAGACGCTACACTATCTCCATGCCTGCCATGGCCGTAGGGTTCTACAGAGGGAGACAGCGGTCAGAAATTCATTGAAGGAGGAGAAAGAGGGAAGAGAGAGAAAAGGGAATAATGTGTATGGGAGTGTGTGTATGGGGAGGGGAGGGGGTGAAGGAAATAAATATTACTGCATTAATATCGCTGCATTAATATTCGTACCACTAGTATTGTTGTGGTTACTGTTACATACTGTGCATTTCCTGTTCTTAACTCAGCTTTGCCATTAATGTACCCTTAGACAGTCATGCCATTAGTTTTAATTGGAGTTTGAGATGAGAGAGAGAGAGAGGGAGACAGAGAGAGAGCAGAAGAGAGAAGAGTGGAAAGCACATGGATGCACAAAACCCACAAATGCATCCCAGAAATTCTCCCCGGACTCAAAAGTATTTTTACTGTTCTTTCTCTTTGATTAGGCCTTTACTGATGTATTAATAATAACTATAATACAATGAATGGCAATATAGTAATAATATATAATAATATAATAATCACTGCAGTCACATATTTCGATACTGTGAGGCTGTTAAAGTGATTTGGTGTTTCTGACCACATTAGGACATTGAATTTAAAGAGAATTGATCTCGAGCCTTTGAAATATTATGTGTTTTTTTAAATGTTTTTTTACGCTAGAGTAATATGGATATATTGGAGAATATATATATTGCACAGGGCGGAGTAGGATCCAAGCAAAAACTAGAAATGGCATCAGTGATTGGGTAGCAGGATCAGCTACAGTAGCTCTGAACTAAACCCATTATTCTCTTTGGCCGTTGCTCAAACTTAGTACAAAGTGCCACACAAACAGCTCAATTACTACACACAAGGGATAAACATAAGTTTCCACATCTTGGCAGTTCACTACTTTTAATGTATTATTAAAAGTATGGGTTATATTGTAAGCTCTCTTTTCTGTAATGTTTGACATGGGAAATAAACCAAATTCACTGAGTTTAACAGAACATCCATGAGGAATGACAAGCAATCATAAATGAGGACCTGTGCACTGATATATCAAGCAATCATAAATGAGGACCTGTGCACTGATATATCAAGCAATCATAAATGAGGACCTGTGCACTGATATATCAAGCAATCATAAATGAGGACCTGTGCACTGATATATCAAGCAATCATAAATGAGGACCTGTGCACTGATGTATCAAGCAATCATAAATGAGGACCTGTGCACTGATATATCAAGCAATCATAAATGAGGACCTGTGCACTGATATATTGTGTTCACTGTTTTTTTTCCCCCAGCTTTTTATGTGTCACAGATGGAGTTCCTCGGATTGAAGGAAAGTAGGGCATGACTCAGCCCGTGAGTGTCAAATGTTCTGAGCCCAGCATGTCTTATCCATATTAAATGGATTTGCTTCATTTTTTATTATTAAAGCTGTGCCTCAGAGCATCACAAGTTTCCGAAGAATATGACAAAATGACACTTAGAAGCCTTTCTGGTACTGCCCCCTCCTTTCACTTCCTGAAAGCTAAGTTCCCCTTTCTGTAAGTCATGACGCATTATTCATGGAACACTGGACTAGATTCACGAAAGTGTTTGTGTTGCTGTCAGGCTTTTTTATTTTTTATTTTAGAGTTTCGGGTCGATATATGTTTGTTATCCATGCATGAAATCACAAAATAATAATTAGACTTTTAAATAAATAATTACATTATTATTATTATTATTATTATTATTATTATTATTATTATTATTATTATTATTATTATCATTATTATCATTATTATTATAGTCATAATGATTTTTTAGAAAATTAATAATTAGTATTAATACTAATTATTATAATAATTATGATAAATATGTGTGTATATATGTTTGCATACAACAAGTGCACATTCTCAGCTTTTACTGAATGGTGTTTTTATACAGTCATGTAGAAATTAATTTTTGTACATAACCACCCCATTTCAGGGCACCATAATGTTTGGGACATGTTAGTGTTATGTAAATGTGAGTTGTCATGTTTAGTACAGGTGCTGAGTATCTTCTCTGCTGATGCCCTGCCAGGCCTGTACTGCAGTTATATTCAGTTTCTGCTTGTTTTGGAGCCAAATTTTCTCTTCAGCATATGAAACACAGGTTCAATTGGATTCAGATTGGGTGAAAGACTTGACCAAGATTTTTCCAGTTTTCGCCTTTAAAAACTCCTTTGTTGCTTTAAGCAGTATGTTTGGGATAGTCGCCTTGCTGTAGGATGAAGTGCCATCCAATTAACTTGAAGGCATTTGCTTCAAATTGAACAGATAAGATGCTTCTGTACACTTACAAATTCATTCTACTGCTGATATCAGCAGTTACATCATCAATGAAGACAAGTGAGTCGGTACCTGTGGCAGCCATACATGCCCTAACCATAATACCCCCACCACCATGTTTCACAGATGAGAGGGGCTGCTTTTGATTTTGCAGTTCCTTTGGGCTTAACACTTTACTCTTATCATCTCTCTGATACAATTGAATCTTGAATCTGTCCACAAGACCTTTTTCCTGAACTCTGCAGGCTTAATTTGGGACTTTTTTTTGCAAACTGTGTTATCTCTATTCCGTACTTGCGGCTAACTAGTAATTTGCATCTTGCAGTGTAGCTTCTGTAGTCCTATTCATGAAGTCTCCTGTGGACTGTAGACACTGACACATCCACACCTGACTCCTGAAGTGTGTTTTCTGTTGGACAGGTGTTTGGGGGCTTTTTTGGGGGGGGGGGGTAAGAATTTGAGTGTTGAGGTCTTGGCCTTCGCCTACTAGGCCCTTTGTGGTTATGGAGCTCACCACTACTCTCTTTCTTCTTAATGATGTTCCAAACAGTTGGCTTTGGTAAGCCTAAGGTTTAGCCTATGTCTCTAACTGTTTCTTTTTATTTCTCAGCCTCATAATGGCCTCCTTGACTTTCATTGGCACAACTCTGGTCTTCATGTTGACAAACAGCAATAACTAACTCAGAAGGCATCAAAAGCCTTGGATCAAGTCTAGATACTGAAAGCTGTCTTATACCTGCATTAAGGAATAACTTGAACATGCCTGACTAATGATAAACAGCTGTAAAGCCATTTGTCCCAAATATTATGGTGCCTTGAAATGGGGGGGAGGGGGACTATGTATAAAAAGTTCTGTAATTTCTACAAGGTGAAATCAAAATGTATAAAAATATTCATTAATAAAAACTGAGAATCTGCATGTTAACCATGCAGGAATTGTTTGATTACAAATCAAACAAATCAAGAACAAATATGTATTTGAGCCAAACATTATGAAGCTCACTGTATATAAAATCATTATTAACAGACTTACATAAAGACTGTCAGCCTTCACAAAGTGTCTGTTTTCACACTGTACATGTCAATGAACCAATGCCTTGCAATAAACTAAAACAAACGCCTTCTGCATAGTGACATTTTTTTAAAGAGACAGTGGCCTGGAGTCAATCAACTATCCATAATTTTGACTCACAGCTTAATGCAAGTGTTAGTTTATTCTTTTCATGGGCATAGTTTGGCAAATGAACTTCGGAAATTTAATTCTGAATAGAATTTTAGGAGATCTATTTATTGGAACCTGGCCATTGTTCCAAGGATTACTTAAATCTGAAGCTTTCTCCCTTCATACTTTCACAGAATTTCTCATGAATATTCTAAGAACTCTCCAATAATCCCCTCAGCTGTCCTATGGTCTTGGAATCAACTCCACTTTCATCCTAATATTGTAGAATTTCCAATAAATGTTAATTAATCTATTGGACGATACTGTGGGACTTTCTGTGAATTCCTCCTGCTTTTCTTTATTGAAATTTATTCCTTTGCACCAAGAGTGATGCATGTTTTATGAGCTGCAGCTGACATGAATACTCTCCTGGAAGATTTGATGAGGATCGCTTCGGATGGTTTGGCTAGACAATCCATGTGTGCAAAGGGCCAGACAAAATGTTACGCATGACAAACATCAGATGGCTCAGAAGGCAAATTTGGTCTTCATCTCCAGAAATATTTGTGCATTTCACTCCGCCTAAAGCATACTTGTGTTTGTGGACAGACAAAAAGCCACAGAAACCACAAGTATGCCCAAACACATGCAGTACAAGGTCTCAAAAATGATCTCAAAATACAATACCAGTTTCCTATCGCACACTGCAAACAAGTCTGTCTGAGCAAGTGTTTAGTTTTGGGACTCTCAAATAGAAAATATTAGCTTGTTTTAAGTTACTGTTTTCTTGACAAATTCAATTTTCTTACTCTCTGGCAAATCTTGAAATGTGCCAAGCTGTCTCATCTCATTGTCAGTATTTTTGTCTTGTGAAAAAAAAATGGAAATAAGACTAAATATAAGACTAAAATACTTGTTGAGAACAAATACGGTGGACTATATGCTGGAAAGTAAACCCTGAAATATTACTCTCTACCAACAGTCCACAGGTTTCCTACATGCTTACTATCAGATAACAACACAAGCATATGTATCCATTCTGTTCTATGGAGAATCCCACAGCATAGAAGCAACCAAACGGTTTGGCTTGCATGCTCAGATAAAGGAAAGATAACCACATGTGTTTTATGAATGAATGCATTTATTCATTATTCATTCTCAAAGAGGTGGAAAAGGTATGATTTGGCTCCAGGTTATCATCGGTGACAGCATGGGTCCTTTTTATTCCAAACTCTCCTGGGGTCCTTTTGTTTTATTCTGATCAACTGCCTGTCTCATGGCATCTAGCTCCACTATATTAACTCTGTACTGTGAATATCACACACTGCTCATGGTATATGAAAAAACCTCTTTAAAAATGGCCTTTCTCAGTTCTCCATAACATGGCTTTATAT
Organism: Anguilla pacifica; assembly: GCA_039654925.1. Lineage (NCBI taxonomy): Eukaryota > Metazoa > Chordata > Actinopteri > Anguilliformes > Anguillidae > Anguilla > Anguilla pacifica. Next base: position 14,391,030 of record CM077297.1, on the reverse strand, counting down.
ATTTATCCACAAAGATTTTGATGGATGCAATCAATATGAAATATTCAATATATGCTCCCACTCATTACGTTGGACTACCTTTTGTGGTTAGGCCATAGTGACACTATCTCAACCCTTTTTCTAATCTGAGAAAATATTCACAAAATACCACTTAGCTCTCATATTTAAGAAAATGAAATGAAAACTCGGCATACACAACTCATAGATTGTTCCATTCACTGTCTTTATCTATGCAACAATTTGTTTGCTAGAATAGTCAAACATCCTCCCACTTCAATGATGCCAGAAATAGATTTAATTAAAAAAACAACAAAAATCTATTTCACTGAAGTTTATTAAAAATACAATATTCTATAAAAAGACATCAATGGAAGACAATAATAGTTTCATTTCATTCTCCAAGAGAAAATAGATTTATTGAGTCGTTGAAGGAATAAGCAGCATATAAGGAGCTGTCTTTTTTTAAATAAAATGGAAAACGTCGTTGTCCTCTGTGGTTATGTATCTAATTTGACTGAGGTGATTTACCATCTCCCATCAATCAGGAGATATCCAGCTTTTCACCATCTATTGCCAGCTTTTTTCAAATCTTGGTTACATTATATGTCATTTTACATCAGTGGTTAACCTAATCTTTCAGAGATATTCACTCAGACACCCTCATTTCACGCTGAATTCTTACATTTCTCTTTTGTATTATTTGCCATTCCAGTTCGACTGCAAAGTTCACTGAACAGGCAGAATATTTTCTACATTATGAGAGCATTGTTCTGTTAAATAAAAAATAAAAAAACTGAAGTAAATAAAGGTCAAGATAAAACAGCAAAAACAAAAACCTCTGTTAAACTTAGAGTGATGGCTAAGGACAGAGAGGTGGAGGAAGAGAGACAGAGAGAGGGAGATGGGGATTAGCGTGAGATATGACCTCTGGCCTGTACATTCCTGTGGTCCATATACTGCCTATAGCTTAGAGCAGGGCCTCGCAGACCAAAAACTGCTGGGCTCAGGGTTTTCCATTGACAGCAAAGTGCTTACGGACATTGGGCGAGCTTTCTGGGCAAAGCAATGACCGGCGAGCTTAGGTGGGAGCCGACTCTGATGACACGGGTGATTCTTTTGTGTGCCGAGCCCCTCCACGCTCCCCTTGCCAGGGTATAAAAGCTTGGGCGCTAGGCAGAGGGGGCCAGCACGAGCCAGCCAACCCGCACGGCACTGCAAGCTGTACTCACCTCACGCAGGTAAGAATCCCCCCCACCACACCCCCCTCCACAGCCGCACCTGCAAACCCGCTTGAAAGAACGAGCTAGCGGCCCCAGCGCCCGGTGCAAAGCCGCCCGCGCCGCACTGAGCTGAGCCGCCCAATTTAACTCAAGCCAAAACTGACCCGGGCCAAAACACGACTTTACTGGGTGAGTCCCCATCGCAGGCTCCAGAGTGGGTGCCCACCACAGAGGAAGAGGGGGTTGCCTGGTCCTGCTGGGGAGCTGTCCAGGCTGTGCAGGCTGGAGGGATGCCTTGCCTGGGATATACAGCTTGGAGTGAGGGCCGGCTTTGGAACATGGGGATGCCCCTAGAGAGATTTTGTTTCAGTGGGGCAGTCAGGCCCCCCATACCCAACACGCCAGACCACCTGCTTTGGATTGTCTCTGTCGCCACCCAGTGGTCACCCCTCACCCGCTCACCTCCTACCCTCGCGCCTTTCCTTGCTCTTATTCATCTCTCTCTCTTTCTTTCTCACTTTCACTTTCTCTCTCCCTCCTTGGCAGACTCTTCTGAACCTTCGCCATGTCTCAGACAGCCAAGTCCGCTGCCAGCCAGGGCACCGATGCCAAGGACAAGGGCACCCCCGCCCCTGCTGCCACCAGCAAGGCCACCAAGACCGGGGACCCCAGCATGGGTAACTTCAGAGTAAGTGTGCTGATTTAGTGAATGGGAACTCCAAACTGGAACCATAGCCAGATGATACTATTTTACAGCAAATACAAGGTTCTAGCTGTAATCCCTAACACTCTGTGCACACATCCACTGCTGCTGGTACAGAATAACAATAGGAAGGTTGAGGGGAAGCAGTCCCAGGCAGACCACCATGCAGTGCTGAACCAGAGTGTGCTATGTGGATGGCAGTCTCCAGGAGAGCTAGAGAGAGGGGCAGAGCTCTCTCTCCAGCACTGGCTGGAATACAGATGAGAGGCCCAGGGAGAGTGAAGTAAGTACACAAGTTGGCACCTGAGTCTGGTGTCTGGCGTTGCCAGCAGCCCAGTCACAGCCAGACACAAATCACTTTGAGCCTCTGGCACATTTAATGCTGCAAGGCCAGGGGACTAACAATGTGAGGGGCTGAGCAGACAGCAGTGGATATTAGAACCGGAATCTTGTGCCAGCACTGAATGGTAAACAGCATTGAAGACATCTCATTCTGTGCTTTTGTGACATCACAGGCCCCAGAGACACTACTGGCCATGTTAGAACACTTTGAAGAATAGGTTATTTTTAATGTTTTTTTTCTTTCAAAATTTGAAGTCAATCTTCTGCCATTGCTTTCCATGAACTGTAGTAACTGTGACATCAACATTAGAATGTTCAGTCAAGAACATTCTGATCACATACCTGAAAAGGACAGCGAGTGCTTACTTCCTGATTTGGCAAGGTTCAGCCCCACATTTCCAATGAGCAGGTTCAGTTCCTTAGTGGTTGCTGGCAGTTGAAGCTGATTTTGTGAGATGAAGGGAAAATGTACCATTGCCTGGTCAGCCTGCTAACACAAGAGAGCTCCTTTCAATGTTAAGCTCAAAGACTTTATATTTACCAAGACATTGCTAAAGCTTATAGCCACATGTAGTTCGGTATTAGTGAGCAGCCAAGTGGTATATGTGTCACTGAGACAGAGTGGCGCTCAAACTCGCTTTCACATGATGTGAAAGACAGATGGCAGAGTACATGGATCAGAACTCATGCCAAATTCGTTATGAAAGATGATAAGATTGTTAGGTAGAAATACAAAGACAGAAACTAGAAAAAGCAATGCAGACAGTTCCCAGCGACAGAACGAAAGACTACCTGACAGAAAGGAACTGCTTTCTTCAGGCAAAGATGACACTGGGGCTGGTTGCTCACTTATTGATGCCCTCTGCCCTCCCTCATTCCAGATCATGCTGTTTGATCAGGAGAACTTTCAGGGCAGGATGGTGGAGATCCAGAACGAGTGCGTGAACATGTGCGACCGTGGCCTGGACAGAGTGCGCAGTCTGCGCGTAGAGTGCGGCCCGTAAGTCCCCCATAAACAAATACACCCCGCTTTCCTGTCAGCAATGTAGGGTGGTTCCGATCCCAGATACAACAGTTAACTGTGGGATTATACACTCCAAGAAATGCACTCTGTGAACTTATGAATGTGGATCACTATGGAAACAGCATAGAACTAGGCTGTGCATATATGTGGTGTAGTAAAAAGCTACACTTACATCCATTGACTGGCAATTAGCAACTATATATCTGGGTACTGATATAATGAATCTGAGATAGCGGTTCTTATTTGATGGATTCTCTGTTTTTCGTAGCTGAAGACTGAAAAAAGGATAAATTAATAAATGCATGCAGTTTAATCAGTGGATCTGAGATGTTTGGCTTTACAAAGAAATGCTCTTACATCCCAGGCTGCATGTGTCTGCTACCAGTGCTGGGAGTGTCTTGTGATAGGAGAGTGCCGCTGCTTGCAGCCCTCAATGCATGTTTGAAACAGAGAAATGTTTCGAGCCAGGGCGGTCGACAGTTAAGGGCACAAACCAATTTCATCTTTGCAAGGCTCTCTCTTCTGCCCAGCTGTGCCTAACCGTGTCTGCTCTCCTTCCTTTCACCCAACCTCACCTCTACATCCCAATCACTCCTTTTTCTATCCCTCATCCTCCTTTCCGTGGCCACCTTTCTGCGGAACTCCCACTCCTCCATCCCCCTTCCCCTGATCTCTCTCTCTCCAGCTGGGTTGGCTTTGAGCAGACTAATTTCCGTGGCGAGATGTTCATCCTGGAGAAGGGGGAGTATCCTCGCTGGGACACCTGGTCCAACAGCTATCGCAGTGACTGCATCATGTCCTTCAGGCCTATCCGCATGGTGAGAAACTGCACCCCCATGTGTCTGGGGACAATGTTAACAAACCAAACTTAGTGATCCCTAAAAAAACACACTGAAACTGTGGCATGTGCACTGAGAGTAAACAGCACACTGACCCTAAACTGAGCCACCACACTAAGACTTAAGGCACATGCACTGAGACTAAACCACACTGGCACTGTCACCAATTTGAGTCCCCACACTCAGACAGAGGCACATACACTGACTTACAACACATGAATACTGACAGCAGACTGAACACCCACACTAAGACTGAGCCACCACACTTAGACCACGTACACACACTGCATACACCATTAGCAGTGGCTGGACATGTACCACCCAGGTCTATGTCCCATGACCTCCCATCTCACTCTCCCCTCTCCTCTGGATCACCAGGACAGCCAGGAGCACAAGATCTGTCTCTTCGAGTTGTCTGACTTCAAGGGCAACAAGATGGAGATCCAGGAGGATGACGTGCCCACCCTCTGGGCACACGGCTTCTGCGACAGGGTGGGCAGCGTGAGGGTCACCGGAGGAGTGTGAGTACGCCGAGGGGCTGAGGACAAGCAGGGACACCGCCACGCACATCTGGTGTTTCCTGGTGGCGCCGAAAGGTCTTCAGGCTTACAATAACGAAACCTGACATTGGCCGCAGTGAGGAAGGACATTGCACTACATTCATTGCACAGATGCTCTTACCCAGAGAGACTTAGAAAAACACTTTCAAAATGGATGAAAGTCCTGCAATACCACAGCCAAAAAAGCAATACTCTTAAAGTTAACACTCTTAATAGTACCTGTGTAAGCAAAAGTGTTCCAGAACTGACTGGAATGTCAACCTGACTGACTGGAATGTCAGTGAATAAATAGGTCGCCCACCTCACCCTGATATCTCACTTACACTCTCAGGGTGAAATAGTGCCTACAAAGGTACACACACTTGTCACAGGGGTGCTACCCTATAGTTACATAAAACTGTACCCCTAGCCAGCAATGCATAATTCATTTGTACCTTTTCTGTCTGTAAGAGGTACTTATTACTACCAAATTAGAGCATTATTGTCCTTTCAGGGTACATTTGGATGGATGGATCCAAATGTACAAAAATGCACCTCCATCATACCTTTACTTCTGGTAGTGTAGGAATAAAAGAAAAGTAAGTTTTTTATATATGGGCAAACAGGACGGCAGAGCATGAAAAGTCTGTTCCAAAGAGGTGCTAACTAGAGAAAAAAATTATAAAGGAAAAAATACATTGTGAGTGCATGTATAGGAGCACATATGGTTGGCATTCAAAATAGAGCTCTGACACACACCTCAGGCTAAAATATGCCTGGTTAATCAGCATGGCATAGATTGAGGGATTAAGCAGATGGAGAAAACAATTGAACTTCGTTAGGGCCTCCTTCTTGAGGATGCTCTATTAACACAAGCTCAAATTCAATATACTTGAAATAAGCACTTGACAATTACCCTGGCTATGGTTTACAAATATTCCTGACTCTGTTACTTGTCCTTCTCGATATTTTGCAGGTGGGTTGGCTACCAGTACCCTGGCTACAGAGGCTACCAGTATCTGTTTGAGTGTGGCGACTACAGACACTACAACGAATTTTGTGCCATCCAGCCCCAGATTCAGTCCATGCGACGTGTGAGGGACATGCAGTTCCACCAGCGCGGGTGCTTTAACTTTACCACTGCCAGCAAGTGAGCTCCCCCTGCTGGCAACCTCCAGCACTGCACCAAGCTCAGGGGCTGTTTTATCCCCTGCTCCCTCCCTCCCTCCCTCCCTCCCCAACACATCCCCTCTGACTTCAACCTGAAAAAAGAGATATAAATATGACAGCATCGTAACGGACATCTACCTAACTTTTTATGATGCCATTAATAAACATGTTTTGGAGAACGGACCCTGTTGGCTGGCCTGTCTTCATTAGCCTCGATTTTCCTCTCTCTTCTCATGTGCTTCTCCCTCGTCATTGTGAACACACTGCTGCCCTAAAATCCCATCCCTCTCTCTGAAGGCTGGAAAGAAACCTCACAGAAGCAATTTCTTCACAATAAACCTGGGAAGGAAAAATGTCCTGTGTCCAGTGCCCTGGCCAGTCAGTGTGTGCAAATTAGACCAATAGAAAATAAACAAACACCACAAAAAACACATCGAAACAAGCAGCTAAACTAAAATATACATTTTTATAAATGCTTCAAAATCCTAAAATGTGTAAGTTGCTCTGCTGAATGCTTAAGATCTTTGGTAGCCAAAATGTAAAATGTATTGCAGATTTTTACTTCTTGCACTTGCTGTCTTCCTTGGAACTATATGTCCCCATTCTTGAGAACTTCCTTAGAACTATAGTTCACATTTCTTGAGAATTACTGCACTTGATCACTAGATCATTGATCTTTAGACTTATATTTGCATTATAAATTGCCATGGATAAGAACATCTGCTAAATGACAGTAAAGTCAACAAAGGAACATTTGTAAGTAAATACCTACACCTACCTAAGTAGGACACCTACAACATAAAATGAAGTGCTGTTAATCTGGGAAACCTCATAATTTATGTATCAGAAATAATTTTAAATATTATGCAATTGTTCTATTACTATTACAGTTTTCTCTGAAGGTAGGGGTATGGTAAATGGATTGGCTTTCTGCCCTGTAGTAGCATTGACTGACATGCTGCCCCTGTTGTATGATAAACCAGCAGTAGAATTTAGTTTGATGGCACAATGTAGAGACACAGGAAGTGTTAATGAGATATGTGTACTAGTATCAAGGTACATCGAAAGCAAATTCTATTCCTCCCTGCCAATTTTTATGAATGGTTCAGAAGATCCAGTTTCTGGTAATGTAGGGATAGGTATGTTAATTCATGACTGAGCAATAGATTGTGAGATAGTTTGTCAGTATATACGACTGCAATTGTGATGGGACTACAATGGGACAGGGTAGAAGGCTATATGTTGCTTTTAAGACCATTAGAATGGACATTACAGACCAGTTTTGTCAGGTGGGTTTTGAGGGAAATTAAGTAGCAGACATGTTGGCAAAGGGGTCACTAAAGAAGGAAATGACTGATATAAAGGTCTCATTAGTTAGAGTGAGGTGTTAAAGAAGGAATTGATTGATATTAAGGTTGTGTTAGGTAGAGGAGAGGCAAAAGACTGTGATCATGACAGCTGTCATGGCAGAGTGACAGGAACAATGGAACAAGGACAAAGATGGCAGATGGCTATCTCGATCAAGGCCACCATCAGGGGGGAGAACCGAGTATGTTGGCCTGGGCCACGGAAGGACAGGGTGGGGTGGCAGCTTTGGTCTTCGAAATTGTGGTAAATACTATTGTTTTGGGCCCAGGAATTATATAATAATATAATTTTGTCCCGAGTCCAGGAATTTCACCTGGCAGCCCTGATATCTTCTACAGAACTCTGTCAGAGCACATAAAGTTAGGGGTAGAAATAGGAAAGCGGAGGCATTCATGGCCAGGTTAAAGCTGAGACACATCAAATTGAGGAGCTGGTGGGGAGGCACGTGGACGGGTTGTGTGAAATGTGTATGGTACCGGAGAGTGTTGAGCATGTAATAGTGGTGTGTGGTAAATTTATCCATGAAAGAGCAATACTATTTAATAGGATAATGGAGAGCGGTAGAAGGGTTGGTGATATTAGTGATCTTTGGTGGGGAGGAAGGTTCAAGCAGGGTTTGCTGAAATGGGCCTAGGGATCTGTCTACATGCCTAATCTGTATCAGACTCCAGCCCATTAGGTGACAGTAATGCGTCTTTCATGCAGTTTAAAACAAAAATAAACATCATCGAAGAAGAAGAGCTACCAGATATGCCTCGCCCTATCAACGCTCTCGTCTGTGCGAATTAACGTTCTCCAATGAAACTGCTTTGCAGAGGCTTAGAACAATGAATTTCAGTGGCTTAGAACTGTCGTCGACAGCTAAGGGGCGTGCTTATGGCGGAAGTAAGTTGGGGGGAAAATCACGCACCAGATTCTTATGATGCTAACATAACAGAAACGCTGTACCGGAGCACCAAGATGGCAGCTCTTTTCAGTCTTCGAAAAGGTCAGTAGCTAATTTATTGTGATGTGTTGCTACCTGCTATACATTTTATTCGACAGGGATTGAGATTTAATTTGGATAAAAACACGCCAGTGACCATACCTGTGCACAAATTTGTGTCTTGCGAATGTTATTGTTTAGTATGATAGCAGTTACTAGTCTAGCCGGCTTGGAAGTTAGCTAGTTAGATTTACTCTTGGTCTCTGTGTAGACTAAATATAATAATTAACCATAGGCCATTTAATAATCACCGCGGAAAATAATATATTAGTTCCCGAAACAGCATGCCAGGAAACTACTATTTAAAATATATCAAGCGGAAAGTTTTTTGTACTGCAAACCGTTGTGGTTCATAACTAAGCAGTTAAGTTAGAGCTAGCATATGTTAGTTGCTAGCTAACGTTATATGTTTTGTATTACTCGTGAAGTTATTTTAACCATCTGGCAAGAATGGGTGATTAGCTGGCTTGTGAAGGGCTTACGTTACAGCAATAGAGTGACTTACATTAAAGTATACCTCTAACATTAGAGTATCGAAGTAGCTAAGCTAATTGGTGTTAGCTTGACTATTGCGATGGGGTCAATTCAGGATGGCTTTGCTGGCAAACCTTACTTAACTGACGTTCGCTAGGCAACATGCTTATTTAGCCTAGTACGTTAACCTAGAAGCAATAAAAACAATGATTGTGTTATTTCAGCTGGGGATTTGGATTGCATATTTAGCAAGTTTGTGAGCAGTATTTTCATTTTTATGTTTGCGTTAATGATGAGCCGACTCGCATGCAAATATGCGTAGTAACTACCTGCAGAGCAAGTAATAAAATATGAATGGACATTAGAAAGATTGCTAACAACGAGACCAACGTATTAATTCAACTTCACAACATGAAGAAGTGCGAACTGGGACAAAGGTCAGCACACTGACGTCAATTCACCTTTCACCCAGTCAGGATCAAATCGGTCACAGGAGTTAGAATTGTATGTTATATGACTTGAAGTTACCAGTTTGAGCTTATTATCTGTCTGTTTTAATTAAACACACAAACAACTATAATGTAATCTACACTAATTTCCTCAGGTTCATTTTGTGTGGTTTCTTTTTGGTGACACCTTGTGGTTGAAGAGTTGCACCAAGTCTGGCTCTGACCGACAGTAGCGCATCCAGTGGTACAGGAGGCACCGCCCTCCTGTAAGAGCATATAGGACGCTACAGCGCTGCTACTCATCAGTGACCATATTCCCTTCTCGTGCGTGGCAAGCAAGGCAGTCTTGGTGGATCTCCCCACTCCACATCCAGTTGTGAGAGTGTCAGGGCATGGACTAGGAGCTATGTAGCACAGGTGGGGAGGAAGGTGCGGGTTATTGAGATGTTGTATAGAAAGAATCTGCTTGTCTGAGTCTAGGGTTACTCCTTGACTTCTTGCAGTAGGAGAGCACAGAGTGAACTCTCTTGTAGCGTCTCAGTTAAGTGAGGTCTAGCGGTGCTGAGGCTTTGGAGGGTGTGTGCAGAACGATGGTCCACCATACAGCCTGAGGTGTCCTTAAGGCAAGCTGTGAAGTGAGACCTGAGTGTCAGATGGAGGGAAAGAGAGGAAAAGATGAGGGCTATCAGCCTAGAAATTATACCAGAAGTCATGGGAGGAAATGACAGACCCAGCCAGTATATACTGGCTTTTTTGATTTAGGTTCACGTAATTAAGCCAGAGATCATAAATCTTTTATAGGCTAGTCCTTACAGTGTTTGCTGAAGGTGTTGCTCTTCTCTCTCTTTCTCTCCCTCCCTCATCCCTCTCCAGTCCTCTCCTCTCTCTTTCTATTGCCTGTTTTCTTCCATTTTTTCTCTCTCTCCTCAACCGTTTTGTATATCACGTTATGTCATTGAGTTTGGAATGTGGTAGTTAGTATATGTCATTATTGATATTTGTTTGCAGTGCATGTAATGCTGCACAGGGTGTTTATTGTTGGCGTATTGTTGCAAGTGGTCACATATCTTGCTGGTAGTGGAGTTGGGGGTGTTCTAGAATTATTGCTAACTATTTCTCTCTCTCTCTCTCTCTCACACTCTCACTCTCTCACAGTGCTGGGTGTGGCAGTAGGGCGTGGGATGCGTGGTGTCTCTCAGCTGGCCGAGCTGCCGGAGATGCACCAGATGCTCAGGCAGACGTGCAGGGACTTTGCAGACAGAGAGCTGGCCCCCATCGCCAGCAGGCTGGACCGAGAGCACACCTTCCCCGCCAAGCAGGTACACGTGAGGATATGTAGAGAGTGAGTGTGAGGATGCAGTGTGAGGATGTGTGGGGATATCACACTGGCGCAGTGTGAGGATGTGCGGGGATATCACACTGGTGCAGTGTGAGGATGTGTGGGGATATCACACTGGCACAGTGTGAGGATGTGTGGGGATATCACACTGGCACAGTGTGAGGATATGTGGGGATATCACTGGCATAGTGTCAGAATATGTGGGGATATCACACTGACGCAGTGTAAGGATATGTGGGGATATCACACTGACGCAGTATGAGGATATGTGGGGATATCACACTTGTGCAGTGTGAGGATATGTGGGGATATCACACTTGTGCAGTGTGAGGATATGTGGGGTCTCTCCCCTCAGGTGCTGGAGCTGGGGGCGCTGGGCGTCATGGCGGTGGAGGTGCCGGAGCACTTGGGCGGGGCCGGCCTGGACTACCTGGCCTACAGCCTGGCTGTGGAGGAGCTGAGCAGGGGCTGTGCATCCACGGGGGTCATCGTCAGCGTCAACAACGTCAGTCTGTCTGTCTGTTTGCTTCTGCATGTCTCCGTGTGTCTGTCTGTTTGTCTGTTTCTGCACATCTCTCTGTGTCTATCAGAGTTTTAGGTCAATGGTATTTTAGTTCATGTAATTTCTACACCTCATTGATCATTAATTTCAGTTCATTTCAATTGAATTCATGTCTTTATGCTTGTGTGCATTTTTCTGTGTGAGTGTGTGTGTGAGTGAGCGAGCATGCGTGTGTGTATGTGTGTGTATGCGCATCCGCTTGCCTATATCTTCATGCGTGTACTTGTGTTGCACTGGGCATTTATGTAAATATAATACGATGTGCTTGCTTTTGTTTCTGTGGCATTCAGCTTCGTCCTAGTTGATCCATATATTTTCCTGTTTAATCTTTGAATTTTTGACTCATGTCCATTTTCGTATGTCATGCATAGTGCATGTGTATCTGTCATGTAACACTGGTACTGAACTTGCTCTCCTTCAGACGTCCTGCTCATGGTTGTGCTCCCCTGTGCTTGTGTTACCCACACATTCCCCCTCTCTTTGACCCCCCAGTCTCTCTACCTGGGCCCTGTGCTTAAGTTTGGTACTGAAGAACAGAAGGAGAAGTGGATCACTCCTTTTACTACGGGGGAGAAAGTGGGCTGCTTTGCTTTGAGTGAGCCAGGTAAGGACTGGTAAGGACCATCAGTGCACCAGTACAGCGATGGGGACACTGCCCTGCGGGGATGTTGCATTTTTACGATAAAATCTGAAACCCAGGGTCCGCCTACCTGTGGTCATTAAAGGTCCCATTTAATTTCCAGTTACCAATAATGTAAATCCAAAGTCATTTCCAGTCTGACTATCTAATCATCTCCCAGGTTAATTAGCTTTGTAAGTACTCCTTTCCATCTCGGCTGATGAGTGGTGCACATTCTGGCACAAAATGGCTGCTGTGCATCACTGCTGCACAGTAAAGCTCCCAGTGTGATTTCAACTCTGTGACAGCTCTGAGTTTCATACCAGAATAAATGGATAAAATGTGCTCCTGTCAGTAAAATGTAATAACACCGTTGATTTTACAGCAAATATTCTGCTTTGGTGGTTGAGTCCCAGTGATAGACAAGCACTCTATAAATGCAGTATAATATTTTTTAATGAAGGGACTTAAGCTCCTCCCACTCTCAGAGTAATTGGATTAGTGCTTCATTGGCTCAGGTTGATGCCATGGGTCCTTGTCGCCCCTCCCTTCCTTCTCGTTACCCAGGCAACGGCAGCGACGCGGGCGCGGCGTCTACGACAGCGAGACAGGAAGGGGAGGAGTGGGTTCTGAACGGCACCAAGGCCTGGATCACCAACTGCTGGGACGCCTCGGCCGCCGTCGTCTTCGCCACCACAGACAAGAGCCTGAAACACAAGGTGGGCCCCGCTCTTCACCAGCAGGGGGCAGCACTGAGCCAAGAGCACCAGATCATTAGGCACGCCTGAACCAAGGATGAAGCTAATGTTTGGATGAGGAAATCTACAGATATCTTCTGAGGATGGTCTTTTTACTGGAAAGTTTTGAACTGGTTAAATTGTATTGGTTTTTATTGTTTGTCATTTGATGTTTTTGCCTTGAGACTGAGGACCACACTGGAAAGTATTGCTAATGCTTTGCTAATGCTTTGATGTGCCATCCTCTGTGTGGGACTTGCATCCAATGATGCATGTATTCTCTTATCCACGAAACAAAATGAAATCAAGTCAGGTGCCTCACCAGCAGCCTAGCAGAGCCAGACTCCTGCCTCTACTAACCAACAGAACATCTGGGGAGTGTTGCAAAATGAAGCAGACTGTTCAGAGCAAACATTCAGTTCAGTAAGCGTGACATTTGCAGCATAAAACGAGAATAAACCCAGTCTGTGCAATGGGCAGTAAAATGAGATGAGATGCGGTTAAGAAAAAAGATCAGATGGGGGTGGGGGCAGAGGGAAGGGCTACTTTGTCTTTGAAAGTAATCCTCTGAATTGGAGCCGCGGCTATGTGGCTGGGTGAAGAGCAAATGCTTCACTGATTATTTGACCTTGGGACCATGACAGTGTCCCACGGTGGCGGGATATACGGCCATTTGAATTCTGTCCAGTTTGGATCTGAATATGACGGAGCCCCATTGGTCTGAAGGCTGTTTGCACACTGTGTCACAAGACCCAGAGTCACTGTGCTCTACCTTTGATACTGGTGCCCTATTGTGGACAGATCCAAAGGCCACAGAAAAATAAGCAACAAAACGATCAGGATTTGTTGCTTAATTGGTGTCATTTCCTATGATAGCAGCCTTGGATGACCATAAACTGCATGTGTGCGTGCAGACGAGAAGGACTGAAAAGGGAGGAGGATGAGTCTGATGTTCCTACGGAGGAAGCTCTGATATGAATGTAAAATCCAGACGTGATGGGTTGAGTCTGTCTCTCTGCCTCCCTCCTGCCGGTGCCAGGGTATCAGCGCGTTCCTGGTGCCCATGCCCCACCCCGGGGTGTCTCTGGGTAAGAAGGAGGACAAGCTGGGCATCCGCGCCTCCTCCACCGCCAACCTGATCATGGAGGACTGCCGTGTGCCACTGGGCAACCTGCTGGGCCAGCGCGGCATGGGCTTCAAGATCGCCATGGTAGCGCCGCAAGCGCCTGAACAGCACGCGCCTGAACACATACACCCGAGCATGCATCTGAACACACAACTGAGCATACACCTGAACCACACACACTTGTGCATACGCCTCACCGACATGCACCCGAACAACACAACAGAAAAAATACAATACGCCTGAACAACATGCGCATGTGCACACAAGGGAACTCTCGTCTGAACGCCACGCACCTGAACACGCCCTCGCATGAACCTGTGCCGCTCAGGCAGGCTGTGAGTGTTCTCTGGCTGCTCTCGCCCTCAGCAAACCCTGGACAGCGGGCGCATTGGGATCGCCTCGCAGGCGCTGGGCATCGCGCAGGCCGCGCTGGACTGCGCTGCCGACTACGCCCACAAGAGGACGGCCTTCGGAGCGCCCATAGCCAAGATGCAGGCCATTCAGGTACGGCGCCGCTGTGACATCGTCCTCCATGGCCAATAGGAAAGACTCAGACTGAACTGGTTAAAATGTGTCGGGCCGAGCCGCTGGGTGGCTCAGTCGGTTAAGGCGCTACGCTGTGGTGCTTGGCTGACCCTCACGGACTGGGATCGTATTCCAAGTGCCGATTGCGTTGCCCAGGGTATGGGAGTTCAGTCAGTTAGAACTCTGCATCGCTCTCTAGCGACCCCCGCTGGTCACTTGAGGACCTGTGGGCTGCATGCAAAGCCATGTATTAAAGGTCTTCCTCCAGTGCAGCTTAGCTGTTGCGGTGTGAAAAGAAGCGATCTGGCGACACCATGTGTTTGCAGAGGAGAACTGCAGATGTCCGCACTTTTTGAGTCTGCAGCGGGGTTTGTGCCTGACCTCTGCTGCGTAGACAGTTGGGCATTCCAAATCAGGCTGGGAAATGGATATGTCCGGCCCCACGTTGGGCCAATATTATGTACGAAATTAAAAAATAAATAAAAGTTTTGCCTTACTCTGTAGAGATGAGTGATGTTGTGTGTGAAGTGGCCTGTACAGAGTGTGGGCTTGTTGTGTGTGAATATAAGGTGTGTGTGAGATGGTGTTTCTCTCTCTCCCAGTTTAAACTGGCAGACATGGCTGTGGCGCTGGAGAGCGCCCGGCTGCTCACGTGGAAATCAGCTCTGCTACGAGACGCTAAGAAACCCTTCTCTAAGGCGAGTGCAGCGCTGCACTGCGCAGCACACGCACGCACACACACACACACACACACACACACACACAAGCACAGCACACACACACACGCACACACACACACACACACACAAGCACAGCACACACACACACGCACACACGCACACACACGCACACGCGCGCACACGCACACACACGCACGCGCACACACGCACACGCGCGCACACGCACACACACGCACGCGCGCACACGCACACACGCACACGCGCGCACACGCACACACACGCACGCGCACACACGCACACACAGACGCACACGCACACACACACACACGCACATGCACACACACACTTAAACACAGACGCACACACGCACACACACACAAGCACAGGCACAGAGAGGCTTAAACACAGACACACGCGCACACACACACACACACAAGCACATGCACACAGACACTTAAACACAGACACACAGACGCACACACAGACAGACTCTCATTAACTCAAACCCTCACCGTGCTCTACTTCCTGTCTAACAGGAAGCCGCCATGGCCAAGCTGGCTGCATCAGAGGCTGCTACATTTATCTCTCACCAGGTGAGTGCCTCCGTGTGTGCAGTAGTGCATGCACATGGCTCGTGTTGGGCTCACTGCTGCGTTTACTAGACAGTTTATGCATGTTTACCTGAAGCTTCTGATCCAGTAACTCCCCCTAAAGGACAGCTAGTCCTGCTGGTCAGGAAGTGGACACCAGACCCAAAGTGAGAAATGATGCTGAAAGACTTCACATGCTTTGCTTGTACAAATATAGCATCAGCTATTTCTTTCATTTCTCCATCATTTGATTAAATGGCTCTAAACTCACAGTTTGCACATTAAAAGTATATTTAACGTGCATCTGAAGTTTTCACCCCTGTTCCTGGAGAGACTGAGGTCTACTGACTTTTGTTTTCACCTTAAAATAATCGGCACCTAATTCAGAAACCCAAGAAACCAGGTGTACAGAGTTGTACGCTGTAATGAAGGGCATTAGCTGAATAATTGAGTGCCAAGCAGTACTTCATTAAACACTTGATGAGAACCAGCAGACCGTGCGGCCCTCCAGGGCCAGGGTCGAGAACCCCTCATTTAGACCAAAAGAAACCAAGCGAGGTGAATTCATTGACAAGTTAAAGCAGCTGACTACACAGTTAACCCATTTAAGCCCACGGGCAATAATAAAGTTGCCGAAGTCTCTACCTTTCGTTTCATCTGTGAATATTTTTTGAATGACTATAGATGCTTTAAAAACAACAGCTGCAAGTAGACGACCTTAGGACGAGCTTTAAACAACTATAGTCATCCAGAAAGTATTCACAGATGGAGAAAGAGTGGTAGAGACTGGGGCAACTTTAGTAGCCTGCGGGCTTAAATGGGTGCTGCGTGACAGCTAGAACCAGCAGCCCTGCAGCTCTGGAACACACGGGTCCTCTCCTGTTTTTGAGTGTCATCTTTATCGCCCCGTTGAGCATAAATATCCCGCTGCTCTTCCTGCCGTGCGCTCACCAAACTTTGTGGCCTCGGGTCCCCCCTCCCGCTGAAGGCCATCCAGGTGCTGGGGGGGATGGGCTACGTGACGGACATGCCCGCTGAGCGGCACTACCGCGACGCGCGCATCACCGAGATCTACGAGGGGACGAGCGAGATTCAGAGGCTGGTCATCGCCAACCAGCTGCTCAAGGAGTACCAGCCCTGAGGGGGGCAGGACTGTTTCACACCCCGCCCCGTCCCGCCCCGCCCCGCCCCGCCTCACTGTGCCTGGGCAGCTGGCCCAAATCGCCACCGGTGAGAGGAACAGGAAGCAACTCGCAGAATCATCATCGCCATTTTTCTGAGATCACTGGAACACCGGAATGTGTATAATTTTAATTTAAGCTTTCTTTTTTGTTGTTGTTTTTTTGGAGAAAGTCTGTCAGCAAAATATCTCTCCTGAAGTGCCAGTGGTTTACTGCCACTTGAACATGCAACTCCTGCCTTGTCCTGCAGAGGGAGACATAGCGGAGTGCCTGGACCTGTAGCCTGTGCCTGCACTTGTAGAAAAGAATGTCACAAGTGTGCAATTGCCTCAGCGAACACAGCAGCAGCTGCAGGTGCATTGTTCTTCACCCAACTGCTTGGACAGCTGATTTTTTTTGTTTGGACAATTGTATATACGTACTGTGAATTATGTAGATTATGCAATTTTTAAAAAATAAATTAATGAAAGTATTTTTGGTGCAGTATTTGTTTCTGGGACCTTTAATTAAATCAGGCATAAGTAAAATCGGGCTCTGAGTGGCTTACTTAGCAGAAACACTGGTCATGAGCACCTTTTGCCATCTTCTAAATATTTATTTTCTCCACATGTGAGTTGGGGGGAAAAAATAGGGTGATCCCCCCCTTGAAGTAGTTCACCATTTTAGACCTGAAAATTAGCCATGTCAAATGTCATTTCAGAAGTTGCCACAAGGTGGCGGATCACCCCAGTGAATCCATTGGGGAGTTTTCCAGTGCTGAAGACAGCAGCCATCCTCTGGTTGAATCACCTTGCTACTGTCAAGGAGAGAGGCTGTAGATAGGTGGGGTCACTCAAAGAGCCACTGCACTTGTTTCTGGGCATGCAGCTACATCTTATGCTGTAGTTAGTCTGAGGAAGCAGGAACAGTTCCAGTGATGAAGAATTCATTGATTGCATGTGGTAACTTAACTTCACAGGGAGGCATTTTCGTCTGATACATGGTGTTGGTATTTCCTTCAAGTTCACTTCTGATTGGCATTTCGCTTAATGGTCGCATCATTGATTGGTTAAAATGCAAATCGTGTTATGCACGTTATGCAGTAAACAACATTTACAAATGACCAGTTAGAAATCCTCCTGTTTCTTTCCGAATTAAAAACAAAATTAAAAAGCTGAACTTAGTCACACAGGCTTGATGGTAGAGTATTTGCTTATTTTTGGTTCTTTGTGCACTATACAACTATTAAAAATAATGATTTTCATTGCACAAGGCACGTAAAATGCTAAGACAAGTTTGTCATTAAACATCTGTGGCCGTACACCCGAATGGATTCAGCTGAGAAGTGAAACTAAATGAGACACCAGACGGTGGATGCCTTTCACCGCGTTTCAGAACCGTCTGCGTCTGACTCCGGGGTCAGACGTAATAATTCTGAGATTTGATAGTACAGGCACAATCGTGCGTAACTGCAGCAACAAAAAAAAAAAGTATTTTACTACCAATTTCTGTGAACCCAGGTCCCAACGCTGGCTTTAAGCGCATCGTTCACGTGCCGATCTGTGCCGCTCACGCTGTGATAATAATATTTACAATCTTTTCCTGTGTTTTCCACACACCCATCCTGAGTGGTGCCACCCTGTCAACCGACTCAAGCCTGTCTGTCCCCTTCTCATGACCCCTTTGCACTGTCCACGTCAGTCGTTTCGTTTTACTGGTGGTGTTCTCCTTCAGGCCCTATAGAACCGCCAGACACTCGTCATCTCCTGTGTTTCTTGTGTCCTCTCCGTTTCTTAACGACAGGAGGTTCCGGTAGGTAGCAGGAGTTTTTCAAGCCCTATATTGCAGTACAGAACAGAGTGTTCCTCGCCGCAGTAGTGTCATGCCCCTAAACAAATTAAAATGACACATCTGCAGCAATGTTTGGGAAATTTCTGTGTCTTTCCAAATCCTTTTTTTAGTGCAGACTTTAAGATTTTTCTATCTAAGATGGAAAAATTCACCCTTTAGGCTTCCTACAGACTGTTTTGTTAGTGTACTGAAATTTTCAAAAGCTTGTGCTGTGCCTCTGCATTGTTAATATTAATGCTTTGGAACTTTGGAAGTACCACTACTGTACAGAGGCCAGGAGCGCTATACTGGCTTTTATAATAATAACAATAATAAATGTATAGCACCTTTTTAATACAGTGCCCCTCAATGTACTTTACAGAAAGATGAAAGAAAGACTAGTAAATGGCACTGGCAATAAATAATATCAATATGTAATGGCAATAAAATAAACGAATAAAAATACTTAATACAATAAAATGTTAAGAAAAAAATTAAAACAAGTTAAATAATTCCTGAGGAAAAGGCACATCACAGATTTCTTTGTACACCTTCCTTTATAAATGTGACTATTAAATGGCAAGAAAATATGAGGGGAAAACAAAACTTTACAAGTACATTTCCCTTTACTCGGGTGTTGAAATCCATGAGGAGTCAAAACTAGGGTAGCATTTGCATGGGAAGGAAAGCAATGCCAGACGAAGTGAACGCGCAGTATATGAATATTTCCTCTGTCTGTAACGGCTGTTACAGTCCTGGGGAAAGAAGTTAGTGGAGACAGGAGAAAGGGTGTGCAATGCGAAGCAAGGTGATTGAGCATCGATCATTAACAAACTTGATGCCGAAACAGCCCAAGCAATCAACCAACCTACTTCCATGGCCAACGCAGCATTTTTAAAACAATTCAGGTAAGTGCAACGCTGGATCAC
This sequence comes from Anguilla pacifica, assembly GCA_039654925.1. Lineage (NCBI taxonomy): Eukaryota > Metazoa > Chordata > Actinopteri > Anguilliformes > Anguillidae > Anguilla > Anguilla pacifica. The sequence continues at coordinate 14,371,820 of CM077297.1, read as the reverse complement.
CTGATCATGATGCTATAATTATTTTTATTTTGTTTTATTAACTTTCATTTATACGGGGTGTGTTGGCTGAGCATGCATGCTCTTTTATAGCACTGCCCCCAAGTTGCCTGATAAGACTATATGTCCATGTCTGAGACCTGTAACAGTCATTTAGAAGCTAAGGTCTTCAAATCTCAGAACTCACCTTGTTGCAGTGAGTCTGGTACTGACCAGCTGCAGACTACCCTAGTTGAATTGCTTTGATGGGAATACCAGATTTTCAGTACCTAAACCATGGTTAGTTGTTTAGTTGACTAGCGATTCTAAGCTTTAGGTGTGGGTGTGGCTTCCCTCTGGTCTTCTTTAATATCTGGCTGTCTCCCTGAGTCAGTTATCTGCCAAATGACTGGGCTCCCTCTCAGATCACAGAATTCCAGCCTAGAGCTAAACAGGAGGCTCACAGACTTGACGAATCAAAGATAATTCCTTCCAATCCTACAAAAGTTGTTTTTTTGTCCTCCTCCTGTTAAACTGTCAGATACTGTACTGTACTTTACTTTATATGCATACATGGTAGATGTGTGACTGAATGGTCACATGGTCTATGTTGATCTTGCTAGCAGATGCAGCTGTTGCTAGCAGATGAGATCCTGTATGTGGCTCTACTGACAGGAAATGCGCTCCCTGGCTGATAAGGACTTTCAGTCCGTCTTTATCTCCACATTTAGCAAATGGCTGTGAAAAAAGAGAGGAAGCTTGATTATTTGACCATCCTGGTGAACATGGAACAGGACTGCATGGAACTGGAGCAAAGTTCACCCAAGTTAGGCCAGGAAATCTAGAACAGGACAGTTTTGCTTACATGCCGTGTTGTGTGGTCCTTTGTGTTCATCCCTCCTCAGGCCCTTTGTTAGCCAGATTAAGTTCCAGATCTTTGACTGCTCTGTATAACATGAACAGGGTCTAATATTTTACCCACAAAAATACTACCATTGTTCTGTGTGTAGGTTCATGGTTCTGTTTTATTTTGTGTTTTCATGTCTCACTGTTTCTCTGCAAATGTCTGCAGCCTCTGAAGCACAATGAAGTTTTTCATTAACGCCTTTGCACCGATGCCAAATCTGACCAATCCTCTCCCATTTAGGGGGTTTTCTATTTAAGAATTTATACCACCAGTTGTGAGCATCACAGAGACTTGGAAAATTCCTTAAATGAAGCAAGACACTTGTATCATTTACAATACAAACTTAGATTAGTTTATATTCATAGTTTCAGGTAGAAATAGAATCTTGGCAAAAATGAAGTTGATCTCATTTATTTTGAAATGAATTACTTAAAGATCACATATATAAAAATGCTAAAACTATCCTGGATCATTAACTCCTTTACCACAAGTGCGCAAAATCTGACAGTCATATGCGGAACTACGGAAGATCTATGAAGCAAAAAGTAGGCAGTATACCTAGGTGTTCCTTAGTCCTTCCAAATCTATCCAAAATATCTAAATTGTGCTGTAAATCATAACACAACCATATATTTCACTACAAATCAACTGTGACTCATTAAACTCACTTTTACATCATTTCCAAGTGGAATCTTCTCATCAGTATAGAGGTCTAAGATATCTATCCAATTTCTATTGGTAAAAAGAAACTTTGGGGGAGTCACGCTGCTGGACCACTTAGTCTCGCAGAGTCGAACTGTAGGAACGGCAATCATGCTCTTCTATCTCCTTTGATATCTGTAGGCTTGCCGGATGTGGGAGCCAATAGGTTTAGGTAATTTTTTTATTTATCTCAGACCTCTCTTAGAGTAAAAAAAGAAAACGTTTGCCCATTTGAATTTGTAATCTTTGATCCTGCGATATTAACGGCAAGTATTGTTCGGCTGAATGGCCTGTTCTTGTTATCGTATTATGTTGTGTTTTCTTGCCGAAATTACGAAAGCCATTTCAGTTGTGGTTTCCTTTATAGGTACGTGTGCAGTTCTCTGCACAATACTAATCTTCAATATTCAGTGACCCTTTAAAAAAAAATGCTGGGAATCTATCATTTGTCTTTAACTTTGACTTGCAAACAAACTTACACTTTCTTTGAGTGCCAAACTCACCAAGCTGTGATAAAATTTTGAATTGCTTTTGTTTGTCAAAGTTATGGACAGATGATTAAATCCCATCCACAGTCAAGCAAGTTATTGCGCATGATGACGGTTTTGTGTACATTTTCATCACTGCATACACTTCATAAATCTTGTTCTATAAGTAGGTTATGTGGGATTGTTTGTTCCATATTTTGCAAAGGAGGCAGTATAGTATAGAATTATAGTATAGAATTCCTTCCTGGTTTGGGGATGTGCTTCTCTGATCCACCTGGCAGGCCTGCAGCTCTCTCTCTCTCTTGCCTCAGAGGAAACAGTCTTATCAAGGAAATCTGGGACACATTTAAAGGTAAACATCTGATCTGGCGGTTGACTGAATTTTGAACTTCGGAAATGCCCCCCCCCCCCCCCCTTTTCCACATTTACCAGATATGGCATGAGGTCATTATGTGAAAGAAGCCGGTCGTGAAGTCATATCTCACATCTGGCTATGAGTGTTTGTGAAAAGGTACAACTCCTCACCCCACCCCCCTCCACCCCCACCCCCATCCAGTTCCTTCCGTTTTCCTATCGCCTAGCCTTCCAAGTGTGTCTGATTACTCCTTTGTTTATTGATGGAGCTCTTACTAATCCTGCACCTGACCTGCTGCTGTACGTGATATTCCTCAGCACTGCCTTCATCTCATTACCACCCAAGATGCCTGATTTACTGTCTTCCATAGCGGCTTTTAACATTCTCTTTTTATGCAGCAACTGCACAGACAATTCATTTTAAATCATGGATGACAAAGAAGGTTGATTTGACCAATAGATGTGCATCACTAATTGGGAAAATATGGATAAATGTGGAATCGAAGAAAACAAAAATCACGTGCAGTCATTTATAACTGGTACCTACAGTTATAGTGGTGTTAGCCACCGAATCCAAGGGTGCTGGAGTTTTTGGGGTTTGTTTATTGTTCAGCAGGAAGTCATCTGTAAATGAGTAGTACTACACTACAATACTAAACACAAAAAGTTCATACCCCCCCCCCCACCCCAACAAATATATATATATATATTATCATATATTATATTATCACTAATTATCATATATATATATATATATATATATATATATATATATATATATATATATATATATATATGATAATTAGTGGCCTTAAAAAGGTACGATACCTCACAACACAGCTGCAAAACATGTTTCAAATAACTCTTTATTCATGTATTGTAATTACTTGGGCAACAAGGATGCATCGTTTTATCTGGGAGAGATATAGAAGTTGTCATGTTATAAATACGACAAACTTCTTCATTTTACTGTACACATAGATTCCCTGTTCCTTTTAATGCATATTCACCTTTGGCAAGTTGCACACCATGTTTACCAGGATACAGTGCCGGTAAATACGGTCATTTGCACACACAAAACAGGACATGTTCAACAGAGCGAGTCTGGTAGAACAGACTAACAACTGCCACACTCCAAAGCATACAGTAAAAAAATAAAATAACAAAAAAACATCGATGAACTAGTGAGTCTACTATAACGTATACATTGTATAGGCTAATATTGTAGACTAGGGTATAAAATAACACACACAAAACATTTTTAAAATACTAAATAAAACTGATGTACAGTAAAGTTAAATGCGATTATTTTATTTGGTACTACTGGCACACTGAACAGGCATTGAACAGTTCAAATTAAGAGTGGCTGGAAATCGGATAACTGATTTCAGAAAGTGAATAATTTTAATAGTTCTATTAATTTTCTCAGTATGGTCTGTTGAATTGACTAGATTTTTATTTCTTCAAGTCAATTAGGCCTACCCGTTCAAAATAGTTAGAAAAAACACGTAAACACGAAAAAGCAACACATTTGATCACACAAATGCTAGCCTAAGCTAGACATAGTTCTTTTTATCAAAGTCCCTGTTTTGCGTAGTAACCTTCGTTGAGGCGTATTTAACTGGGTACGAAGAGTTAGAAGTCGCCAGGCATTGGAGGAGAAACATCGTGCCTCCGAGCATCAGGAGTGCAGCAGCTGCCCATCCGATGTAAATCGCTGCTCCGATCTCACGCTTATTCGTCGCTGGTACTTCCGTGTTGTAGAAATCTGCAATAATGTTATTAGCCATCCAGCACAGAGGCACGAGGACGAACAGACCGCTGATGATGAAAATGACGCCGCCGGCTTTTGCTAGATTGGCTTTCACTGCCTGCGTCCCGAAGCAGTTGGTGCATTGCGCGCCGGCTATGGCCACAATCATTCCGATTATGCCAATCACCGAGGAGATGACAGTTAGGGCTCGTGCGATCTGCAGGTCTTTGCTGAGCGCCAGCATCGAGTCGTGCACCTTGCATTGTATCTGTCCCGTGCTCTGCACCACGCACGACATCCACAGCCCGTCGCTTATGGACTGAGAGACCACAATGTTGCCCTCGATAAAAGCTGACACTTTCCACGAGGGCAATCCACACGCCACCATCACCAGGAGAGTGCCGCCGATGCATAATCCCAAATTTAGTAATTCCAAGCAAGGCGAAACCATTTTAGCCCCCTTTTCTACGATTTTCGTTGATTATGTACTTTCTAATGTGTTGTCTGGTAGCCTTTTGCTAGAAACAACGGACTTCCTAATGCCTAAAATCTACTAGTTGCTCTCTTATCCTGTCTGTATTTATCTGTGTCCTTTACCACTTCCAACGAGGCACAGTTAAAGCGGGACTGTGATATAGATGATGCTCAACTCCGTAATTGTTAAACCAAGGGGAAATCTTTGGTCCAATAAGATCCCACATCATCCTTCTCAGCCAATGAAAAGGCAAGGAAGTTGGACTGAAACAAAGGAAAACATACTTGAGCGAGAGCAGTTATTTACTGGTGTGCACGGAGGACAGCTGGAGGAAAGATAACAAATGGACCCACAAAACAGGCTTCCTATTCCAAATAAGTACACACATACATTTATGTTATTTTAAGTTTTCGCAGATGTGAACACAACTCATTTATATGTGTAACATCTACACTAACAGATTCGATTTCTGTTTGAGATTTATACACAGCATAGCTTTCGCCACTGTACTCACGACGTGAAGTAGACCGATACATTATTATTGCACGCAAAGACTTGGTTGTTTTTACTCTCACGATTTTTCTAATTAATATGCATTACCATGGCTCATTTGAACATTTTCAACGCTGTTCAAGTAGTATAGAAACTATGTTAGAGCAGTAGTTAATTTTAATGAGTTTTTCCACGTCGCTGTACACCCTTTGTATAGCCTTGCACATTCAGTTTGTGTAGGCTACAGTTTGTGAACTGCGAGTATTAGATCAGCATGGTCTCGAGCAGCACACCGACTTTAAGGAGTTTCTCACCGAGGGAGGCTTGTTCACATGCAATTACAAAAAGAGGAAATTTGAGTCTGGGATTCTATGATTAATGGAGGGGACGGCCATTCCTCAGTATCACATAGGACGATGTCCCCTATGTGCTCCGTTATGTCTACCTGTAATCTAGAGGAGAGTTGGCCAGAGGCAAGACCTTGGAGATAGCAAGACGGTGTCAACAAATGGGCGAAGTTCTTTCCCTTAATCACTGAAATTCTGTGATTATATTTTATGACTAAATTAATTTCCTGTCACGTATCAAGCATTGCAAAAAACAAAGTGGGGTGGTGGAGATGGGGAAATCATTATGGAAGCTGCTAATATTCAATCATGATCTTATTTGATTGCAAAGCATAACAGGATGCTTGTAATGGCAAGCATATTCCAGTATAAACAGCAGAGATTTGAGGGGAATTGATTGGGGACAAATCTAGAGATATCGTAATGTAGAGTAGTAATGTACTAAAAACAACCTTGGGTTCTAGATATTAAGAACTGGTCTGTGGATCACGGAATATGTGATGAGACTGTCAAGCATTGGTTTATGACTGAGCTGGTGAGGCAGGGGTGAAGCCTAACCTGTGATTTGTGTTCTCAGCTTGTCCTTGGGGAACAGCCAGTCCTAATGGAATTCAATTCCCATGGTTCTAGAACAATTGGGGAAAGGAGGTAACCAGTTCATCAGTGTGACTAACAGGATGAGAGCACATGAGGTCAGAAAACCCAGATAAAAATTCATTCTTGGTAGAAATTTTTTGTTATTGTTAGGACTTGACGCAACTTATTGCATGATTTATGTTACATTTATCCATTCATTTATTTCAACATTTTGTGTTGATGTGCATTTATATATTATTGACAGAAATTCTGCCTAAAGCCCAGAAACTCCTGAACTCCTGTCAGGGTTACTAAATTGTGTGGGGGGAAAAAATCATACTAGATAAGCTGTAAAAATGAACTCAGTAAACCCAACCACGTTTTGGTAGTTTTAGAAACTACAATAAAATGAAGAACCATGTGTTTTGCATAAAAGGAGTAAACATCAAGCATTCTTTCTGTATTATTATTTTTTGGTAGAGGACGTTCTTCCTGAGCAGGCAGCAAACCGTGGGTGTATTTCACTGATAAATTGCAGATACAAAAAAAAAAAAAAAAATACTAATTTCCTTTTTTTAGCTCACAGTTTCGGTAAAAAGTCTGTCCTCTAGCCAAGTGTTTTGTCAAACATTCCTAACAGCAAAACAATGTAAGGTTATCATCGCTAAAAGACAATAACCAGTATCTCGGATATTAAATGCTGCTGAAGCTAAGCACTGCAGTCAAGCATGGAAAACCGTACTCAAAGTAACTGGATAATTAATGCATTGTTTGATAAGCTTCCAACAGCTTCCATAATTCCACCTCTGATATGCAGGAATAATACTCCTCCACCCAAAGGGCTGAGGTTGGGACCCAGATAGCTTGTCAGGCATAGCCGTTGAGATATGGTAACGCATGTAGCCACGGTAGCCTGCTTTAGTTGGCAAGATGAGTATTTCTATAAGGCCAGCCCATGCATCAGCTACATGAACAATAGTACTGTGTTCCCTGATAACATATGCCTTGCATTACATCACTTCAGTGCTATGTTCTTTCTCACCTTGTCATAAATGCAGTTGGTACACATATTGAGTACTGGACCCCCTTTTGCCTTCAGAACGGCCTGAATTCTTTGTGGCATGGATTCAACAAAGTGCTGGAAACATTCCTTAGGGATTTTAGTCCACACTGACTCGATAGCATCACACAGTTCCTGCATATTTTTTTTATTTGAGCACATGCCTCAAATTTCCTTTTCCACCTCAGCCCAAATTTAATCTATTGGATTGCGATCTGGGGACTGTGGAGGTCATCAGATTAAGTCACTGTCATTGTCATGGAACCAACCTGAGATGATGTGTACTTTGTGACATGGCGTACTATCCTGCTGAATGCACAGTATCCATTTGAAAAAGGTAGACCGTGGCCGTAAAGGGATGCACATGGTCAACAACAATGCTTAGGTATGTTGTGGCATTGAAAAGATGCTCAGTTGTTATTAAGGCACCTAATGTGAGCCAATAAAACATTCTCCACACCATTACACTACCACTACCACCACCACCACCAGCCAGCACCATTGACATGAGATAGAATGGATCCATGCATTCATGCTGTTTAACACAAAATTCTGGCCCAATGCTACATGACACCGCAGATATCGAGATTAGTCAGACCAGGCAACATTTTTTCAAATTTTAATTGTCCAATTTTGTTTGATTACATACCTACTGTAGCCTCTTCTTCCCCATCGAGTTATTATCCCATCGGCTTAAAGGTTCAATACGTTCAAAGCCCTTCTCAACACCACCGTTGACCTCAAATCCAAATGCCTTTAGTATAGCAAATAAATAACACATTTCACTGTACTGTTGTCTGTTACCATACTGTTACCTGCTTACACAAACACACTCACCTGCCATTTTATTCAGTATGCTGCTCAATTATCGCAAATAGCCTGTTCCTCAAAACAGTGAATCATGTGGCTGTAACTCTACTCAATATATAAAACATGCAGACATGGTGAAGAGGTATATGTATTTGTATATGTATATGCAAGATGTGTCATCTAAGCAACTTTGACTACAGTATGATTGTTAGTGCCAGAGGTGGTGGTTCCAGTATCTCAGAAACAGCCGCCCTCCTGGAATTTTCACACATTACAGTTTCTAGAGTTTACAGAGAATATGCAATAAACAAAAAACATCCAGTGAGCAGCAGTTCTATGGCTGGAAACACCTTGATAGTAGCATACTCCAAAGGGTTGGAATAGGTCACGAACATTAGCTCGCCTGTCTCAGAAGAGTTCATTTTGGCAGTGGAATTCAATATTTTGACATGATGGAAAACACTGAAATGAAACAACTGTGTGAATCGTATTCAGCCATATTTAGGGAATGTATAGAAATCACATTTTGAATCATGGCCAATAAATGCTGTGAGTTATGGTCAGAAATTCACAGAACGTGCCTTCTCTGGAGGTGGTGCTCTTAGCCAAATACATCTGTGAATGTTTCTTCCCGTTCACATATAATATTCAGGAGTAATGCCTCGCTTCCTGTTTATGTGTATTTGCCAGAAACTTTGTGAGGGCGGTATGACTAAACTCTTTGGAGTAGAATTTTTTTTTTTTTGATAAGTATACATTTTCATCTTCAGCCATTAAAAAGTCAGACTCCCTAAAACTGTGACAACAGGGTGATCGGTGTAGAAGGAGTTCAAGAAAATAGATTTTTATAAAATCACAAAATAGCAAAAAAAGTCCAATGTGGTCTCAGTTGTAAATGGTGTATGCGTTGGATCCGTTGGATTTCTATAGGAGGTAAAGGGACTTTTTTCAACCTTTTATGCATTTTTTTCTCAGATTTGTTTTGAGCCTGCTGCTGTGTTTGCCTGCATCAGAAAGGGGAATGATGAACAATTGAGAATTAATAGATCAGCAACAGGTTAGCCTTGTGGGTCATTGCTATCAACCCCTGGTTCCAAGCCTGTTCTCAAAATGCATGTGTTAATATGTCAGTGAACAGGATATGTAATATCAAAATGAATTGAGGAAATGGGTTGTTACAGTATATTGTTCTCCAGAAGGGATTGATGGCTTACTGGTATGGTTTTTTCCTGACTTTGTGTGCCATTTCTGCACTTCTTTGTGTACAACGTCTACCCTGGTGTTTAGTCTTAGTGTGACACCACTGTAAATAATGTGCTGGTTTATTACAAGGCTTCATTATGTTTTTGCAGTTAATGGAACAGCTTGGAAAGTTTCATTAAGGCATTCAAATTTTAATGCCATAAAGCTACGGGGTGCAACTAAAAATGTGTGACTGGTAATTCTAAATTCCAAACTGTCGTGGCAATTGATCTTTTGCAACATTACGCATTCAGTGTGATGCTGGAATCAGTTCAGCGTGTTTTGTGAGAGAAACACTGCAGGTGCTGTTTTTGTTGGGCTTTTATGGCAGAATGGCTGGTGTTTTGCACTCATTTCCTTCCTGTTTTTCTTTTCTGCCTTAAAGGGTGTAATCTGCAAATCATGGCTCTAGGTCCCTGGCCAGGCCTGCTGTCACCCGGTATGGTGTCTGTCTTTTTCTGCCTCCTTTTATCAACATTCCTACAGCTAATATTTTTTTTCACAGCTAGAGTTGCAGTCAATCTAATAATCCTACAACCCTATCAAACCCCCTGATCAAATCACACGCCCCCCCCCCCCCCCCCCATATATAATCTTGTTGAGACAGACTGCGTAGAGGTAACTCCAGTTCACCTAATGGTAGCAGAGGTAAAACAAACTTGTAAAGCAAAGCAAGTTAATTTCTTGCTTTGTATCTTAATGCAGAATAACAGTGTAATGGCTTTGTGGTGATTGAAGACAAAAAAGATGAAAAATGGCAAACATGGTCCAGCTATGACTCCAACTGTCTGATTAGAGATTAGTGTTTTCAACACTGCACTTTAAAAGCAATAATTGCTGAAAGCAAAGGGGAAACTCTCTGTTTTCTAAACAGGAAATTCACATTTTCTTCCCACAAGGAATTAATTCCCAGAATCCCTAATGGTCACACAACAGCTCAGACAACAGGACAGGAACAGTCCTCTGTGTTACTTTTCCCATTCCACTACCCAGAACAGATCCAAATCCAGAATAATATCTTTTCTTTATATACACTGATCTCTGGAGAATGTGTGTGTTTGGGCAAAGGACACTACAAAGTGAAATGCTCAGTGTTATTTGAACTCTAAAGAAATACAGACAGCTAAGGTCAGCTAGTTTTGAATGCTTGCAAGTGACAGTTAGCTAATCTGTGGCTATTTTATTACAAATTCCTATACCCACTGTCGCAGTACAGTTCAATATTGAAGATTTGTCATGATGTACTGAATATCAGAACTATGCAATGAAAAATAACATTAATAATAATTCTCTTTGACTTCACCAATGGTTACTTAACTAAGTGATAGTTGCTATGTTTAGCAGAATGATCTCCGGGAAGGAAGTATGTGTTGATGCATACTATAAATTCCTGGTCCTGTCAAATACGGAAGTACACATTTGGGGACATTAGTAAGTACTTGCTGCTTGTATAGCTACAGTATAGAATGCAAAACAATCAGTTCTAATGAAAAACAATATGGCACAAGTATATTGTGCTATGAAAAAATATTTTCCTTTTTCCTGATTTACTCAATTATTGCAGGCTGGACGGTTTCAGATCTTTAAATGTAATATTAGACAAAGGCAAAGTGAGGAAACACAAAACATATTTTTAAAAATTATTTCATTTATTTTTCATTTATGAAAAAAGTTACCAAACACCCATATTACCCATGTGAAAAAGTAATTGATCCCTTAATTACTCAATCAAACAATTAACTAAATTTAACTGTGAATTAGATTCAGTGGATTGAACACAGCCAGGCTTGATTGATGTCAGCCCTGTTGAATCTAAACCTCACTCATATTGAATCTTACCATCAGAGTGAAGTAGTCACCAGTAGTCACAGTTTCTACAAGCACATTGTGCCACAATCAAAGGAAATTCCAGAAGAGATGAGAAAAAAAGTTGTTTAAATATATCAGTCTGAAAAGGGTTACAAAACCATTTCTAAGGCACGGAAACTCAACTGGACCACAATTAGAGCCATTATCTCCAAATGGAAAACACGACAGCGACAACTCATCCAGGTAGCCACAAAAGATCCCTCTTCTCAGCTAAGGTCTGTGTTCATGATTCTACAATAGAAAAGAAACTGTGCAAAATTGGGATTCATGGGACAGTTTCAGGGTGGAAACCACTGCTAACCAAGAGAAAAAAAGCTCATTTCACATCTGCGGACATCTGCGGTTCTATGGACAGACGAGCCAAATGTGAAACTATTTAAACGACGCAGGTCCCATTATGTCTGGCGTAAAGCGAATATGGCATTTAACAGTAAGAACCTGTTGGCATGGAATGTCTGTTCATCCATCAGACCCCACAGGCTGAAGATCTAGTTCTTCAGCACCTCCTGCCAAAGGATCTAAAAAATCCCTATCATCTTCATAATACATAAGCAATAACCACTTGTGAAAGTTCTTCTCTGTCTTTCCTCATCCCTATATTAGTCCAGTTTGGTAGTGTAGTTTGTTTTTCTTTCTGCTGCTGGGAGTGGAAATGGTTTGTGGTAGTAATTATCCTACTAAATTGCATAATTAGCTGGTGGGAAGTTGTAAGAATTTTGAGAGATAATGGTGCTGCTGGGGATTCCTGTGAACACCATATTTAACCGACCTACTCTTATGGATAAAGCCCCTGGTGACTAAAGCAATACAGCATGTTTAGTCTTTAAATAAAGTGTGTAAATTTATATTTTTAACTTGCCATTGAATACCTATTCCCAACAAAAATGAGTCCATGAGTCTAGCTTTACAGGATGTGGTTCAACAAGAATGAGTAAGAGTCTGTTTGTATGGAACTGGATTCACCAAAGTTTTCATTATTCAGTCGGTTGTTACACAACCTGACATTCTCCATCAGATTTTAATATGCCCAACATAAGCAACATCTTCAAAAGTGCTGGTCTATTTTTATCAGTATGTCTGTGTTTGTGTTACACTATTTCCCAGGAGTTAATAGTCTTGTAACAGACTGGGGAATCACTGTCCATTTTCTTCCAAATTGTCAAAATTGTGTTTTTTATGTTTTCTTTATTCCCTTTGTGAAACTTTCATGAAGCAGTGTGTGACAGCTTGTCTTTTATTGACCCTATACAAAAAAAAAACCAATTGATTGATCGAAAACCTTGGCCACTTTAATTTCAGCTGGGGTGCTCTGCCAGCATACCTGGTTACCTCTTTTCGTGACATGCTAAATTTGCTGCTGAAGCTAATGTTTACAAGAAAGTCAACAGTGGTCAATAAACAGCTCAGGATGCAGCAGTACCGGTGCTTTAAGAGAGCAATCAGCACGCTGTGCTGTAGTTATACGGCCGTCTCATGCTTTCCTCTTCCTCCATTGTGCTGAATTTCACAGCTGCTTTGTTTCACAGGCGGGTCCATTTTCTTGAAGCATAGTGCCGTCAGGTTTACTCTTTTGTCGTTAGACAGAAGGCAGACTTTTTTCAGGTTTAGTGTGACCCTCAGTCATCGAATTTGCAGGCAAGAAAGAAATTGTAAGCAGGTCAGAGGACATGTTCAGAGGAAGCCGATAAGAATTCTATAGGGTGAAGTTGAGAGCAGCGGCAAGCCACGGAAGGAAAACAGAAGCCCTCTGGCCACATGGAAGGTTAATTAGTGGAAGAATTTAGGTAGAACGCGAGGACGACGGCAGCATCATTTGAAGTGCAGCGCTCGCCAGGAGGCAGGTGTGCCAAGCGGAATGCCCACGCAGGGAAGTGCGATTGGCCAGACGGACCCTGAGACAATGGCGGTGGGGCTGGCGGTGTTTAAAAGCTTACGATGTGTTCCACGCGTATCCTGCCCGGTGTTTCCTCGGCCTGCGCCTTGCGCGCCACGTACCAGAGCCGCGTGGCTCTGTTCCAGGGCAGCTCCAGACAGCCAGGGGCTCTGAATCTGCTATCAGATTAAGAGGGTGGGGGGGATCAGGCAGGGCCCCTCACCAGAGCATAACAGGACAGTGAGGTAGAATAAACCTCCTCTCCAGCCTCTGTGGCCTGGTTCCAGTCAGGCTGGGTCTGTTTGATTTCGCTGATACCCATTTTTCTGCTGAATGTGGGCCTGCTTGTGCCTAGATGACTTGCTTACTTGTACCTTTCGGCAGCGTAGTATAGTTAGAGAAGTGGGCTTGTAACCCAGAAGTTGCTGGTTTGAGTCTTGGGTAGGACACAACTGTTGTACCTTTGAGCAAAGTACTTCAAGAATAACTTTGTTTTTTTCTCTAACTTTTGACCCATTTGTCTGAACTAATTCCACCAGTTCGATCAGTATTGATAATAATTTTGTCACATGTTTCTTTGTGGAGGTTTGGTCATCTTGAAAACGGCTCCACTCTGCTTTGCAATGCAGCCTAATGGGGCCAGGCAAACAAGCCTTAAAAGGCCTTCTAAATGTGGCTTTCCACCAAATTAAAGCTTGATTAACATATACAAATGTATTTAATAGATATCTGTGGGCAGTTATTGTTCCAAACTAGTAATAATAATGTTAATTTTCAATACTTTTTTGCACTGTAGAAAAACTTCCTTACTTGCACGGCCGCAGTCTGTGTTCATGCACACAAGAGGGTGAGTTGTTCACTACAGTGAATGGTAAATGGTAAATGGACTGCATTTATATAGCGCTTTTCAATTGATGCCTTGCATTCACCAGAGCACGAATCTTGCTCAGGGACACTTCGACATACCCAGGGTGGGGGATCAAACCGGCAACCTTCCGATTGCCAGACAACCGCTCTTACCTCCTGAGCTATGTCGCCCCAGGAGTGATTTCCTTGGCTGCGGCACGTCACTCACTTCCCTGCATGGCATAGTTCTGAGAACTGAGAACAATGTATGCTTCCGCTAAAAAAAGTAGTTTTGTTTTTAGAAATACCAAACACCTGGTAATGGACAGATGGAAATTACTTGAATGAATGTCCTGCATTGCAAAGCAGGGTGGAGTGGTTCTCAGAAAGATGTGATGTGATTATTAGCATTACCGACCAGCATGATGAAAATATGGGTCCAAGTTGAGAAAACTAAAAGTTATCCTTTAACCTGAGTTGCTTCAGTATATATACAGTCTAAATGGATACTGTGTAACAGTCTAAATGCCAATAAAATAACATAATGTAATGTATTCACCCAGGCTGGGAATTGCCATGCCAGTTATATCAGATGTAGTGAGATGTGGGGCTCCTGGTTGGTTCTTCCAGAGAGTGAAGATGCTTGTACATAAGGCAGTGGCACATCCTCTTGTTAGGATCTGGACCACACCTGCACAGTGCTCCTGGGCACTTAAGCCAGTGGAGTACACAGTGGAGGAGAAGCTGTCAGTTTGTCTCAGAGGATGTGCATGCTTGTGTTTGTTAGCTCCTGTATTTACTGTACTGTGGGTGTTGCAAGGATATGACAGGGGGGTTAGTAATCTTGGGCTGCTTCGCACACCTGCCTCCCGATAAATCTCTGCCAGAAGAAAGCAAAGAACCATTCAAGGCCAGAGAGAATGTAGTAGTTGGTATTAGTCACTTTTCTTGCATGGGATTAGTCACTTTTCTTTCATATCATAGGACCAGATCCACAGGGGCCCCAACAAACTCTCCCATGAGTCACTTCCATTGGCTCCCTGCCAATCACTGCTTTAACTGACTCAAATTCTACATGTCTGTAATTAAAACTGGGAGGAACTAATTGCTCTGTTTGCATTTGAACCAATGAAACATAGTTATGGTACAGATAATCTGCAGAAGAGGAAGGAGCCTCGTTGACCGAAATTTAAGTTAATTTTTAGAGAGAGTGTTTTTCCTGTCTTGTTATATTTTGTCTGATTGTACAAAACAAAGAAAAATTATGAACATTCCCAGTTTATGTTGGTTAATATTTTTAGACAAATTTCAAGTTTATCTCAAATCTCCAAAAAAAAGGTTTTTTTTTATTATTTTTTACTTATTTTCTTTAATTACCTCAAAAGAATCTTTATTGTGAAGCAATGTGTGGCCACCTGCTTGCAAGTGGTACTACACAAAGATTAAAGATTGAATGCCTTAACAGATTTAATTCAGTCTAAAATACCAGTGGTTACAACTTATTGGACTCGCTAAATTCACTAAAAAAAACATTTATGTTACCAGAGAGCCGTTGCTAGTGTCAGTGGTCAATAACGTGCTTAGAGTATGCAGATGGAGGGAGGGCTACCGACTGAAATTCCTGGGCCCGGGGGAAAATTATATTACGATATTTTTGTGGGCCCAGAACAGTAGTATTTATCACAAGTTCACAGACCACCACCCCCCCCACCCCCCTCCTCCAGGGCCTGGGACAGCATAGCTGGTTGAACCCCCTTGACCGTGGTCCTGTATGGAGACATATGTACCTTTTGCCCAAACCTTCATCCCCAAGTGTTTCGTATCTGGCGATACAGTGCATAAACAAGCGTAACAGTAAACATTTCCTGTAGTGGACTGGGCATTCCTAGAAAGATCACCGCAGTGCAGCCTTAATGGGTGGACCGTCATACTGAAAGTAGTCTTTTCCTGGATTGACCCGTTTCCCGCAAGTGATGCTAGATTCCTGTAACGATAAAATCGTTTTTCATTGTGCTACTTTCCATTTTCAAAAAATGCTCCTTACTGGGCCTGTCGGGAAGGCACAGTCTGCCTGAACACCAGCCGTGCCAGTGCTGACTGTGGCTGACAGTTAGCCATGGGTTCAACCACTTTCGATTTACAGAATTTCCTCAATCTCATTGTACAATTGCAAAAATCTTCCCAAGTGACTTCCAAAAGCAGCTACGTGTTCCAAATAAGGGAAAAAGGGAAGAAAATACACCAAAACTGATCAAAAATATGGAAAAACAGCCAAAATGCTTTTTAGAGCAGTATTTCAATATCACGTAGGTCTCACAAAGAAGGAAATGGGCAATTTAAGACCTCAGCTCTTTGTGAACGGTGGGGTCATGTTGATAGAGCGGAGGGTCTTCACTCTGTCAGAAAGGCCTGCCCCAGGCACAAATGCGAATGGCCAAAGGAAGCGGTAACAATGGCAGGAGTGCTGGAGCCCCCTCTCTCCCACGCCGTCTGTGGGAAGTGGCCGATTCGAGGCCATGGCGATGGTCCGGGAAAGGGCAGATAGCGACGGGAGGCTAGCGCTCCTCCCGTAGGCCGAAACGATTGTTCCCCTCAGGAAGGCATGGGGGGGGGGGGCAGCCTCTTCTCTGTGACTTTCCCGCCATTGTCTCTGCCAGTCTTGCTCCTGAGGGATATGCCAGTTTGGGAGGAGCCCCCCTGCACCCCCTGACTTCCCATGTTTTATCCCAGGTTCCTCATACCAGATACACTCCAAATAATTTTACGTCAACAACATTTTTGTCCACTCAGCTGGAGGGGGGCTGGGGATGGGAATGTACGGAAAAGATAATGAGTGAAATCCCAAATTATTCAGTGTTAATTCAACCGTAATGGAGCATATCTAGAAAAAAGCACTGAAGTTAGCTCTACATATTCGGTTCAACATATTGTCAATAAAATGCATCATTATTATTGTCAGAATAATGCTAAGAAAAATTGTGCTAAAATGCCCAAAACGTTTAAAATATACTACAATACACGTAGCACAATGTGCTTATTGAACATTCTTTCTAACAATGAACAGTTTGCTGAGTGTGCTCATTTGTTTGAGTGTGCATTTTGGTGTCATGCCAAACAGAGCAACTGCTTCATGATTTTGAAAGGTAAACTGTAATTATTGATATAATACACCTGTCTGACAAGCAATGCATATTGTACATTTATATTGCTACTGTACCATTTTGCACTGTATTGAGAAGCAAAAAGTGCCCTTTTATGACAGGTTATATCATCTCTTCTTCTGAGTTATTTGTGTGATGCTGTGGATGTATGTACCCTTTCATAAATGGAATACAGAGAAATATATTAAAATAAAATACATCATTAGGATGCAACACTTTACAAGGGAAAATATTACCACTTTGAGATATTGCAATGATTTTTTTTTAAATGCTGCTATTATATTTTATTATATTATATCTGGCATTGATGACTGGTCACACTGTGCATCTGGTCTTGGAAAGTTCATAATGGGTCGCAGTCTTTGTTTTATTTATTGTATTGGCACCTATTTTGGAGAACGGAGTGCTTGACCTTTGTGGGGGGGGGGGGGGGGGGGGTCATGAAACAGTTACACAACAGGCAACGTGTCACCCCCACATGCTGCTGCCACTGCTGTTATGGTGGCTCATGCCATGTCAGGGACCGCAGCTGGCATCAGGTTTATTTATCTTTCCCTAGCCCATTGTGTGCTGGTTGAGGCTGTCCTGTTTTTAGACTGGAGAAGGTAAACAGAAGCTTCCCTTCAGGCCACTGACTCATTCACTCATTTATCACAGATTTTAGACTACAGGGAATAAGCTAGAGCCATGGGCTTCTGTGGTTTCTGGCTCCTCCCCTGCAATCACCGGAAATCGTGATTGCAGCGATGATTATGGAGTTAGATCGGGACCAAACGTTATGTATATTCTGAACAAAGAAACAAAACTGAAAATAAAACAGTTGAAAGTGAAATGCTTCTTGAAACAAACAAAAAATTAAATTAATAGAATTTGCTTTTGAATTTTGTTTGAACAAATATTTTATTCTCTGTTTTGAATCAAATACTTTTTCAATTTTTCCAATTTTTTGCAACCAACTTTTGGCCTTGTTCTTAAATGGTGTGGGGTTCAGCATGATGGGGGTGGGGTATCCCTTCAATGACAGTTTATATCAGTTTATGCCATCAGAGCCACCTCAAATGGTAAATAGGCTATTATCTCTTTGCGTGTTGGGTGGGTTAATGCCTGGCCTGGAGTCCCTTGCTTTCTGGGTTGTAGCCTATTTAAAATATGAAAGTGAACAAAACATCTAGCACCAGAAACTGTACTAGCCTCTCTTGTAACGGCGCGTAGCGATGTTGTAAGCAAAGTTGTGTGCTGTAGCAAACGCTAGCCGAATGTTAGCTGGTACAGAGCAATTTTAAT
The DNA here is from genome assembly GCA_039654925.1 of Anguilla pacifica. Taxonomy (NCBI): domain Eukaryota; kingdom Metazoa; phylum Chordata; class Actinopteri; order Anguilliformes; family Anguillidae; genus Anguilla; species Anguilla pacifica. The sequence continues at coordinate 14,353,605 of CM077297.1, read as the reverse complement.
TTTAAATGAGGAATAGCCTGGCTAAATTGTTGCTGGTGCTTGCTTGACGGAATTGAATTAGCCAGCCCTGCCTTTGAGGTACACTTAGCCTACTTGCATGTTGTGGCAAACGTTAGGTACCTTTTTTGGGTATAGAAAGGAATTGTGAATGAAGAAACTTAAACGTATTAGCTTACTCGGAAAAAAACTGTTGCTTTATTTTACTCAAGATTTAAGTCACAATTGCGAGAAATAAAATCAGAATTCCGAGAATTAATTAAGAGAATTAAATTAAATTAAACCCCTTTTTCTGTGGTGGAAACGGGCTTCCATAGTATTTCAAATAAAACTGAAAAGCAAATGAATTTTTTGTGATGTGTTGGAATTGCCTTTTGTTTTGAATTTACAAAAAATTTTGGCCCTGAGATAACTTTATAAAATACTTCCTGAAAATATTCTAGGTCACTTAATTTTGTACATGCAGCCATTTTTTTTGTGGCAGAAGCCTGTTATTTTCATTTAAATATGTTAATTGTATTTTTCCAGTGCCTATTCTGAAGTGTGGCTACAGTACTTTTACAACTGATATTTATTCCCTCTGCAGTTCCATTGGCCCCAGGGCGAAAGTTCACACAAGATGCAGATGGTCAAGTGCTAATGATAATGATGATGATAAGTCTCAATCTTCTTGCACTTGCAAGGGAACTATTAAGCCTATTAAGAGGGAGGATGATTCAGTGGCCAGAGAGGGAACTTAGTCAGGACAGTAATGAACCCACTCTTTCTTTGTTATAAAGGTCAGGGGACCTTTAATTCCACAGTGAGTCAGGACTTCTGCTTGATGTCTCATACAAAAATTATCAAACACATGGAATGCGCCGGAAAAGACATCTCCTGCCTGTCCTCCCATGTGACTTCCCATCGACTGGAGTGATAGAGTCTAGCGCTTTTATTCTGGCCAAATGGACATTTTACTTACAGTTGATTGTAATAATGAGTCACAGCTATTGGGACACCAGTGTTAGGAGTGAAATGGGACTTGTGGTAACCGTCATCATTCATTTAGTCAAATGAAGAAATGTGCAGTGACTTAAAGTTGATTGATTGCTGTCATTATTTTGCAGCATCCGAGTTCCGCTGATTCAGTGTGTTACGCAGCCTGGCCTGAAACTCCGGTGTCAGTTTAAAGTTGGCTGGATCATCGGAACACACACTTTAACCGCTTCCGACTATTGTTTCCCTGTGGAATTCAGCTCCAGAGCTGCCAAACAAACACAATTCTGTTAATAAAAGAAGAAAAAATGTGTTTACTGTTTCTGCAGGAAAATGTATCTCCTCTTGGAGTGGGGGTAGATGTGGGGTGTGGAGCGGGAAGTGGGGCAAAGGGGGGGGTTGTTGTCTTGGTATTTTCAGTATGTCACCCGCCCCTCCTTTGCCTTTCTAGCATCACCTCTCTTAGGTCTTTACATCTGGGAGCTGAATTTTCTAGTGTTTCTTAACACAACAACCTAATGAGTTGCCATTTATAAGAGCTCCTGACAAACAGCAATAACTTAAGTGAAGGCCTCGGAAAAAATGCACAGTTCTTCTCCAGGAGCTCACAACCTCACAGCGGAGTCGTCCGAATGCTCCTACCACGGCGGCTGTCGCTGCTGGCTCACGTGAACGGTTTGCCAGCTGGCAGGAGAGGCAGGAGCCTCACCGTGAATCAGTCTAGGCAGGGAACAGATGCCGGGGTGAGAACGTACGCTGGCGGGTCTGTGAGAACCGCGCCCGCTTGACCTCGCTGTCATGTTTCAGATCCATTTATCCAATTAAGGGCTGAATTTCAGACAGGCTCTCCCCTGGGCAGCTCACAGCATAATGGCTACAGGCACAGTGCTGGACTGTGGCTTTCTGAACACTCCAAAGTAAAAGCTGAGGAAGGCTCTTCAGTCCAATACACTTTCTAAATGGAGAACGTGTGTTTTACATTGTAAAAAAAGGTCAAATAGCAAGTACAAGCACTTGGTGCAGACACAAGGGTTTCAGCTTAAGAGTCCCTTTTGACTCCAGATAGAGGCATGTGACGGTTGTCAAGGTAACACTTCCGTACATTTGTAAATGGTGATCATCAGATTTGGGATGCTTCACATGCATTTATTATACATTTGAATTTTTGGATTTTGGTCCACAAGTACTGCAATGCATGAAACACCCTGCCCAGTGCCTGTCTGCTTCCCATTTGTTTCCATCGCATGCCATGGTTTGTCACAGCATATTATTGCATGTGACAGAATGTGTGCTTGAAAAATGTAAAAATCAAGGCGCTGCAGCAACAAACTGCCTAACAAACTTGCAGTAGGCACAGCACTGCTGATGAGGCTAAGGCTGAAGGGATTTCATTTATTTTTTAGCAAAAGGAATAAGCATTTTCCCCACAGTGTTGTGCCTCTTATTAATTTATTCCTATGTCACGCTCCATCCAGATCCCCACGCACTTTCCCTGTCTGAGCAGGGGCTGCTCCTCTGTTCTTACAGTCTCCAGACACACAGACCATTTGTACCAGAGGAATTACAATGGGGCTGTAATTTGTATGGCCTTCCTCCCTCTGTGAAGGCGTATTGTTCTCCCTACAGCTCTATTAGCTCTGGCTAATGAAGCGGTTGAGACGCATTAGCATGGAGAATGCTGCCGACATTTCGTGTGTCATTTCTGCAGCCTTAGACTAGACTCCGTGTTGCCCACTCTACTCACCCACCCGGTTTAAAATATATCCGTGGGCACAATGAATAGAACTACAACACCCCTATCCCCCTTCCACCCCATGGCTCAAGTTTTGGGGTTTTGGCTTCCAAAAGGTGAGAGAGCCAAATTCCCTACTTATTTTAGAAATGTTATAGCTCTGATGTTCATGGCCAAATTTCAAAGTGGCAGAACCTGGCAAGCTTCTTGGGTATGATGGAGACATGCAGGGGGGTCAATTTTTTTGATTCCACTTGCAGTTTCCCACACTGTAAAACAAATTACTCTGATTTCCTGTTACATGGAAAATGTAACTTTGTCTTTCCATGATTTCAGAGGAGCAGTGAGTGAAATTCAGACTTCACTCCACTGAACCACATCGTAAAGAATGTAATTGTTACATCCCTGTGTATTATTTAGAACAGTATTATTATTAAGGGATGTTACTTTTCTGTGTTTTTGGCTGGGTATTGCTGGTTGTTTATATTCCCCTATACAGGTGGTGATAAACATGTATCCTGTTGCCGGGTGACCTGACTAGGAGGATGCGCGGTGACGAGGATGCCGGTGTCGTCGCTTGGAGACCGGACCAAATGCGGCCGTAGCTAAGGACGCCGGCGACCGTTGCGGAGCAACGGTTAGAAGAAGGTGCGGGTCTATATAACAGCTGGACGCCGTCATCACATCAGACCCATCTTTTCGTCTGCTACTGGAAGCCACGCTTGACTTCGCTTTGCTCCGAGACTTATACTCCAACCTTAAGAGTTTTAATAGTAGCCCAGAATTAGATTAGACGCGCTGTATCCGGCAGTACAGTACTTGACCAGCAGAGGACGCTAACATCGCGTAATCCCTGCGATTGGATCTGGTGGAGAGGACCGGCCTCACGGAGGACTTGGGCCGCTGTACTGGCTGCCCGGTGAGGCTCAATTAAGTAGCCTTAGTGTCACGGACATTTTAGCTAGGTTGACACTTTTAGCTTATAGGAAATCATTAAGTTGTATATAATAAATAATCATTTTCTCTCTCTAACATCTGCGCGTTGGTTGCGTTATTGTGTAGATTGGTTGTGGTGGTTTAATGTTACGAACCGTTCCACCCTCTTTGTTATTGCAACACTGAAGGGTATTTCCATTCGTAACAGTAATATTTAATAAATGCTTAATAAACAGTTGTTTTTGTTTTTATTAAGTAAGGAATTACACACTGGCGGTCTGTCAGAGAGTCATTATTGTAATCCTTCTTAATTAAAGCTGATAGCCTGACAGTGGCAGCAAGTACTGTTTTTATTTTTCAATGTTTCTAAAGTGCCAATTGTTTATTATGAATAGGTCAATGTGACACACTGCGAAGATATCCTGTGCATTCATGCCTAAATCTGGACTTTTGTTTTCCCTTCATCTATTTGTTTTTATAGCTTTTCTATAGAATCTTTTCCACTGAAACCTATTTATTTAACCTTCTAGGGGATCTTTTCTGTGTGGGATGCAGTGATGTACGATTAGTACAAAATCAGAGTCCTATGATTGGACACTATCCAAGGCCTCGTCTAAGGGCAGGTAAGAGCGCCCAACTGTCATGTCTGTCATGTCCGTCATGTCCATGAACACAGTTGTGGATCTCTTACTGTAAGGACAGCGACACAACCATGACTGCATCACCAGGGCAGCGAGCTGCTCAGTATCATTTGGACTTGCACCTGAGGTAACGTTCCTTTGGTGTAATCGCACACGTTTCATTTGGGGAAAACCAATAACCAACTGTTAACAAATTACCAGTTGGTTATTGGTTTAGGCGCTGTCTTAGGCACTGTCACTGTAGCTGCCACGTGAAAACAGTTCTTGTAAATCACAGGACGACAATGTTTGCTGCCTCGCCGCACTGTTATGTAATGCAATGGACAGTTAACAGAATGGCCTTGATGTCAGAGGAATCAACACTTGTATCTGGTCTTTCGTCACCAGGAGTCACTCTTGTGGAAAATGCTATCTATGAGTATCTGGTATTCTGGTATTCTGAAGTGGCAACCAGTATTGGTGGTCTGCACCCCTACCCCCCATCCCCCATCCGCTCTTCCAACCTTTCTGCCCGTCCTGCTCTCTATTGTCCTTCGCTGATATCTGCTTCCCTCATTCCCTGTCCTCTGCTTCCTCCCTCTATTCAGGCTGTCCCACTGCTCCGAGGCAGTGTTGCCAGATTAGTTGTAATTTCCACAATCTGTTTTTCAAAAACCCCCCATTCTCAGCATGCTTTTATATTAATTTTTGAGAATTTGCAGACCAGAGTTCATTTGAAAATCCCCTTTTGTATATGATTTGCATACATTTTTCTTGATTTTACAAGATATCTCATATTTGCTCTCATACTCTGGCAACCCCACCGGCAGACCGACTGTCTAGCTCCAGCTGTTCAGTCGATCAGGATTTCACACAATTTATTATTACATTATTTATGTTCTTAGCAGACATTCTTATCAAGACACTACCCAACTTCCATTTATATACACAGATGCATACTATATCCTCTCAGACCTGTATGGAGAATGATTCAGTCTGAATACCATGGTGCTACAGAGACTAACTAACAAAGCAGCTACATTTTTTGCTAAAGTAGTTTTGCTAAAGCTAGCCAGGAAATTCCCCATCTTTGATTAAGAAAATATCTGCATCCATGCTGGCCTGAAACTAATCCTTTTCCTATCAGGACACAGGGGCTCATGCACAACTGTGTTTTCTGTCCAGGTGAAACCATTTATGGTCAATTAAATACCTGTGCATTGCGGTACATGAGTAGGAAGGCATTGGGCAGGACCCCCCCTGATGGTAGAGAAGTTCTGTTTACCAACTTAGCCAATCGAGAGCCAACAGTCTGTCTTGTTTAAAGCCAAATCGGAAAGTAACGCACCATCAAGGGCTATTAACCTGTAGGACGATATAACTATAGATTGAACTTTAGACCTGCTGGGGTCAGGGCATGTAATCTTACCACAAGGCCCTTGTTAGGCACTGCCACAGGAGAAAGTCATTTCCACAGGACTGTGTTTCTGCAGTCAGAGTGCTAATGCTTCTCTATGAATGCAGCAGGTTTAGTGGCTCATCCTCTATCTAGGCTGAGACCACACTGCCATCCACTGTCCAGGACAAGAATTGAACAGATCACAGATGATAAATATCATGTTGCTATTGAAATAATTTATATTGTATCACTTTTATTTAAAAAAAAAAAAATTGTTTATTAAAGGTATCAGGGAAACTATTTGTAAGTTCAAACTTTATTTTTGTGTTTATCAAGTAAACCATCTGAAACACCACGCTAAACCACTAGAGGGTAACATTTCTTATTTTTACAAGTAAATACAACAGTTTTTAGCAACTGTACAGATATGTATGGATCATATGTACATATGGACTTTTAAAAACTGCACAGGATTGTGCATAACAAGATGTCAAAATACAGTTTGGACTGTGTGTTTAGATTGTGACTGAATGGACTGATTGGTTCTCACTTTTTTATATTGGGACTCATTCTGGGGTCCAACTCATACACCCTCTTGACCCATTTTTGGTCCTGACCCGCAGTTTAAGAAAAAGTGGTGTAATGAATCTCATGGGAGGCAGGCGATGTTTTAAAGGAGCCTTCAGTTTTAGAGAACGTGCAGTGTGCAGCCAGCCTGCAGTTGCAGCTCACCTTCTAAAAAATGTCAGAGTAAATAATTAAGAGAAGAGTTTGGAATGAAATCCAAAAATAATAATAATAATAATAAATGGGATAGGCCTCATCCCTGTCATTTGCAGTTATGTTTTAGCATGGATGCTCAAAACTGGCCCATGAGGCCAGTACTGTAGTACTGCTGGCTTTCATTATTACCCTCTAATCATGACTGGTTTAAACCTGAGACTCCAGGTGAGTTCAATCAATCAACTAATTATCGGGTAGAAAAGAAATCCAGCAGTACTACTGCCTTCTGGGTCACATTTGAGTATCCCTGTCCGAGTGGAGCTCAGCTTAAAAACACAAGAATGAGCACATTCTGCCTGGATTTTGGAGTTTTCTGTGCAAATCTCACTATGTGAAGTTACCAGTCCAGGCATGTACACAAACTACCTTTACAAAAAAAAAGAACCAACATACAGATTACCTACATCACCAATAGTTAACCAGTAGTCTTGCTTTATTTTTGGGGTGACATTCATAAAGGAATGTCATTTTAACCAGAGCTAAAACAGAAATCATATGCAACAGAACACCACAGCCATGTTCTCAAATATCAATAAATGTCTTAGTAGCTCTGCTTTAGTCCGTTCCATTAACATAAGATCATGGTCATGTGACATTAACTTATTTCAAACCCATCGGTCACTGCGACCACAGCTTTGTCTCAACACTTGGAGGGTTTGTCCACTGATTAACTGGGGAGCGGAGAGAACATTCATGTCACAAAATCAAATGTTTATGCTAGTTATGCTCACATGAACAGGAAGTTTTTTGTTGCCAGGGAATGGTATACATTCTCTTTTTTCAGAGTTTGATGAAAGGAATCAGCTGTCAATGGATGCCCTATATACAGTATCAACTGCCAGTTTACCAAGCCAGTACAAGGCAGCATGGTTTCGACTCAAGCCTCTCTTCCGGGAGGTCATGGGCTCAAATCCTGGGCTACAGCATTGTCTTGTCGTGTTTGACAGGGTGAGTAATTATGTTTCATCTTTTCATGTAAACTGCTGTTGAGTCACAAAACATGATTAAATTAGTGTGAAATACTTTACTGGACAATACAATATTTATAATGATCACTGGAACTCTGGAAAGGGGCATATCTAATCAAAAACCTTACATTAAAAGAAATAGCTTGGAATGAGAAGTCAATCAATGTATAAAAATGATGCTCGTGGAATGTATTTGACTGTACCCAAATGAAAGACAAATCTTCATGTACAAAAACAAACAAACAAATTTTTTTTAAATGCCTTATGATGGTATGAAGTGACAGTAAAAATAACTGAAATGAAGGTATGTGACTGTGCATGCCCATATTTTGTTTGGACAAGCAGTTTGCAGTGATCCAAATCCATTTTTTTTTTCAAATACCTGAGCCATATCTGATATTTTCTTTTAAGTGTAACAGGAAATAACAGCATGGAATCGAGTATTTTCAATCCCAGTTTGGACCTCATTGGCATGTAGTTCTAAATCGGACAAATATCCAGCACATGTATCTCTATTCCCCCCGTGACATAGTGTTGACTCAGTCATAAATTCCCAACAGAAATAAGAAACATGGCTTGTCTGAACACATAAATCAGATCTGGCCACGCGTAAAATTATTTTGTGTGGACATTAGACGGTTGCCAAAAGTGATAATAGTTGGAAAAACAAATCCGATTTAAGCATTATAGCTCACGGTCAAAACAAAGGCTTTTTTTATGTTTCCATTATATGGGGATCTCTCTCATTCCAATATGCATGGGTTTGTCTGCATGAGATTTCGCTTTGCAATTCCCTCTCATCTCTGGCCTGGGAATTTTGCCATCCCAGAATTCCTTCATATCTCTAGCCTGGCAAAAATGCAAAGTGCTGCGGTGCAAAGTTCAGTGAGAGTTACATCATAATTGCAGACCGCTGTTGCACAAAGTGCTAAGTGAGATGCTGTTCATGTTAATGATGGTGATGTGGGAATTAAAATTTTTATAGTTCCCAAACTTTCTGATGCCATGATCCTTTTGAATGAATGAATATATTTTCTCTTGCTCAGCACTTATTAGGACGCAGGCTGACACATAAGTTCAAATATGGAATTCATTATTTTGAAAGTAGTCGCATTTGTATTGTGACTAAAACGGTCCATGCAGTGAGAGGCACACTTATTTTCCCTGGTGTGAGTATCTGTTAGAAAATTGTTAATATGAACACTATAGTTATACACCTTTGAATATTTTATGTTGTCTCTGCACCCACCTCAATCCCTTTCTTGACCTGCTACTGGGTCCCTGGGCAACCCACCATTTTGGAACCATTGCCCTAAGTAACAAGACACAGACCTTCAACAGTACAGAATTTAATGGGAAGGTTGCACAATCATAATAATGCCAAAATGTTTTTTTTTTTCAAATCTATGCAATTACTTATTATAAAAACATAAATAAACATTGTTGTAGTATATCAAAAGGACTTTCATCATAGTTTCAGGCTTCACCAGGGCCTAAATCCACAGCTCACAGAGTCGGTTAGATGAAGTTATGAAAACAAAGAAAATGCAGGAGCCCTCTTCCATGTCCTGGTCCACTTGTCCAACTTGTGCTGATTGGCTCAGCTGTGATAAGAAATTCCATCCCACATTCAAAGCGATTGGCCAGACTGAAGTGGCAGTGTTGATGTCACACGAGTGAAAGTGAGTCTCCTCAACTGCTGAGTAAGGACCCTTCTTTCCCACTCTGTGGAGTTGAGGAATCTACACATTCTTTGATGTGGAGGCTGCCCATTGCAGTGCCAGGAGCAGCCTCCTCTCATTCCTCCTCCCACCTCCCACTCCTGCAGATCAGAGCAGTTAATTTCTTTGGGGGAGGGGAGTGACACAAACATAAGTAATCAATGAAATAACAAGCATATTCCATGCTGCACAGGCAGTCCAGTGTGGGTATGCACCACTCAAAACAAGTGAAAAACTAGCTTAAGTGATTAGCTTCTGCACAAGTTACTGGTTTGGTTAATGTGTATAGGAGCTCATGTATCCCCTGAAATAAGCACATTATGTATTTACTAGCATTTGAAGCAAAGCGACAAGAAAAGTCCATCTGATGCTGGTGTCTAACAAATAATTTATTGAACCACTCATTGTTAACCTAAGTAAATATTGAAAAGCTGTGGGCATACACATAGGATAATAAATCCACCCACTCTTCCCTTTCTAAAATACTTTTAATCTTTCAGTTACAATTGCTATTAAGCTATTAAGAGTGTTTGTGTAGCATATTTCTAATTGTCCACACCACCAGCAACCACACTTCTGCCATCTCGTTAAATCCAGCGCTGTTACAATGGCTATGTTTCACCTTGCTTAAATATTTAATATTTGTACAAAATGTTTTCATTCTGAAAAGCGGATAGCCCTTCTATGTTATATAAATAAGAAAGTAAATAAACACGGTATTTCTGTATTAGCAAGAAGCATCCACTGGAGGGCGAGGCACAAAATCTTTTTTGTGCCTAAAAAAAATATAAAAATAATAATAATAAAAACTAATGTTGTATAGATTTACTTTTGGTTGATAAGAGCTACATGTATTCATACTGGACTCACCGTCATTACATTCATACTGAAACAACTGCTTTAATTAATCACAATCTTTTAAAGATGCCCCATATCATGCTTTTAAACGTCCCATACATAATACATGCAACAGGCCAGTAGATAAGGACTCTACTCATTAGGCTACCATTCAAGTTTTTGCTTTATATTGAAAGTCTTGATATTTTGGTCTATGTTTGTGTTAACAGCTCACCCCGTCTCTTATTGTCCCTCTGCGCGCACGTGTGTGTAAGGGTATATTTAATAACTTCAGTATTCTGGGTACTTGCAACATTTTTTTCAGCATACGTAAGATTTACAGTTGTTAACCGACAGCTACATCCAGCTACATACTTCCGCCACGAGCCCACCTCCCCCAACCCCTGGCCCCCTAGCCGACTGTTTACATTTCATTTTATCCTGCGCAACTTAAGTGTGGAAGTATCGGACACCAGAGGGGGTAACTTATTTCGAGCAAGAAAAAGATTAGCCGCTGGAATAGGTAACCTGGGTATCCTCTCTCAGGTCCGCGGCAGTATTGTTCACTTCGCCCGCCAGTGACAGGAGTGTGTCCTGGATTATGGAAGGTATGCCCCAGGATAGTAAGGCTATAGAGCCCGAGCTGTCCCGTCAGAGGAGAATGTGGAAGAATTTTCAAGAGAAAACCAAACCTTTTTTGAGCCCAAAGCTGGGCTCGGATCGCCGCGGTGCAGACGGGAAAAAGGAGACGGGAATGTGGATGTTTAAGAGGAAAAAGAAGGAGGTTTTAGACCGAGTCTTATCTTCCTCGCAGCCTAATCTTTGCTGCTCTGCCCCCCTACCTCCACCTCTCGATAGCGACAAGCCCCTCTGCAGCAAACCGACCCCTGACTGCAGCAAAGTGCAGAGGCTGCAAAAGCTCGGAACCGCGCGTGCAGAAACAACAATTAAGGCTGAGATGCTTGGACGTGGAAGCCCGAAACCCACACTCTCTCAGCTGGTGATGTCCCACCACAAAAGCTCGTCTCTGGGGTCGGCATGTTTCGAAAGGCTGGTGATGGATTCCGACGGCGGTGGTGGAGCAGACGAACAGTTGCGCAAGAATGCCAGCGATTCCGTGAGTTGATGCTATGCAGAAACTACTTGCGTGGGTTACATACACGGTTACAGGTCCCATGTTTATATTATGAGTAATTATAAATTTTACACTTGTAGGCTAGATCGCAACGCATATGAAACAGGAGCCAATGTGGTTAAATTTACAACCGCTATCATTTTGACCGACTGTCCATGCAACTGTAGGGTTATCACTCACTGTTGATACGATGGTGCCCCATCCAAGTTACAGTGAATGACTGGCTGGTAAGAAACAGTTTCTTGTTTATTATTTCATTGTGATTCATGAAGTATCGTGGCGCATTCCTAAGTCCCAAACTACCTACGAGTTTCTTTTAGCCAGTTATCGGCTATCTGAGTTTTACCGTTCTTATGCATTTGACCGGATCTATTTCTCTTGTGATTTCTGTAGCGCACTGTTATATTGGCTGTTTTTATAATACGAGAAGCATTGTCATACTTTTCAGATTGCATTATATAGGGGCTACTAAAGCAACAAGGTGTGTCCCTAATAGGCTATTGTGTAGCACACAAGAAAAGCGAATTGACTGCAGGCTTCGCTGTAAAATCAGTTCCCCCCTTCACATTTGGAGGGGAAAGGAAGGCAAGGATGCACATTGCATCCAGGATAGCGCATGTAGATTATCATGAGGATCCGCAACACAGACAACAGTTCCCGCCCCGTTGACAAACGGCCAAAATTTCCATAAACAATAGATTACTGCACAGAAAAATATATTTTCATGCAACAATGATTCACAAGAAAACAAAACTGATTCAGCAGCATTGTATATCAGCGAAATAAGTAGATAAATAAATGAAAATAAATAAACAGAAGTAGGCTACTGCACACTTCCAGCTTCATAATTGTCTCACACTGGAAAATCAGTGATCATTTGGTACTATGCTGAGAAAGCGAGTGTTGAACTGTGACAAAATACAGCGCCATCACAGGCAGGTTTTTATGTCGGTGTGCATGTCAGCTTCGTTGTATGGTCTTAATTTGGTCACAAATATGTGCAGTGATGGGAAAAGGCAACTCATTCAAAACTGGTGTTTATGGGCTACTTTGGTCTGTACCTCCAGTTTTTTATTTGAAGAGCTGAAATGTCCACTCTATTTACTTTATCTATTTATCTATTTACAACCTGTTAAACACAGAAAAAAAAACCTGTACTGCCTGAAACTATAATCATATTATACTCTTTTCAGGGCACTGGACAGAGTGAGATAGACATTAAAGTTTAAGGCCACTTGGTACTCTACCTAGCTGCTGTAGCTAAAAAGAATTCACGGACATTGCAGGTATAGTACAACCATATTGCTTAGGCTGAGAGTTAAATGCTATTTTGCATGTAATTTGATGTATCATATTTATGACAAAAGGCCTAAACAATTCTTAATCCAGTGAGCAGGTAAAAATCCTCATTTTAAGGCATTACTACCAAACAATATTCTGAGAAATTAGGTAGAAGGCAGTCAGTCTCAAACGTCAGTGTCACAGCTGATAAATGTACAGGTTAGAAGGTCATCAGAGAGGCTCTGTATTTTGTGAATGGACCACATGAGGAAGCTGTATATTATCACCAGCGTGAAGTCTGTGCGCTCTCTGCAGTGAGTTATCGAGTGCTTGTGTCTGGGTCTTCTCTGAGACCTCCCTGCCTCGGTTCCTCTGATCCCCCCCCCCCCCCCCCCCCGTGCGGGGCGTGTGAAATATTTATCTCACGGCGCAGGCGGCGGCCCCCGACGCGCCGCTCTCTCTCCCCCCGGCATCCCCTGCCCTCATCGCACTGCAGCGTCGCTCGCCCCGCCAGGAGCGTTCGCTGCAGCCCGGGGTGCCGTTGTCTGAGGCTGCAGTGGGCTTGGAAGGGACGGAGGAGCAGCTGAGGTGCTGCGGGCCTCGTTTCAGAGTGCCGTGTGCGCGCGGGGCACTACGCGTGTGCAAGCGCGCTGCGTGCGTGCTACAGTGCTTTACGCTGTGCGCCGGTGTGTGGTACATTATGAATGCCAGTGCGCTTTGCTTGACTTCTGCACCTGTCCTGTGCGTTTGCAGTGCTGTGCGTGCGCTGCAGCTCCGTGCATGTATTGCGGTCCTGTGCGTTTGCAGTGCTGTGCCAGGGCTGCAGTTCCGTGCGTGTTATACCTGTCTGTGGTTGTGATAGCATGCTATGTCTGATGTGATGGCAAGGAAATGAATGTGGTTGAGCCTTGGAACGCAGTGATATGTGGGTCCTCACAAACAATGCCAGGGTGGTGCTCGTAAGCGCTTGCTGCTCTGACAGAGCCATTTCCTGTGTGGACTTAGTGTACTTAAGAGCTTGTCATGCATGCATTCAGGTTCAAAGGGTTCATCTGTTGATCGCAATGTATTTACAGACATAACCGTGTGCTGAAAGTGGTCAAAATCTCCTGTTTTTCTCCAAGACGTTTTAGGAAGGCTTTGATGGATAATTATTTTACCATTGGCAGGCTTTCTCATCTGATGAAAGGCCTCTGCATGTTCCTGTGCAGTCACATTCTGTCATCTCTGCCCACTGCTGCATGATGGGATATCCTCCGCGTGTTGGTACTTTTTACCCAAGAGGCTTAGCCAGCGCTGGGACCCCCCTTGCATCTGATCTGCTTGTTGATTCCCTGCCATTTAATCGGTCTTTTCCATTTGGTAAAGCCTTGTGATGGGAGAGTTTTCATCATCAGGTCTGTGGTGAACTCCTACTGTCCTTTAAGATTTTTGCAGGATTTGTTAGGGTGAAGGTGTGGTCAGTGTTGAATGAGCTCAATGGCACACTGTACCAGGTTAATCATGCCAGAACCGCATTGCCGTATTACAACACTAATTTAACCTCTGCATTGACCGCATTAACACACTGACTGTACTGTACACTGTATTGACCGTACCAGTGCACTGACGGTACGAACACACTGACCAACCCACCACAATGACCATACTAACATACTGACCATACTTCTATAATGACCGCACATACGCAATGGCCATTTATATCACTTATGCTGCATTGACCGCATCAAAGCACTGCTTTCATCCTTACTTTGAAAATGAGCTGGTTTTCCAGCTAAAATCTTTGGAGAATGCTGTGTGAAGTCAAATGCCCACGCCCTGCTCAAAGCTGCTCTCCTTCTGAGAATGGCACTGTTTCAGACAGGGACTTCATTATTATGGGAGGGTGTTTTGGAAAAAAGAATACGCTTTTTTCATTTTTGCCTTAGAAATTCCCGGGGATTATTTGACAGAAACATTCTGACAAGAAAAGTACTAGGATACAGTACTACGTACAGTTCTCATTTTGTCATATTAAGATGTCAGAAATGATTGTATGATTGCTGCAGTGTTCTGGCCTCTATGGGGCCCTGCATAGCCTATTTCATATATGCTGGTGGAATATATACCGGTAAGGAATGCTGTGCAAATCTGAAAGGAAGGGCTTTGTTCCGACTGACCGTGGACCGTGCGGCCGCTCACATTCCCAGAGACTGCGCGGAACGCTCTACCTGTTCCTGCACGCGACTGGGCGAGCTTTGGGACCGTGCAGAGCGCCAGAGGTCTGGGATGGAGCCAGGAACGCCCACAGCCAATCGCAAAGGGTGTGTCCGCCCCGGTGTAGGGTTTCAAAACAGAGTGTGCTTTCCCTGTTCCAGGACAAAAGTCTAGCAGACAGACAGCCCTCAGGGCTGGCCTATCAGAGCTGGCTCCACCTCCAGAGGGGGCCATGGGCCGGGGCTGGAAACCCGTCTGGAGCAACTGTAACACCTCAACCACTGGAGCCCTGAGCTTCCACAGGAGGGGGTGAAAACTGAACTGGTACAAGCAGTGTTTCCCACAGGAATTTGGGAAACTGTGGTGGGGGGAACCTGAACCGTCTAGGGGGGTGTGGGGCATGCCCCTCCGGGAAAGATTTTTTTAACCCTGCGTTCACACAGCAAGCGATGGTCTCATATTGCAGTGGTTTTTTTTTTAAAGATAAAAGATGACATTACACAGTGTATCAAAGACATATATCTGCCATTTTGCCTATCCGTTTTGGTGTGAAGGTGACTGATTTTGGTAAAAGAAGCTAAATATTTGCCATATAGTGTGCTGCCTATCCTTAAATTTTTAAGCTGCTCCACCATTGCATGAGTGAAGCTGGGCAGAACAATTATTCATGAAATGGTATTATATCAGTTAGGAAAATAGGAAGCCAAACACTTGAATTGGCTGACGGGTGATGCCTGTGAAAAGACTGTGAGCAACTTCTCTTGGGAAACTTTTGTTGCTCCGTTGCCCAGTTGCTTGGGTCGCTGGCCGTTGCTCAGCTTCATAGATAATGAATGGAATTCTGGTGACTGGTCGACCGATATTTCGAATTGGTATTTCGAACTGAGGAGAACCAGCAAAATTGTGACAGTTTTATTGAATTACTGTGATCAAAAGCTGTAAAATTTCACTACAAAGAGACAACTCAAACGGTGTTGTCTCCTCAAAATGTGTTCTGGACTGATGGCTTGGGGAAGTTGAGAAGCAGGACAGTGTTCTAAAGAGACTACAGTCCGTGCCAAAGGCCCGCCCTCCTTTGACGCACGCGTATAGCAAGGGGGGGGGGCCGGGGGGCGGACTGGCTGTGGGTGAGAGGTGCTTTGCTGAAGCAACTGTGTAAAAAGCATGTAGCAATCTTTTATGTTTATCATGAGTCAAAATATATTTTGACTTCATTCTGAAACTATGGAGTCAGAATTAAACTGTGGCTGGCCGCCACACTTTAGTTAATTAATGGGAAACACTGTGTACTGGCACACACTCTAGGGTTGTAATCATAAATATAACAAAAATATATGCAACATAAATATTAAACTTAAATATGAATGAGGAAAATTCCATGTTCGAGGTCCTGAGTTTATGGCATCGTTAGGCATGGTCCCGTTGTGTGTGTCGTCCTCAGTGCCTGAGATTTAAGAGATTTGAGATTATGATTAAAACACGTATGATCGTTAAAGATATTTTCGTAAGTGCCCACGCCGCAGCTGTTGAAAGTCTGGCCGCTGTCCATCAGGCCATTGTCACTTTGTGTGATGCAAATGAAAACTGTGATGGATGTGCGTTGCGTCAGTGATGCGGAGAGCAGAGTCGGGATTGACACGGGCCAGCACAGACCTTTCATTGGCTGCACACTGCAGTTTGCTGCAGGATACAGCATTTCCTCACGTTGAGCTGCTATTAAAAGGCATTAGAACAGCAGAGAAGCATGAAGATTTTATCCTGAACGCGGACGGAGGTGAGTCTTTCGGAAGTGTTCCGTCTAATCTGAGCCGAGCGGAGCTGTTTGCAAGCCTTCGCCGATGGCTTTTCCTGTTTTGCATTAACAGAAAATCAGTTCACATGGCTGGCTGGCAAGTTTTCATTTCATTGGTAATGAACATAATGACAGAACATAATGCCACTTTCAATGCTCATGCTCTTTCACGCCATTGTAATTTATGCTCTTAATCAATTTTAACTCTTAGAAAATTAACATTGGCAAGCGCTTTTATTTTTCAAAAATGGAAGTTGCAACTTCCAGATTTTCTGAAAACGTTACTAATTACTGAATTCCTCATGGTTCTCTGAGTGAATTGTGTGCTGTTAGAGAATGTTCTTTGTGTCCTTCTCTTAAACAAGGAAGAACAACCAACTGTCACAAATGAATGGGGCGCATTGCTCACGGGACATGGACTCAGGTTCTGCTATGTAAACTGAAGGACGCATAGCTGTCTTCATTATCTAAATGATAATGTAAATACCGCCAGTTGTTTGTGCAGTCTCAGTGGAGCGCTATAGGGAAAGGACCAGGCTTTGCCTTTGAAATAAAGGAGAACGAAGCGTATCTGAACCCTGCTCTTAAGACCAGACAAAAAGACAAGGACTCAGAGTAGGAGTACTGATCTGGGATCAGTTTTGCCTCTTGGCCCATAATTTTGCGTTTTAGACATTTGGGTGATACTCTTATCCAACTTGCACAGCTTGCATTATTTTACATTCAGTTCATTAACAGCTGGATGTTTACTGATGCAATTCAGGGTATGTATCTTGCTCAAAAATGCAATGCAGCCTGCAACCTCAGAGTTACAGTTAAAGTGTGAAGTTTCCCAACTATTATACTGCACTGCTGCTCTCCATCAGGCTTACGCTGTGGACAAGGGGATCCTTATAGTGAGCTATACCTCCTACTATGACATGCTTTATGGTTCCTGGCCTCATTAAAATATGTAAATATAAGGTATGTTTTTCAAACCTTAAATGTGGTGTTCTGCATATCTTTCAGTTTTTAATTGGGTGCTATTTGTATATGCAGCCAGAGCCATTTAATTGTCCGTACGTGAGACTGCTTACTTTCCCCAAGAACTTTAAATTCATCGCTCAGAACATGTTGTTCCAAACAATTCACAAAGCCCTGTAAAAATTGGAATTTCTTTGCAGTTCAAACTTTATAGTCTGCTCAGAATAGAATGAAGCACATTCTCAGTTGAAAACAGGAAATGAAGTAGGCCTTTGCTGCTTTAGTCACGAGTTGATTTCACACAGGAAAATCTGGCACTGTTTTATGGTTTCATGGTCTCTAAAGGGAGCCACTGGCACTCATAAAACTCTGTTCGGTGATAGTGAGATGTGGTGCTGTTTTAGCCTGTCACTGGTCTGGCCATCAGATAGGTCTCTTAGCTACGTGAGAGCGGTAGCCATCTTAAAGTAGTGGGTCAAATATTGTCGGTGTCATGCAAAAACATTGCCCATTTGTCTATTGTTTTATTTGCGTTTTTTTTTTTTAACACAGATTGAAAGTTCTTTTCGAGCTTTCTATGTACTGTATGTCTTATAACTCAACAAGTCATAAGGTCTGTTCAGAACCCCATAATTGTCTATGGTGGGGAATGAAAAATACACTTACGGTATACCATCGGCCGTCAACCTGTTTTTAACCAACTTCCCTTTTTGTTTTTATATGAAGATCCAGTTACCATCGAACTGTGTAATAAACATATTTAATTTACCATTTAAGCTCTGTGTAGAAACCAAAATCAGAGCCTGCAAACTTTTGTCATAGGGCATTGATTGTAAAACCTTTCAGCATGTAGCAGTTTAGGCATAAGGCCAAATTAGAGGTTGCTAGAAAATACAAAATAAGAATACTGAAAGGACTGATGGTTGCATTGTGATTTTCAATCTGTTTTTGGCCCTGTGCTACAGGAATAACAGGGCCCAGAGGAAAAATCTTTTGCTCAGGATAGCCTTTTCTTTAGGTCTGAAGAAAGTATTAAGATCTCAAATGTACATCTTTTTGAGATCATTTCAATCTGAATTGTTGCTCCTAAAACCCCCTTAGGAGAAAAAATGAGATAATGAGAGGATGAATTTGAGACTTCAGTAAGAAGAATGGATATTGAATTGAGATGCGGTTGTTTCTCATGAGGTCACTATGAGAAAACTGAGCTCTTTCTCTGATCTCATGGTCCCATGTTCAGGAGACTTAAATTAGGCTTATTTAAAATCATTTAGAGATCTCTTGTTTTGATCAGAGTAAGACATAAATGAGATTATATGTGGTTGTTTCTCCTGAGTTGAATTTGAGAAGTAGGAGAAAAAGCCTTTGGTCTCACCTTAGTATTAAAAATAGCTCATTTGTGTCTAGGAGAAATGAAAGAATCAACTATCTCTTCTTGGATTTTGCTTTCCTATGGGGGGGCTGACATGCAAATCAATGGAAAAGCTACTTCACCGCTGACCCGATTAATTGGGTGCGCAGGGAAATGCAGTGTTGCAGCTAAGGAAGAAGGATATGATTGGCTGAATAAACAAGCCTGGTGCAGTGTCCTCAAGCTTGCTCGTATCTCTGCTTCTGTGTGATTGGCTCACGGTAAATGAGCAGAGCGCAAGCCTTTCGCAGAGGACCTGGCTCATTCAGACGTGACATCATCAAGAGGCTTCCTCCACTTCCCTTTCCCCATAGTGTTCTTAAGTGAAGAGGAGTGGTTGCTCAGTAGCTCTGTTAACGAGGAAGTGGCAGTTCATTATGCCACATTATGCCAATGCAAGCTATCTTGCTTGAACATCTCTCATTTCCCATGGCAAATCCGTTGACGTCCATTTGTCTTTTTTAATCTGTGCGTCGCCATGGAAATGCAGATTTTAGATAAGAAGATGACTGATGATGTTTTGCTGCTTTATAGGGCTAGATCTGAATTCATTATTTCATATTACGAGTGTAAAGAAGTACACATTTGAAACTAGTTTGCTACTGAACTAGCCCGTTTTCCTCAGTGATAATAAACAAACCTTTAAAAACTCAACTGAAAGAATATTTAGAATTGATTTAGATTTTAGATTTAGATTTAGATTTTTAAATTCATATAACCTACAGAAAGGGAGATCAGTTAACCATACCACAAACCAGTTAAAATTTTAATAGTATATTTACTCAGTCTGTCTGAAATTTCTAACAACACTTGAACAATAGCAATAATATCTAAATGAAAAAAAAAAATCACGGAGACGCATTTTAAATGCGTTTCCATTGTAGTTATTTGTGGTGGGATTGATCCACATTTTACATTTAGCACATTCTTATCCAGAGCGGCCAAGAAAATATTGCACACAGTACAGCCAGATAAGCCCAGTATAGATACAGCAATTGACGTAACAGTTAAAACAAGGCATCGTGTTATATTGCTCATCGTATAAACTAACACTGTAATAAACATATTCTCTTGCATGAATCCTATTCTGAGGGGGAAAAGACAAGTCATTGGTAAAAATGCTTCAACGTGGTTAAGTAAAACCATGTGTTGAAATTTTAGCTGAAGCTTATAAAATGTTAACATTTAGTATATTGGCATGGCTTGCAATCAGCAGATTGCCAGTGAATCTGCCAGCTTTTGCATGTACACTCCATATGCATTTCTGACATCACTTGGTAACTGACTCTGGTTCGGAGCGTCTGTCAAATGATGTAAATGTTGTGTAAATGTGTTTAAGCGCAGAAATCACATTCAGCTGCGGCCCATGCGTTTTGTTAGCGCTGCTGAGTGGAGCAGCGCAGCTGCTCGTGATGTCATTTGACAGTGCGACAGGTGCTCTGTTCGGTCCTGGCCTCAATTCAGTCCGCGCTCCTCTTGTCCGTCGCAAACGCGTCCGAAGAACGGCAGCTTTGGAGATGAGCCGCAGGACGGCCTGGCCGAAGGGAAGCGCACGATAAAGCCGCTCATAAATATCCCCCCTGCGTCTGAGAGACTAAATCCTCACTTGGGTGAACAAAACAATGCTGCTGCTGGAAATGGCTTTTCAGTCTGTTCAGGGAGATACGAGGGTCGTTTGCATAGGCAAATGTGCTTCGGTCAGTACGGAGTGATGGATGAATTCTGCTCTGAAAATATTCCGCAGGATTTTTGCATGCTGTATTTTCATATTTTTCAAGTGGCCAGCCCTACACATTGTGGGATTCATCACATGGTCTGTGCTGTTGCACAGCGGACAAAAAAATGAAGACTTTCTCAAGAACATTACTTAAAAAGCTAAGAATGACGACCGCCTTCATATATATAGAGAGGTCAGGCAAAAACAAGCTTCTTTTTACTGAAGAAGTTCATTTTTATTTTCTTAAATAGGAAAACAGGCACGGGTTTCTATTCTAGATTCAGTACCAGCCATGGCATGACACTTCCTCACAGACTAGTGCCACAGATTGTGTCTTGTGGCATGAAATCAAATCACAAGATCGGGGTGAAATCACTCCCCCTGTTGGCGGGAAGGGAGAGTATTCAAATTGCCTCGAGGAATCAAGATGCTGTAATCGGTATGACTCTGGGGGTCATTTTGGCATTTGCATAGCTTACATTTTTACATACAATCCTTTTTTACTGGATTTTTTTCCTGTTGCGATTCACGTTAAATAGCTTGCCCAAAAGAACAATGGCAGCACTCCACCTGAAAGCTGAGCCTGCATTACGAAGCACAGTTTCCTTATCATCATAACACACTGCTGCAGTTCACAAACCACACTGTCCTCGTGGATGTGTTGTGTAGTGCCTCTGTTCCAGTGGTTTTTCGAGCCGATTGTCCTGGTTGCTTATGTTGATATGATGTGACAGAGTACTCTTCTGCCGGAACACAACCTCAGCTGCCCACCCCAGCCACTCTTACAGTTTCCAAGCTGGTGTAGATACTCCATCACCACTGGCCAATAATCGGGAGGGGGAAAGTGCTGCCTCAGCTGTGTTTTTGCAGAAAGCAGCCTGGTCTTCTGAAGCCCTGTCTTTTCTGGTTAGCGAGGCATTGAGGCGTGCACATTAATTTATGCCTGCGAGCGAGGGCCTGGCTTCCTGCTTGCATAGGTGCCACACTTCCTGTGTAGCTCATAAAGCGCTAGACCGCGAGCTGCTCGCTCTGAGAGGATGCCAGCGTGTGGATGTTTCTGTGAGCCTGGCCTCTCTTCATGCCTTGGGTTTGGAGGACTCCTGCCATACCGTACCTGCTGCTCGGAGACAGGTGAGTGATGGCTTGCAGCAGGAAGTGGGGGGGGGGGGATGAGAAGTTATCAAGAAGTAAATGTGACTTGTTAATATAAACTCAACCACTCTCTCTTTGCCTCTCTCTCTCCCTCTTTCCTTTTCTGGCTCTTTCTTTCCCTCTCTATCTGTCTGTCTCTTTCCTTTTCTCTCTATCCCTCCCTATCTCCTCTTGCTGTCTATCTGTCTTTGAGGCTTCCTGCAGCCTTTACCCATCCTGCTGTGCTCTGCTGGCACATTTGAACATTATTTGCACCTGCTGGTCCACAGGTGTATCATTTGCTCATTGGTCAGTTCTCACAATGCCCTGGCAAAGAATCTGGCATCGAGTCCAGCCAGGTGGCCTGGGGTCTGATCCGGGGAATGTGTCAACAAGAATAAATGGGGTTGGACCTCATGCCCTTCTCGTCCTTCCGCTTAGCCCGAGAGTGGAACCCTTTGCTTGGTGAGGGGCCTGGTTCTCCCTAAAAAGATGTGATGTAGTTGGAAACAGATGCAGCCTGACCATTGAACCAAACAGCAGGAAGCTTCTACCTTGAACGATGACTCATCTTAATAAAACCTGCTGACATTTGCATTATTCTTCAGGTTTTCTTTAGAAACTGTCTTTTTTTGTGAAGTTTAAGCTTGTACTTAGGTCTCCCATTCATGCATTTTCTGCACTGGTGCAGATGTTGTGTTGAAAGCCCTGTTGTTTGAAGTGACAGTAAAGAGGAGATGCACGTTCAGCAGGGTTGCCACAAATGTGTGGCAGGACTCTGGCCTAGCATTTTTTCCAAAGAATTTTAGGAGCACACATAGTGTATGCATTTCAATTGGCAGATGTACTCCTAAATAATTTTCTCAGCGAGCACATTTTCAGGAGCAAATTCTAAAATGGGAGCACTGTTGAGGCCTGTGTGGGGGGTAAAATCGGAGGTCACACACTCTCTCTTCCCTCAGTCACCTCTGTCCGGACTCCCTGTGTGTTTCCTGCCATATCCAGACGAAGCCGGGCCTGTGAAACAGCACGTATATTTCTCCTCAGGGGGGTGGCGGGGCGGAGGCATATTCAATCAAAATGCTTGTGAGGTGACACTACTCTTTTATCTTCGAGAATTATACCTCACCTCAAAAGCACCACTTGAAACCTACACATCAGAGGGTTAACCCCCTGGACATAAGCACATGTAGCTTGATGTAGCATAACTTCGAGAAGAAATATTGAGTTGACAAAGCTTCTCTTGTGCTTGAGAAGCACACGATGGCTCACGGGTTTACAGTAAGGTAGCACTCTACTGTCACCCCTTGGCCTTGTGCTATAGACAGGGCCAGCCATTTTTGGTGTATAGAGCATTGTTGCGGTGCTAATCGGTGTAATCCCTGTATCAGTGAACAAGTGTTTTTCTGTTTTTTATCTCTGGGCTTTTTGAGCTTGGCTCAACATATCACTAGGTGTCGCGTTAATAAGGTTTGAATTTAAAATGTTTTGAACTATGACCTCAAACAAAATGGTGAAAATAATCTTTGTACACAGTAGTGAGGCCCTTTCTTGAATGCATTGGAAGAGAGCCAGGGAGTGCATGATGAATAAATGGATTGGTGGCTCTGTCTGAATGCAGCAGGTGGGGTTACTCTCAGCTGGCAGCAAGAAGCTTCCTATTGGCTTAAGTGAGTGAGTGGGCAGTGCCTGCTGGAATGAAGGGCTGTGTGTAAAGGAAGTGGCTGACCTCTTTGGCGCCCTCTCTGGCTCCTGCGACCCTGCGCTTGGCTTGGACATGCTGGCACTTGTTACAGGTACTTCCTCTTCGGTTGATTGATGGATTGCACCCTGTGACCAGGCTGGCTTGGACCTGAGGCCTTTTGGCATAGATGTCAGAGAGAGTTCTGCAGTACCGCCGTTAGCGTCTCGGTGCCGTGACCTCTGACCTCTCGCTCCCGAGAAATAGCACTGCATGTGACACTGCACGTGTGGACATGGTATTGCTTACAGGCCAAGAGAACTGGGTCAGACAGAAATGTCCAGACCGTGCTCCGCCTCTTCCTCCTGCCTTTGTCTTCAGCGCTGGTGTGGTGCTCATGAAAGACTCCAGAGGAACACCCTGTGTGCAGCACAGACTGTGCTTCCCATGGCCTTATCGCTGTTTGTCTTTCTCTTATCTGGGGCAGACAGTGGGGGAAATTGCTGACACAGCCAGCAATTTCAGTGGGAATAAAAATATACATGGCGACTTAATTTGTCAATATGGGAATACATATCCATAGGGTAGCTGTGTAGCGATAATTGCAGAGGGAATGGCGATGGAAATTTCCGCTGAACTTCCTACATCACCCGTCCCTCCACGTCCTCTCCCTCTTAAGGAGCCCGTGGGGGTGTTATATCACCGAGTTACCTAATGGCGCGCTGGCGCTGATCCCGAGGAGGGAGATTAGGCCGTCACGACTCCTCCCTGACGCAGGATCAGCTCCTGCTCCACGCCAAGCCCTCCTCCTCACAGTGAGCCGCGGGGAGAGCTGCTCCTTCCTGGCATGTCCGCAGGGAGTCCCTCCGCCCCTCCGCCTCTCCCTCGCCCCTCGCAGAGCCGGCCGAAATTACCCTCGAGGGGCATTATCGCTGCCCCTCCCCCCCGAGACCCCGCGAGCTCTTGGGGCCTGTCCCCCTCTGACCGCTGGGAGTGGGGGAAGCTGAGAGGTGTCGGATTTTTGGGGAAAAGGGGGCTGGAACGGCTCCCCGGTGGACAGATTTTCCTCCCCCCGGGCGACCTCTCCCCATGTTCTCGCCATGAGCGGGAGTCTGGCGGATGAAACGCTCCTGGCCTTGCGGGGAGTACTGGCGGCGGCCTGCAGGCTGGAGGAGTCCTCGTCTCTCGCCTCCGCCTGTGGATCCTTCCTCACGGTGAGCTTGCTGCCGCTGTTTACACAGCGTGCTTCCTGAGGTTCCCCCTGGGAAAAAGGAAGCCTATCTATACTCTAAGCTTGGAGGAAGTACCTCCTTTATATATGGAAAACTACTCACTATTGTACAGAGCCTTTGAAGATGCAGTTGTGTTATTTTTCCTGTTGGGTGATGGTATTGCTATAGCACACACACACACACACACACAGAGAACTGTAATCATTCTGCTGTACAGAGATAACATCAGTATCCCAACATACACCCAAATGTATTCATGTGTACTTCAATGTATGCAGCCACCTGTAATTTTTTCTGTACATTAATATCTTTGTTATTGCAGAAATATATTGCTTTGCACAGCTATTCCACAGGAAAGGTTTTTTCCAAAACCTACTGTGGCACTACCTTCTACTATTTATTGTTACAGTCTAGTACAGGTGTGGATTAGAAAGGATATTTGAGTGGATGGAACAGAGATCTGCAGGCTTGCTTGTTGGAACTGTTCTCTGTAGGGATGGATTCACTGAAGTGCTAAAAGGAAATTATCTTTCTAGTCAGCCTTCCCCAATATTTATGGCTTGTGCTGTGGAGAAACAAGATTGATAATCCTTGAAATCTGGGAGTGCATTCAGTTTTAATGTCTTAAAGATCTAAAAAAAAAAAAAACAACGGTCGTGAAAAGGATTTGCCAGAATCATTTGCATAAATGCGATAGTCCATAAAAACTAACACCTGCATTTGCATTTAACAAACACGGCTGTAGGTGATGAAGCAGAACCAAAACCAGCACACCCTGATCTTTGTGTCACTGCAGGAGACTCTGGTGTGTACCAGGGTTAACCTTCCAGAGTCAAAGTGAAAGTGCTTTTACAGATGAGAGCAGAGCTTATTCGCTATCCTGTTCTTGAGGTTTTTTACTACAATGAAAGTGCCATCATTGCACTTTCAGGAAACAATCAAAACAGCAAGAAGATTGCTCTGGTTATTTCACCTAGGATGCTTATGAAAGAAAACCAATCCCACCCTAAAAAAAGAGGAACTAGTGCTTTTTCTTCTGACTTGTACAGTATTTTGTGATATGGCTAGACTTTTAGCATATATTTAGCATTGAGTCAATTTAGTGCAATACATGCAAATTATGTATTTATTTTTACCATGTGTGCAGTTGGGGAGGGGAGGAGGGTGGGGGGGGGGGTGTCTGGGTAAAATTTATGAGTTTGGCACACAGCTGCCTTCAAAAGCACAACACTGACACATGAAATGTACGATATGTAATTAGTTGAATGATTAGAGTTCAGCAGTTGAGCAAGATGGATAACGATCAATACCTCACAGTTTGACGGGCCATTAATTCTTCAGCGATTGGTTCTGACATCAGTTGCGTGAGCCACAAGCCTTGTTGCCGGGACTCTGGTGCACTGCGGTGTGTGTGCGGAGCAGCGAGGATGCTGGGAAGGTGTTTCAGCTGGAGATACACATTGGTCATTCTCCGTGAGCGGAGCTTGGTGGCTGTTCAGGACGACATCTCTCTCCTGCTGAGTAATCTTGTTCTTGAGATAAATTCAGTGGGTTGCAATCACAGTTCCATCTGCAGATAGTGTAGCTTTGAGATATCAAGCGTCAGCATCAAGGCTCATATGATAGTGTTTTTTTGTGTTTCATCTTTGAAAGTTTAATAAGCTCAAAAAAGTTGTTTCAGGTGTTTAACCTGGTACAGAGGCTGACTGGACACCCAGACTTTTCTTCTTTTTGGAACTGGAAATATCCATCGGGGAGGCATTTCAAAAAATGCCTTGTTATGTTTTTCTCATTCCATGGACTGCATATAAAAAAACTAATTTCCTAGTATTATGTTCATAATACTCACCCTCTCCTCTCATTAAAAAAAAAATCCCTAGCATAGAAAAATAATCTTCTTATCTTAATGGCTCTATGATTTCCAAAAAAAGGCATTTGTAATGCTGTAATTCTAAGCTGTCAAAATGCAAGTCATTTAAAAGTCATTAAGTATAAAAATGAGAATGTGAATAGGCGGTAGCACAGTCTGTAGCTTGTTACAGTATGTATGCCCCTCTTGCCCGCATCACTGCAATTGTCACAGTTCCCCATTTTGAGCACCTGTATTAGCAGAGCAGTGGAACCCTTGTAGTGGGATAGTAATATCTCACTGCTCGGCTGTGGAGTCAAAGGCAGCTGAGCTCGCTCTGTGTGTGTGAATGAAAGCCTTGTAATTCGTCTCTAAGCAGCGCCTTCCGACCATTACTCCCCCGGAATCAATGAAACGCCACTCGCTACAAAACGAATTTCATCCTGAGCTGCGCAGATGAATCGGGGCCAGTGGCTGCACCCAATTGCCCTGTGAAGCGATCCTCTGGCCAGCTGTGGGAATCAGAGTTGGGAGCCAGTTCCATTTCAATTCCGTTAGCTCAGTAAATTCCTGTTCACTCGCTGAAAAAAATATCCTCGCCGGAAATTATTTTATGTTTTTCAGTTTGCGAATTGAATTTCAGTCCATTTGCTAAATGCTGGCTTTTGAGCAGCAGTGTCATTTCTGCACCTCTCTCCTCCTTCCTTCCTCTTTCTCCTTCTCTGAACACTGTATATCCTCTGGGCTGGACTCCAGGGCAGGAAGTGCACTCAGGAGCCTGGTGTAAGTCGATTGCTCCCTTCGTGCTCAGCTGGTGCTGCGGGACACCAGGCCATCTGCCCCTGTGCTTGTGTGTGTCCGTCTTCTCTCTGCACTTTATCCTTTGACAGGATTTAGCTGGACTTGGCGTCACCCCCCTCTCTGTCTTCCGCCATATTCCCCCTCTTCAGTCTGCTTTCAGAAATCCGAGCTGGCCAATTACTTTCCAGGCAGTTCCAGCTGGAACTCGTTCTAATGCTGGTCGCTATATTCACACAAACTATAGTATAGGTTTTGGTGTTTTCTGACCAAAGAGCGAATACCAAAACAAGCCATGCATTCATATTTCTGAATGAACTGTATATAGAGGGTCTGGGGCCAGTTCCATTTCATGAATTTCAGATGACATTCGATTCATGGATTTAAAAATGGAACTGTAATGTGCCTTGCTTCTACACACTGGATTTCTCATCCATTTATTGTAGGCTGGTCTTCATGCCCTGGCCTCGATGACTACAGTGTTACCAATGCACTGTCATCTGTGTCCAGATGTCTGAATGCTCCTCAATTAAAATGGAGATTTTTCCCTTCTTTTGTCGAGGTTTTTCCTGAGATGGCGTGGGCAGCATATTTTTCTCCTGGCAGGGAGCACAGTCAGCCAGTTTTTTTTTCTTTTTTTGTGTACAGTCAAATTCCCTCCAGGTGGTATTCAAGAGGGGGGGTCTGGTATGCGATCTGTATGAAAATAGGATGAGCCCATTGGCCAGAAGCCAAGCCGGCATGATTGGGGAAACAAATCTGCCTTGCGGGACCCTGGTCCATGACAGAGAGAAGTGAACTAGACGTGTAAATCAAGCGACAGTGTTTTGCTGCAGAATCTCTGCTGGTACACCCCTCCCTGGGGAAGTCTCAAAGCTAACCCAGTCTCTTTTAGCAGCATATGATCTTGGTAAAATTTCTGAGTCTTTCTGAGTTGCGCTTGAACTCACATTTTCATTCTCACTTTCATTGACTGTGACTGCGCTTAATGCATTTGGCTTGTAAAATGAACAGTTCAAAAGAATAGAAATTAAGACGATGAGAGCGGAGAGAAAAGTATGTGGTCTGGAAGATGATTGCTCAATAAAAATGGCTGTCATTAAGCCAAGGCACTTCAGAGGTACGCAGAAGCAATCCATGCAATTGCTTGACATTATTGTGTGCACTTACTAGAACCATGGTGTAACTTTATTGTGATGCACCCGTTCCAGATGGTGTTTGTTTTTGTGCATTGCTGTGTGGGTACCATGTCACCTGATCATCAGGACACATGAGAACAGATTGAAGCTGGTCATCAACTCCAGCTCCTTCCCTGCTTGGAAACACAGAAACAGCCGGCAGTTATTAAACTAAGACTGCATACTCATTCTTTAGTAGCATGCCAGATACAAAACAACAGTGCAATTGTGTAAAAATCATGTTTTTTTACTGAACACAGCTTGTTTTGTGTGAGGCTATATGTTTTACCACCAAGCCACTAATGTCAAAACTTGGGAATGTGCTTCAGATTAAGTTAAGAGTTAAGAGTTAAATTAAGAGTTTTCTTGATGATGGCCTGTATTCCTGCCAGCAGAACATTCTGTTCTCTGCAGTTCTGGCCACTGCCAACTTTGGCTGTGCTGTGACTCCCCCTACTCTGTTCTTTCTGATTGACAGCCTGGCTCCTCCTTCTGCCTCACACTACTCTGAATGATGGCAGCCCCCAGGACACCTTTTGTAGTTGTGCATGTACCCAGGCCTCCCCTGTCTCCTCAGTCCAGGTCTGGCTTGTTTTATCTAACGGTAATAGAATTGCAGACTCAATGATGATGCCTTGCTGTTAAATTTTTGACTCTGTGATTCCCCTACTGTACAGATGGCTCAGTGGAGCAGTCTCTGTGGATGTGTAAAATAACAAGACCACCATTAGCAGGGACTGTTAGCCAGGCAGCAAAATTTGCCAGTGCTCAGATTTGCGTTAATACTGGTGATTTCAGTCTGTCTAACATCTGCTGTTTATTAGCCCTGTGTGTGTGTGTGACTGTGTGTGCCTGTGTGCACCATGGTTACAATGTAAAATGTCAATTGCAGTGTTCTTGCCCTTCCAGAACATTCTGATTTCAACATTTCACAGCCCTGGCCAACGAGGAGTCAGGACATCTGAATTATCTCTGGACAGAATATGGGCTCCATTGTCTCAGGAGTGTTTATTTTGGGAAAGGCACGGCTGGGGTGGCATCCGACTGGGGGACCCTGTAACGCTCCGTTCCCCACTGCAGTGGAATTGCCCTTCCTTCACAAACAGCGGCAAAGCATTTCCAAACAATGGCTGTTTAAAAGCCATTTTTACTGTTTACTGCGGTCTTTAATATAACCTGACTGACCCGTGCTCAGTTTAGCCCGTTTTTTTTGTTGTTTTTTTTTGTTTAACCTTCATGTGAAGAGTGCTGTGAGAAATAAAACCGAATTGAACTGGATTAAAGTCCAGTGATTTTCTCGCCCTGTGCGTACAAGTTCCAGTCATGTGTGTTGGAATGAACCTCAATGCCTGGAGCAGAATAAGATAAGATCTCTTCTCTGCCTCAGAAACTGCGGTCTGAAATGGTGCCGTTGTCAATGCAAGCACAAAGACAGAGAAGAGGCAGTCCGCGGTGGTCTGCTGAACGCTTTGATTTGGGTATCAGCATCTCTGCTGGGCAGGCTCTGATTGGATTTATCCCTCCCATGATGCAAATGTGAACACTGCCCACAGGTTCTTGTGACCTGCAGGTTGGATAGTTTGGGTGGGATTCTATGAAAACCATAGAATCCCACCAATATATATTTACAATATACTGTATTGTAAATATGTTGATTTAGGTGGAAAATGTAATAATGACAGTGCAGGACATTTTTATAATAGTTTTGATGGACTTCTCACCCTCAAGTCAGAGCAAGCTTGAGCCTGGCTGAACCAGTTCAGTCAACTGGGTACATTTGTTATCTTACATCTTTTTCCCTTTTTACCAAACTATTCCTCAATGACAAATTTTTGACCGTCACATATTGCAGAGAAGGCACAAATGGAGAAACAATTGTTTTTAGGGGGAGGAGTTTCCATGGATACCACAGACAGCTCCCTCTGCTGCCACCTCGGCTGGGAGCGGAGGTCTGAATCTCAGGCATTTTGCGTCTGTGAACTCTGGCCTTTGAAAAGCAAAAGGAACCGCCAGGTCGGCGCATTGTTTCAGTGTGGTCTCGGTGTCTGCCGTGCGGTCCTGACGACCGTAGCCGTGTTGACCCTGTCCTTCCCGCTCTCCCGCTGCTTTGAGATGAGCAGTATGTGCAGTTGCTCTCCCGAGAGCTCTTGGGATTAATGTCTGCTCCTTTCTGCTCAAGGACTCACTTTAGCCATGGAGGAGGACCTCCTGCTCATTACTGTGTGTGTACTGTACAGACTGAATGCTTGGTGTTTATACTGGTGGTGTAGGTCACTGGAAGCTGTGTGGACTGAACAGCTGTAAAGATAGAAGGGGAGGAGGTTAGATAATGCTGATTAAATACCATCCACATAGTTATATATATATATGTATGTGCAGTGCCATAAGTCTTTTCCCCTTCCTCATTTCCTCCGTTGTGTATTTGTCACACTGAATGTTTTCAGATCTTTTGACAAAATGTAATATTAGAAAAAGAGAACTTAAGTAAACACAAAACATTCTTTAAATGATTATTTAATTTATTTAACGACAATTTATCAAACACCCACCCACTATGTCTTTCCTGCTTTGATGTGAAAGGTGGTGGGGACGGAGCAATGATGACACTTTAATACTGTAGGTTATTTTAGACACACAATCATCAAATGTGCCGTGCCATATGAATAATTGGACACTTTAATGCTGCCATTTTTTTTGCATGTCTAACACGACGCATATTTTGATATATCTTAGCGCATAGCGCCTGCAGCTGTGTATTCTAATGTAGTTCTGGTTTTGGCGTGCAGTCGTCATGCTTGAAGTGCTGCAGTGAAAGTGATTGTGTGTGAGGCTGCGGGCGGTTCTGGATTCTAACGGACTGCTTCTGTGATTAATGGAGCTGAGCAATCCGCAAAATGAGAGACCGAGACTCCTCCAGCTCTCCTCTGTTCTTTCTCATGAGAGGCCGAGACTCCTCCAGCTCTCCTCTGTTCTTTCTCGTGAGAGACCGAGACTCCTCCAGCTCTCCTCTGTTCTTTCTCGTGAGAGACCGAGACTCCTCCAGCTCTCCTCTGTTCTTTCTCATGAGAGACCGAGACTCCTCCAGCTCTCCTCTGTTCTTTCCCATGAGATACCGAGACTCCTCCAGCTCTCCTCTGTTCTTTCTCATGAGAGACCGAGACTCCTCCACCTCTCCTCTGTTCTTTCTCGTGAGAGACCGAGACTCCTCCAGCTCTCCTCTGTTCTTTCTCATGAGAGACCGAGACTCCTCCAGCTCTCCTCTGTTCTTTCTCGTGAGAGACCGAGACTCCTCCAGCTCTCCTCTGTTCTTTCTCATGAGAGACCGAGACTCCTCCAGCTCTCCTCTGTTCTTTCTCATGAGAGACCGAGACTCCTCCAGCTCTCCTCTGTTCTTTCCCATGAGAGACCGAGACTCCTCCAGCTCTCCTCTGTGCTTTCTCCTCCGTGGAAGACTGTGGGACTTTAAATATTAAACTTTAAATTAACTTTCAATCTGTTAAGATGGGTTTTAAAGTTAGATATGAAACTGAGACACAGCTGGCATATTTAGCTCATTCATGCTATGCAGTAATTAATTTTTTTCTGTCATTTAAAAATTAATGTTGTGATGGGTAATATCATGGTGGCTGAGGGCATAAATTCAGGTTTGTAATGATAATGAGCTCTACTGGGCTTTTAGCTTGCTGTAAGTGCTGTGGGTGGGTTGAATTGGTCGCCTGTATTCGGCACTCCAGTTGGGGGAACACTTCATATAGCAGCTTGAGGAGGGGGAAGAATGATGTGGGCGCACCATTGCGACTGCGCACAGACTAACATACAGCTGGATAGGTTGATAGACCAGCGTTTGGAGGGGCTGATATGTTACACACTCGCAAGTCCTCGTTTGTTTCAGTGGCCTTACCCTGCAGTGGTCGAAATTGGAAGAGGCTCTCCAAAAAACAAATGAGGATAATCCACCCTCTTGGCTATAAGGCCAGTGCTGTGAGTCTCATTGGTCTGGTTGTGTCAGCTGTGGGCATGATGTGGAGAGGCTGAGAGGCTCCCACAGACCGCTGATCTCAGTGAAGGCATCGCAGAGCCCACTCACAGCCCTGTCTGATCAGCTGATGGAGGGGAGAGGGGAGGGTAGGTGGCCTTCATCCAATCAGAAAGAGGGCCCGCGAGGCTTAACCTCCCCCGACGTGCGCGTCTTGGCCCTAATTTCAGGACTGGTGATTGAGCGGTGCGTGTTGTCGAGGAAACCGCGCAGCGTTTCGCAGGCAGGCAGGTAGGCAGGCAGGCGGTGTGAAGTCTTATGAGAGAGCAGATGTGGGCGGGAGTTTGCGATTGGCCTATTGCAGGTGAACTCACAGACACTTTAACGCAGAGCGCTGTGCGGTGTCCTCACATCCACTTACTGTGGAGCGTAGCGTAGCATTGCCCGAGTTGGCCTCTACGCCTTGTCTGTGTGAGGTTGGACCATTTCGGGGATGGGGGGGGGGGGCAGTCTGCAGAGGAGAGCTGCTCATTGCCTGAGGCAGAGCCATACCTTCACACTCAGACCACACAGCTGGGTGGATCCGCCCTTTTTGCACTGCCTCTGAATGGGTCTGGGGACTGGAGTGGGGGAACAGGAAGTGATATTGTGGACAGTTTTAAATGAGGGGTGAAGCAAGACTCACATCGAGCCATGTTCCTCTCTTAGTCAATCTAAGCCACTCTGAGCTGCACTCTTTCTGACTCTGAGCCCATAAACTACGACAGCCTAAATGAGACAGACCACTTTTTCTGATCAGTGATGCAGCGTGTGTGAGTGTGTGTGTGTAGTTGTAGTTGTAGGTGTGTGTGTGTGTGTAGTTGTAGGTGTATGTGTAGGCGTGTGTGTGTGTGTGTGTAGTTGTAGGTGTAGGTGCGTGTGTGTGCGTGTGTGTAGGTGTGTATGTAGGTGGCGCGTGTAGGTGTGTGCGCATGTGCGTGCGTGTGTGCGAGGTGTTCTTACGTGCGCGTTTGTGTGTGCTTGTGCGTGTTTCAGTACTCCCAGGCTTCTCGCTCAATAGTACAGTCAGCATCATCAGCAGCGGCAGCTGCAGTCTTCCACAGCTCGCTTTGTGGATATCAGCTGTTCCTCCACCCTCAGCAGGACCCAGTCTGTCTGTACGTGTCTGCATATCTCTGTGCGTATCTCTCTGCATCACTCTCTACAACCGCTGCTTCCAGGGACCAGCCTGACGCCGCCCTCTCTGCTAACACATTTCCATTGAGCCATCGAGTGAGCGATTACTGTCGCAGGCAAATTGTTGATGATACTTGGTCCTCAAGTGTAGACTGGCTGATTGGGTGAGTTCTGTGTTTCTGCGATGGTTCCATTTTGTGTAGCGTCTTCATTCTTTGTGCTTGGCGAAAGAGTTCCAGATCATCAGCGGTTCATAGCAATAGGCTCCTCTACATTAAAAAAGGAAAAAAAAAAACTTTTTTGTACGTTAAGTCATACTTTAATATTAACGCACATCTTGCAGGTTTGTGGTGAAGAAGTAGAGAGGCAGAATTTTTCTTGTGAAATGATGCTGGCTCAGCTGACGTCTGAAGTGTCCAGAAAAATGTGTAAAAATCTGAAGTGGTTGACAGGCAAGCAGTCATGCATGAGCGCTGATGTTGAGCACCTATAGTGACATAATAAGAAAGACTAGTGCAATGCATGGGCTTCATTCAGCTCTTTAACCATGAAATACTGAAAGACAACTTAAACCTGTCATGTTTACTTATGCAGGCATTGGTGTGTGTGTGTGTATGTATGCTTGTGTGCATGTGTGTGTGTGTGTGTGTACATTTGTTTGTGTGTGTGTGAGTGTGTATGTGCATGTATGTTTATATTTGTGTGTTAGTATGTGTTTGTGTGTTGGAATAAGTGCAGTTGTGGGCTACAGATGGAAGGCTGGCTGTTGAGATATTGATAAATGTTTATATCTTGGGATGAGCAGGCTGGCTAATTTACTTAGTCTGACAGACATCATTTTTACAGCATGTAAAGAGGTGGAAAGAGACTGAGGTAGTTCTGTACAGACTTTGGCAGAGAGTATAGCTGTGCTGCAATTTCCTAAGTCCACAGCTCAACTGCCAGGAAGCACAGTGGCCACGTACCACACACATAGAATCTGAATGTCATAATTTCTCTTCCATAAGACATTACATGTCTGTTATGAAAATGTGGAATTGGAAAATGTAGCCTGTTCTGTGAGACAGAAAGCAGTCAGTAGGAGTTGTTGTGATTTTGGAAGGATTTATGTTCGCCTGGTGGTCATTTTGAGGTGTTTCCTCAGGCTGTGGTGTTTCTACTTCAACAAATAACTGCTTCCTTTTCCAGTGTTATTGCAGTTTAGTTAAATTAAACTTGAATTGAAGATTATCCGTTCTTTTTAGCTGAGTGGGGAAGTAGATTTTTCTTTTTTGGAAAGACGCTGGTCAGTGATCTTGTCAGAAAAGCTCTCTCTTTAGAGAGAGCGATTAACACAGACAGCAGTGTTTGTTTCCTGAGTGTTTGTTTTATCTCAAGTGCTTATTTTGCTCGTGCCCTTGTATCAGGTGGTGGCGAATCCAAAGAACAAATGAAATAATAATTTTTTCCTTTCAAATGAAGGTTCTCATTTACTGGTGGGTTTATTTTTTAAGAATTTATGTGCTGTTCAATCCTCTACTGTCCCCACACCACATTACTTTAAACATCTTTTGTTTTCCCTCCATAATAAGTTATTGGTTAATGACTGGCTCTCTTAATATGTATGGATTCTGGCCTGGCATCTTTATGGCCACCTGTCAAATAGCCATCGACAGCTATTGGATGGAGTGGGAGGAACTAGGGATTCACCAAAGAAGTGTGATTATGCATGAGAAATCATTATGGCAACATATTTGCATAAGAGCTTGAGTGGTCGAGATGGGGCACACCATGAAAGAGCTTTAGAACCCTCCCCCTCCCCTCTGTTCTCCTGTTGGGGGCTGGAGAGGTGGACATGGGGGAGGAGGAGGAGTGAAAAACACTGATGTTAGCACGAGGGAGAGGTGCACTGTGGAATTTAAATCATCATCAAATGTTGTGTGTGGGATTTTTGGTGTTGTTGAAAAAAACATTGAGTTGAATTGTGTGGGATTGTTTATAGATGAATAAAAATGATTGTGTGCTAGTGTGTGGGATTATTGTTGTATTTGCAGCAAAAAGCAGTTTAGCCAGGTCACGATCATTACAAAGGAAACTTTTTGGTAAGCGAACATTGTCAGTTCACTGTCAGTATTTGCTCTCCATTTTGAAATCAGCCATCATGCCTCTGGAGCCACTGCTGTGCCTGCTGTACTCCAGTCCCACACCCTACCGCCAGGCAGGAAGAGCATCTCACACTGGCATTAGCTGATAACCTGTGGGTGCCTGGAGGGCAACTGGGAGAAATTACAACAACAATAACCCGAGGCTGAGTCAAACCAGTCTCAACCACAGATGTTTACCTCTAGAGTTTCTGGTGAGAGAAGTTACAGTCTGTGATGTTGGGTTAATTTTACTTACATCAGTGTCATCCTGGTCAGGCTTGTATTACCACAAGGTTATGAGCAACCTGTTCAGGCTCATAGTGCCATGAGCTTATGAATCTGACAAACAAGGCTAACTTCAACCATTCCTGCCCTTGTTCCTGGCTTTTTTCCGACTGCACCACTTGGAAGCCTGGTTGCTCTCAGATTTTCCTTCAGCAGAGAGTGTGGCATGCAGGGTTCTGTCAGATTTGGATGCATTTCCTTTTTATTCTCAGCTGTGATAGGTCATCCTGCCCCCGCGCGTCAGGCATCTGAACGTTCGTTGTGGTACCGCTGCGAAGCCTGTGGTTCACATGCTCTGTGCCCACTGCATTACCCTGTAATCTGTGTGTGACCCTGCAGGACTTAACCTCAGTGCTGATTGCTTATGTTTGTGAAAGCATAATCTTGTTCATGCATTTCCACAGATGTGGCAGACAAAGCCGAAGACTTAATGCTGTTTTCATTAATATCTTATGATTCACATCCACAGCAAACCAGGTCAGCTACAGAGTGGGAGCGCCTCACTGGGTGATAAACTGACCAAAGCACATGCTACATTTCTCATGTATCAAGCGCACGTGACAATCCCAATTTTCCCTAAACAACTATTTGTTCCATTTAAAAATTCTGAATTTGCAAAAATACGTTTGTGAAGCAAAACAATTTTGCTTGGATATACAGTAATTTAACATCAGATGTTTCTTAAATTTTATTGCACATTTGATTCTCTTAGGGAGCCCTTGCCGCTGTCACCATAGGCTTTTCAATGCTGGGAGTTTCAGGCTTGGTGTGCTCTGAAGCGTATTGTGAAAATGTTTAGTAAAATGTGCTATATAAATACATTTTGATTTGATTTGGTAGACACACTGCTAAAGCTTCACTGCAATGTCTGCAGCAGACAGCTTGGTCTGTTGTTTTAACTGGGTCAGAGGGGAACTGGAGAAGATTAATGACATGGGGCTGTTGACCAGCCAATCACAGGTCAATATGACAGAGTGTGACCGTGTGTGAGAAATGTAGGCACAAACACTGCAGTTAGTTACAGTAGCCTAGCATGGCAGGCGTTGGTTTTTACCATTGTTTGGTAGCGGGCGGGGGTGGGGGGTGGGGGGGGGCCGAGCTCATGTTCTGCTACTTCAATACTGCGGTTGTTACCATCTGTGTAATGAATGAATATGAGAACCAAAGAAAATGCGTGCAATCTAATGCTTTGGAACTTCTGTGATTATGTTTCTAGCTTTTTCCAAGAACCGATTTCCTCGGTTACTGAACTGTCCGCACAGCCTCAGGGGGCACTGCCTCTCGTTAAACATAAGCAGGTCTTAAATAGCATCACGCTAATTAGATTCCACAGATTCAATGCTTAGAATACGTGACCACCAAGTTACTATATTTACCATAGTATTGTTGGTGCACTGCTGTAATCAGCTTTAGTGGGCCTTGCTGCTGTCTGTGTAATGTAGGCTGCCAGCTTCTGAGAGGTCCTCTTTAATGGCGGTTGTGTAATAAGCCTATAAGTGCGCACTATTTTATTTAGTGGTCATGATTTATTTTTGCTGTTAATGAGTAGATGCATTACTCACTGTTCCAGGACCCAGAATGTACCACACTACCTTACTCTCCCTTTGTAATGTAAAGGGATATCTTTTGGCACACTTGTTTTTGTTATTTGGTTTTTTTCCTGGCTTATATATGACCTATATATGGGTTGTTAACCTTTAAAATTCTGTTGTGGTAGTACTGTTGTGTTTTTTCAGTGGGCTTAATATTTAATTGTTTGAACACACATGAGGAATCAACCCTGGTGAACTCCTGGTGAACTGTGTGAATGAAAGCAGATGCCAACATTTCTCCCAATGGTGAGGCCTATATATAGTCAGGATAATGTTTTAAATCTATGCTTGTGTCTGTAATTGGACCAGATTTGATGGAAGTAAATGGACACTCAGCGTGGGTGATGTAAAGGCAGCGATGTCCGTGTCCTCGTCCTCCAGAGCTGAAGATTAGGGTTGAGTGGGGCTGGAACTTTGTTTCTCTTGTTCCCAAATCAAAGCTGGCTCCTCTAGTTTACTGTGATGAGCCATGAATCGCCACAACCTCACACCAGTTCCCGATACGGCCTGCGTCTCTGTGTCTGCGCGTGGCGGATTTACCGTGTGTTCCCCTGCCACACCAGGCTCCTTGAGTCGCGAGCCTGCAGCGGGGCTGATTGGCCGGGGAGCAAACGCCACGGAGCAGTGACAGGCCATCGGTAACGGGGGCACGCGCGCACCAGTGCTGGTTTTCAGGGCGTCCTGATGCTGTTTGTGTCACAGGAGGTCGATATCTTTTCGCAAATCGGCCCTTTTCTGTGGAGGCTGGACTCTGGTGAATGCTGTTACCGGTGTGATGGGGGGGTGGGGGGGAGGGTGTCTCCGTGACTAATGAAGGCTTCCGGTGCAGGTCTCTTCTGAGGTAATGAAACAGCGACTGACTCATCAGCATCAGCCAAGCTGCTCTGCGGCTTTGCCTCAGCTAGGAATCTTCCATGTTTATCCCCGGGTGTTGAGCTGCTGTGGTGTTCTTTCGGAAGGAGAGCCTGTGACTATTTAACACCCTCCAGTCCACACAGTACTACAGGATGGACAGTGGCTAAATGAACTCACCGCTCTCTGTTTAAGAGCAAAACCAACGCTTGCATTTATTTCTAACTGAAACATAAGGTCATATCTGGAATGAATTCAGATTCATTCCTTTGAAAGGCGCAAAATAATTGGTTAGCAAAAAAAAAACCTACAAGTGCTGAAGGTGCATGTTTATGATCACCTGCTTTCATGTCTGCTTTGAGTGGTTGGTGAGAATGGTATGAGGAAGCTCCTGAAATAGCTCCTTTATTCGCTGTTCTGAGGGCAGCACCATCCCAGCTGACCTGTGCTAGCCTATCAGCCCACACTGTACTTCTGGAGGAAAAAATGGCGCATTTATTTATGAGTCAGAATTGGGGACAATTGTCAATTGAATTCAGACCTACTGTATATTATTTGTGTAGAGCATGGTTTATAATGGAATCTCTATAATCTGTGGTGAGCATTCTGGCGCAAAATGGTTGCTGTGCATCACCCAGGTGGGTGCTACACATTGGTGGGTGAGGTGAGTTCCCACTCATCATTGTAAAGCACTTTGAGCATTCAGAGAAGTGCTATATAAATGCGATGATTCATTCATTCATTCATTCATTTATTCATTCATCTCCAAAGGCTATTCCCAGTTTTTGCGCACTGTTTATTGTATGTTGGATACAGTGATAAAATCCTCTTTCCTCCACACCTGTAGCCTGTTCTCTACCTGCTCCATGCTTGTCAACTAAACATAACACAGAGCAGTGATTTTCCAGCATTCCCCAGGACAGGGGAACTCACAGGCTGTCTGTGGTACCTGTGTGGGGTGCTGGCCGGGGCTTGGCTGCCTGGGGGCTGGCAATGGGCGTGGCATGTGACACTGTGCTGGATGGGAAACAGGAGAGATGACCAAGAAAGCGAGACCAGGGTGTGGAGTCAGATTTGGGGCGAGTCAGATGCGCCGGCCCCACAGGGCCACTCGCGGGACGTCCCGAACCTGAGAGAGACGGAGGCCCCGGGCAGCAGCGGGAGAATCGTTCTCTGACAAGTGGCATGTAATGATGATGAACGAGTGAGTAATGTAGAACTACTCCTCTTAAATAGCCCCTTAAATAATGCAGTAAGATGGGGAGATGGGTTTGAATCCTCTTTTGCAGCAGTTCTGCTTATATGACATTGATCCTAATAGGCTGTATCTGAGAGCTTATATATAGCGCCTCTGAGTAATGCATAGGTGTGCATTCTCAGGGGTTAATGCAGTCAGACAGAGGGCCCTGGCTAGCATCTCTATGCTGCCCGCCACCCATTACATGCAGCTAAATGTATAAGGCATTTCACTGAAATACTCCTGTGTAATGCTCTGGCCATTAATTAAGTGTAAATGGGCAGCGTTTCTGGTGACACTGATACATTATATTCATATGGACTTATGTAATGAATTACAGTTATGAATCCATCCAATCCATCATCATTAACAGAAGGAAGAAAAATTTCCTTGATTTAATATTTCCGAGAATGGATTTTTTTTTTGTTCACACCAGTGAGTGTCTTTCCCTCTGTTAATGATTGATGGATTGGGAATTTTACTGTATAGTGTAATATCCGTGGCGGTAAAACCGGTGCTCTTCAGAACGGGCTGAACACCAATATAAGAGATTTTTCTTCCCCTACTTGCATAACCTTGCAGCAGGTTTCAGTTTCAAAAAGGGATCATAAGGGTGGCCCTGATGAAGGCTCAGTTGAGCTCAGGTGTGCTGAAACGCGTTGGTGTTTTTAATCCTTTTTGCCTTAATGGAATGAAGGCTTTTAACTTACAAGCACAACCGAGTGCCTTGGACCCCTTTTTTGGAATTGTAACCTGTGGCAAGGTTATGCAAGTAGGGGAACTTTCCCTCTGTTACTTTAACACACTGTTTAAATGTGTAACAACATGATACGATCTAAGCATTGGTCCATGTACACCGGCACTGATGAGAATTCTTGTTAAGCTAATATTAATGATTAAAATAACAAATGTTCCTGGAGTTAGAATGAGATTTATGCTCTGATGGAGCTTAATGAGATCAGTGTACCCAAAGCTCAACTGCTGTTTGTGATTCAGTGTGAAGGGAATTCTCTAGCAGGGCTTTGGCAAAACTTACTCATTTGTGCCGTTTCAGTGCACTCCTCTGAGTGTGTGACAGTGGAGTTAGTTTTCATGCATTGGTAATGTCACAGTGGCATCTGATGTGGGGAAAATCTGATGATCAGTCGACTGAAGTCATTGCTGGAGGTCAAACGTGGAGTATGTAGCAGAGATGTGAGTTAGCACATGAACAACCATTAGAGGATGTGACGTCACCCGTTCAGAATCAATGAAATTTAAATTAGTTATCTTGGCTGGGGACCTTGGTCCTTAGCTCAGCGGGCTAACCGTATCTGCTGCTGTGTGTGGTGGCTGACGGGCACTGTGGTTCAAAACATGCAGCAATCCGGGCCCACACATCGAGATAATACAAGTGATCCAACATAATATATAGGCTACAGGAGTTTAGAGGGGCAGAATATAGTGGTTTTCAGAGACTCTGCTACAGGCTGAGACTTCACCCCTAAAGAAGCAATGAGAGAATGATTAGTTCCCTTTGCTGGGGACGGTGGGCTTCTCCTTAGGAGGCTAACTGCATGCTAGTCCAGCAGGCTAGGGCGACACTGAACAGAAAGAACATAGTTCCTCTCAAACTTTTGGCTTACTGACAAAGACAACAACCAATTAGAAGGGAGGGAGCATATTTAATAACCAACAGTTGGAAGAGAGCAGCAGTAAGTTCATCAAAAGATCATGGGTGTTACGTCCCCTGCCTCTGCTTGCCTGGGTAGTGCAGGTGGAGGTAATTACCTAATTGCTTGATTGCCTCCACCTGCCTGTGGCCAACATAAGCCCTGCAGTGTGAGGCTGGGGGGGATCTTCTTTGGGGCTGTGTGTGGTTTGTGTTTTTGTGGAGAGCTTTTTGCTTTGTGTACTTTGTAGGGTTTTCATTTGTTGTAGTTTGTGTGTTAGTTTGTAATTTATATTAATAAATGTCTGGGTTTTGTTGTTAAATCGGTTTCTGGATTGTTTTCGAGACACTTGGACCTGTTTGTTGCGGCCCTTCGAGCCGGCCATAACAGGTGTCATGAGTTGCATACGAAGTAGGTGTCTGAAATGTCCTAAGGTTGTAGGTAACTGTAAATGGTAAATGGACTGCATTTATATAGCGCTTTTAGC
Source organism: Anguilla pacifica (assembly GCA_039654925.1). Lineage (NCBI taxonomy): Eukaryota > Metazoa > Chordata > Actinopteri > Anguilliformes > Anguillidae > Anguilla > Anguilla pacifica. The sequence goes on along the minus strand of CM077297.1, from coordinate 14,311,893 downwards.
CAAAGCGCTTTACAATTGATGCCTCTCATTCGCCAGAGCAGTTAGGGGTTAGGTGTCTTGCCCAAGGACACTTCGACACGCCCAGGGCGGGGTTTGAACCGGCAACCCTCCGACTGCCAGACAATCGGTCTTACCTAACTGTAGTTAGCTAATGTGATGATTAGGTGTCTTTACTTAGTTGATGTGATGATAGTTGTCTATAGTTAGCTAAGAAACAGTAATGTGGGGTTTGGTGTTGGTAGCTAGGCTATGTGGTGGTGTCTATACCCGTCTATACCTGGTACCTGTGAAACAGTCAGGTTGGGGCTTGGCATTTGTAGTTAATGTCTGTACTAAAATTGACAAGCACATGGATTTAGGCATTTGCATTAAACTATGTAAAAAGAACTATGAAGCAAATGCAAATCTCCCTGCATTCATCTGGCTGAGGGAGAGAAAATAACAACCTGCTTCCCCCCTGAGCCGAGTTATTTGATATGACTCAAGCGCCTCCCCGAAGGGCCTGGATGTTTCCACTCTGCTTTTTATCTGCTTCTGCGTGAGGTCATCCCAAATCCTGATTGATGGAGATGAACTCCCTCCTGCCGTGGTTTCCACTATTACTCCTGCCCACCCCCACTTGTGTGTGGAGACTCGCTATTAATTGCCCAGGCTTTCAATGGCTAATTAAACTTTTAATTAGCTTCTCCCAGTCCCGCACCCTCATTGGCTGGGAGGTGGGGTGCTCCGCTGCAGCTTTAGAAATTAATTGAAATTAATTTAATGAATTGAAGTGTAAACAATGTTGCCTCAGGATTTTTAAATGAATGGATTTAATTTCAGTTAACCTCCTCAAAGGGATTGATGGAGATGGATTTGCCTGCACTTTTGCGCCTTGCATTTGATTTCTTGCACCCAATGAAGTGTAAGCGCCAATCAGCTGCATACCCTCCCAGTCAGCCAGAGAAAGCAGGCACATGTATACTCATGGTTTGTGCTCTATTTGACCACTTGTTAAGGTATGGTGGAAGGCACCATGTAACGTATGTACCCAACGTTGTGCAGGTATGACAGCGATGATGTCACAGAGGCATTGTGGGTAACTAAATCATGGACAGAACAGAGAGCAGCGGTAGAATAAAGACAAATGAGATGGCAGACAGAGGCAGTGAGTGATAGTAATGATGGTGGTTGTTGGGGAGGCAGGTGGGCAGGCACTGTGGGGAATGGAGGATCTCGATGTGGAGGGATGGTGTGTGGGCACTGTGGGGAATGGATGATATCTGAATAGGCGAATAACATTATACGGCAGGGCTGCCAGCTCCAGCTTTCTCAGCCAGGTTGGCTTAAGTTAGTGTCTGAATTATCACTTGGCATTTTAAAGCCACGAGCCAGTGCAAGACATCTGACATTTTGGATTTTTTTTGCTTTCCTAGAATTCGCCTATACTGCACAAAAACAGATTTAACAGTATACAACTGCACATTTTGTGTTTTAGTAGAAAGATTCAGAAATAGGCTTTTGTGTTTCTGTAGTACCTACTTTACAAGAAATCAGTAATATTGTTTTTTTTGTGTGTTTGTTTCTGCTGCTTCATTTAAAAATCTGAACATTGCCGAAGGCTCCTGGGATTTTGGCTTTTTAAACAAAATGATATTGGCATCTTTGACAGATGATGTCACATTGTCAAGGTGGTTTTACATGGTTTTGCTTATTATGTAAAACCATGTAAAAAGCACAGTTATTTGTACATTGCTTGTGCAATCCTTCTTTAGTGCATAAATTGGAGAAATCTGGAGGCAGTTCCCATCAGCAGAATGAATGATCTGGAGTCTGATGTTCCTCATAACACAGCCTTGTGGGTATTGTAATGTGCAGAGATTTTTCATTGCGGTATTGTTTTATGGAAAATTCAATCAATTCTCAATTAGGCGTTTTTTCTAATCAGAACTGATATTCCCATTTATCCTACAAGCTTACTGGATTGGTGTGGCAATTACTTGGCGTTACTTTGGCCTTTCCCTATACTGTATACATGCTTGTGTGGTTTTGTGCACTGTGACTGAATCTTTGTATATTTGTGGTCATGTTGGTACGAGTGTGTGCGTGTGTGTGCGTGTGTGTGTGTGTGTTTGTGCGTGTGCATGTGCATTTGTGTGTACATGTGTGTGCATGTGCGTGTGTCTGTGTTCAAACAGTGGCTAGCAATGCTAGCTGTGCCCCTGGCAGCAGTGACACAGTCACCAGCTGTATCTTCCCTCCCCCTCCTGTTAGCGCCTCGTTGTCACAAATCAAGCGCTGCTCCTTTGCAGGAGAATATAGCCTACAGGCTGCAGTTCAGCTGGAGCCCTCATCACACTGCTGAGCTCAAGTGTTCCACTGAGCTGCTATCTGCAGGTATCAGACCCCCACTACCTCCATGCCAGAGCCCCTTGTACCTTTAATGTTACCGGGTTCCTGATGGGCTTTGCTGTGTATGAGTGCTTAATGATAAGGGTTGCTGGACTCGCTACATCTCCACCAATTAGGAAGAATTAGGAAGACAATGGGCCTCCCAATCTGAAGCAGGGGGTCAGGACTTTCTCCTGAGTTTTACAGTAACCTGTCTCTCAGTACCACGCTCTGCCATGATTCACTCTGATGTCGTCGATCACAGAGCCCTGCGCACCCACGTTTCTGTATTTGTCCCAATGCTTCCTCTTTTGGAACCTTCAAAAAAAAAATTACATTTTTTGCAATCAAACGTTATGCCTGGAGCCACCATCCCAGTGGCATGGCTGTTGAATAAATGCTTTTTTTTCACTCCTAATATAATATAGTAGTCGTTTATTTGCAGCATCTTAGAGCGTATGATTCACGCTGTCATGGTGAGAGAGCATGAGTTGTGGCTCAGAATAGTCTTTTTAAGTGCTAGCCAGGGCTGGCTGCAGCGGAGTGGCGCTTGCTTTAGCACCCTGTGTCTGCGGTTTGGCAGCTCGCCAGGCTGGAGCCGCGGAGAAAAAGCTCTCCCCTGCTTTCATCCTTCTCTTTTTCGGTTTTGCCTCCGCGCATTGCGACGTCAAACCCGATCGAGGGTATTCCGTGACTCTCAGAGGTGGGAAGTCCAGGGATCAGAAAGTAAAATTCCTTCCATGTGTTTCTTTTACCTCAGCCAGCTGATTAGTTCTACCTCCTGGCTGAAGAATTGTACTAATAAGCAAATCCAGCTGATAGGAACAAAATACTGAGCAGAACTTTTACTTTCTGGTGCTGGATTTTCCATCTCTGGTGATTGTCAAACTGGGCGCATTAGCAGTCTCAGGGCCAGGTGTCGGTGTGCCAGACTCTCCCTGGTGTTGGCTCCTGACTCTGAGGAGAGGAACCAATCAGCTGTCTCCACAGCTATATCCGTCTGTTCATCTGTTCAGATGTCAATCATCTGTCATCTCTCTGACTGCTGCTTCCCCTGGGTTCACAATGTCCTAAAAAATGCATTAATATCAGACAACAATAGCGTCTCCTCCTATCCATCTCTCTCGTTGTCCATATGAAGCAATACACTGTCATTTTTGACCATTTTACCATTTTAGTCACACAATCTGCTGTACCCAAACAGTAGTATAAAACAATAATCCAGTACTGACAACACTTAACTCAGTACAGGAACTGAGGATAAATTTTGATTGAATCTAGGCATTTGTTTCTTCCAGTAGATACTGGATGTTTGGAGGGCAGGAGATGTGTGTGTATGTGTTCGGGATCTGGTACTGTGTATTGGGAGGACACAGGAGAAGTGTGTTGGGTGTGTGCGTGTGTGTGCACATGCTTGCGCGTGTACATTGTGTGTGTACTCATGCGTTCCCCATGTACGTATGTGTGTGCGTGAATACGTTCATGTGTGTGTGTGTGTGTGCGTGTGCGTATGCATGTGCGTGCGTGTGTGTGCTTGTGTGTGCAATCAGTCGTTGTATGCTGAACACTTGTTCTATGACTCACTCTGATCTTTCTGGCCCCCACAGGGAATCAACATAGTGGGACCAGGTAATGCCAAACCCCCCCTCGCCAGTTCAGGGATGTACCAGCTGGACATTGTGCTGAAGAGGGGGCACAACCTGGCCATACGGGACAGGGGAGGTAAGAACCGGAAAGTTCTCTCTCTTTATACTTCCATCTATCGCTTTCTGTATGTTCCCTTTCTTCCCCTATATTTCTCCCGCTCTCACACACTCTTCTTCTCACTCTTTGTCTGTCTTTCTCTATCTCTTTCTGTATCCCTTTGTTTTTATTCTTCTCTCACTACTTTTCTCTCTGCTCTTCTTTCTTCCATTTCTATCTCTTACCCTCTTTCATGCATTTGTTCTACCCATTCTTCTGCCTTTATCTGTACCTGTCTCTCCCTCTCTGTTTGAAGTCTTTGACGATGTCGCAGCGCGCGTCTCCAGAAGCACTGCAGGGCAGACGAGGGTGGCCTTGTTTAGGAAGACCAGAGAAATAGTGATGTGGGTCCTGACAGAGCGTGTTGCCTGTCAGAGAGGCAGCAAACAGAGGCTTTGGCCTGTCATTGCTGATCATTTTCTCTGTTGCCTGTGGAACTTCTGCTGCCATCGCAAGTTATAGCAGATGCACAGATCCAGGTAAACAGTTGAAAAAGGGATCAAGCAAATTATCATTTTATAACCAACTTGAACACGCAGTGGTCCACTTAGATCAATGGGTATGAATGCGGTAGCTTGTTTCTCTGTCCTTTTGTTGGGCATTCACTCTTTCACTATGGTAGCTCAGATTCAGGCTATTTATGACCGTTATTTACTTGTGAATGATGGACGTGGCCATTTTGTGTACAGAAAAGGGTGTGGATACTTTATGATTTTGGGCTGGAGAGAGGTTGGACCCGTGAAGTGCAGCCAAAGAAATGACCAGAGGGATCTGAGCCAGTCATGTCAGCGACAGCGTCGCCGCAGCGGGTTTGACTCGGAGCGGGTGGAGTTTAGGAAGCGTAGATCTGACTTGCTACACCTGTGGATTTTCTGTGTTTTGCTCTCTGAGCTGGGCTCCCAGGTGGAGAATATGGAGCCTGAAATACAGGCTTTGGGCCTGGCTTTGACTGCTTTAAGCAGACAGGAGGGCTTTCTTTCTTACGCTCTACACTCTCACCGGAAACCTTGAATAAAATGACACCCCACCTTGATTAAGCAGTAAAGGAACATCTCTCCCTCTCTCTGTTTCTCTCTTCCTTTCACTCACTCTCTCTCCCTCTCAGATGCACACTCACTCTCTCCCCCTCCTTGACAGGTTCATGGAGTTTTAAATGGTTTTAGATTTCCCAGAGTTCCAAGCTTAATCTACCTCAACACGGCCAATTTTATGGCGTCTCTCGATCACCTAGGAAAGCTTGGCAGACCTGCCCTGCCATTGGTCAATGTCTCACAAGCAGTCCCTGACCTCGTCACTCTGAACCACGCTGCCAGCCGCAGCCCGCCATCAGTAAAATGCAGAATGCGGAATCAGTAAAATGCAGATTGTATAATCACAGTTAACGAATGTGAGGATGAGTTGATTCTCTGGCACTCAAAGACAACCAGAAAAATGTCTTTACTGCTCTGCAGATTAGTGGTTGAGTTTGTGCAGAACGCTCTTTCAGTGAGGAAAGCAAGACCCTGCTCATTGAGCCATGTCTCTTTTCTGTATTGCCTCATGCCAGTGAAGAAATTAATAGGAAAAAAAGATACCATGCACTTAGCATCAAGTGATTCCTTGTATAGTTGCCAGTTATGAGTAATATTGTGCTCATGTTCTAACCCCCTGAGGGACCTGTGGTCTTCACTGGCTTTAATTGTTAATATTCATTGTGCCATAGCTGCTGAGTGGATCGGATAAATAATGAATTACTTCCTACGCATGCTCATAACTTTGTTGCTGAGGGAGAATAGTTGTAATTTCTTTTTTGCCCTTGGTTTTTCTTAATTTTCCTCAGGATATTAATTATAAAAAACATATGATTTCGTTAATGTATTGAATTATGCTGTATTTCTTGTAGGTTGAAGGATTGAATTCAGTGGTTTAAGAAAAAAAGTTTGTTTCGAAGTCGGGTGTCCTTAGTGTTCCCCCGCTGGTCGAGTGCAGTCTGCTTATGTTCAGTGTGCTGTCATGCTGTGATTTGCCTGGAGATCGTCCTCCATCGCAGGCTAAGAATACACACTGTATGAGGGATTCCCTTTCAGGAGGAGCTCTGCAGCAGCTTGGGGATTGCACTGGGGTCAGTCATCACCGGGAGGAACAAACCCAATATTTACACGAGCTCCATCCCCTGGCTGATCCCGGAAGCTGAACGTGCCGCACGGAAACTAGTCTATAAATACGCCCTCCTGTTCCCTCAGATTTCTGAAGGAAAGAGCTTGTCAGAGTTACGCAGTCTCAGTCGCGCGTGATTAAAGCGAACAGAGCCCCGTCTCTTCTTTGAAGAAGGAACGATGGCGTCATCAGGGCGTGGAGAGCGAGGGGGCGGTGGGTGGGGGAGGCAGTATCTCCACAGGCCGGCTAATCGGATCATTGCGCATAGCCTCACGAATGTCATCTCTGCGTGCATTAAATGAATAATCATCATGAGAAGGCCACGTTACATTAAAGAGCTCCAGTGATGCGTGCTCGCACGGTGACTGCGATGGAATTGATTAGCACTCCTGAAAAATGAGTCAACCTGTAAAATATTCATGTGGTACACACAAAATTAATGTAAACCTCCGCTGGATATACCCCCAACCCCCCACCCACCCAGAGCCCAATGCTATTGTACATTTTAAATCCACAAACTTCAGTCAACTGTAGCATCTTATAGCTGGCAAAGCCACAAGCTCCACACTAAGTCAGTAATCCCAGAAAAAGAACCCCTGCACTTACCTGTATGAGCAGGGCTGCATGAAGAATGGACCACGCAAAGCCCTTCTTGCTTATGGGCATACTGCTCGCGTAACTAATGCTAGCGAACCAGAGACGGTCTCTGTCTCTGCTTTGTGTTGATCTTGCTGTTCTGGCTGCATATAATTTGATATATGCGGTTTGTGCATTGGTGGCACATATGCTGCTGTTGTGATATATTTATATCTGCTTCTGGTATTCTACAAGCTGCATCTGAGAGACTCTGTCTGTCTGTCTGTTTTTTTTGATGTCACGTACTAAACTACCATAACTTCTTGTTTCAATAGTACATCATTAGCAGTGGCTACAGAACATTGTCTCTGGTTATTTTTGGGTTTTAGGGTAAAGTTATGTGCATACGACAGCATATAAAAGGATTTTGACCAGAATGAATGTTTGCGTGTATATGTCAGAGTTCCAGTGTGAACCTGGGAACAAAAATGTGGTATCAACAAGAGGACACCCAGTTACAATCTTTCGCAGAGGCCCATTTATAGACACAGCTATACCTACAACAGTATCCAAAATAAAATCAAAGGAAAGAAAAATACCCAACACAAGGATGATAAACGTGGCACCCACTTCATTACCGTAGGGGTTCTCTTCATCTTGTTGGCCAGATTATCGTCATTCTGTGGTTCCCAGTGTCTTCTGAAAGGCCCTCCATATTTGACTTTGCTCTGATAATCACAGCCTGCAGCCCCACAGCCTGGGATTTATTTTTCTACTGAGTTAGAACAATTAATCCCCTAAAAGAACAGCTTGGGACCTCCTTCGGGAGTCGCGCTGTGCTTCACCCGCGACGGCGACGGCTCCGTTCGACCCAGCCGGACTCCGGGAGTGAGAAACGCACGGAACGGAAAGAGGCCGGAGGAGTCTTGCGTTGTTTATGAGATTTCTCCTAAACAAATTAAGTTATTTTCTTTCACCTAAGGCGTAAGGCATGAGTCGATTCTCCTGCGATTGCATCACATTTTTCACGGGATTGGTCCCCTCTCCGAGCTCGCGGCTGCATCGAGTCTGCTGAGATGATGCACTGGGGTGGCTTTTTATTGGGGCAGTGTGCAGATATATATAACTCTGCGATCTGTGCCGCTTTGTGTCACAAAGAAAAGACTTTCAAGTCACAAGGTCCAGTGCAAAAAGAATCAATTTCTTTGTTAATGTATTTCCCACTTCTGGGGGTATTGCGTTTGGCCCAGTCAGTGTGTCTGGCCAAGTCAAATAGAGGCAGCAACAGCATTTAACACAAGGTCGAGGCTGCATCAAAGGGCCGAGTGTTTTGATGGCACTGGACTACTGCAGCGTTCCTGTTTTATGCTTGTTCAAGATTCCAGATTCTGCTTCATAGAAATCTGAGGGATCATTGCCCCTCTGCCTCCTCAAGTTCTATAAACATTGCTCTGGTTATCGTAGGTCTACCCCCTTCTGTGACTACCAAGAAATTGATATTCTATTTATTGTTTAAAAAATGGGCATAAATATTCTGTAAGGGTTTTTCATTTGAGGAATTGATTTGAAACTCAATTCAAATACCAATTAATTTCTTGAATTGACTGAATGGAAATGGAATTGATACGTAGCTACACACATGATGTGAATTTTCTTCTGTGTCAGAACAGAACTGCGGCAATGCTTTCTAATAATGATGGCCAGGCTGTGAGCAGTGTGATTAGGTCACTGGGTATTTTACCCTGATAGCTGCAGGTTCAAATCCTATGTAGCACAGTTCCATTGTGTATGAGAAGCTATAACCCAACTCTATCCTGGTTTTGTCACTAAAAGAGTGTTAGGACGATTCTAAGGCTCTGACTTTCAAATATTAGAATATAGGATTTTCTGGAGTGGTGCGGCCCAATGTGAGATCTTTTCATGGGGCTCAGAGTCCCTGAGGCTGTGGCTCAGAGAGATAATCTCTTAAAGAGCTGGTGGGGCTTGCTTTTCAGATAATTTAATAAACTTAAAAGGTCCGTTTTGTTTTGTTTTCTCGCTATTCCCCGATAGCTTATCACAATAGGAAATAAAATTAAAAAATGACAAGAGATTTTTTTTTTGTCTGTTTTTTTATTTATATGAAGTTAGCTGGCGCTGAACTATTTTTAGTATTAGTACAGCCGTTTGAAGTCAGAAAATGCAATAGCCTGCTCCCTGTACAGTCAATCCCTACAGAGTGGGACCGTGGCCATGGGATAGAGTGTATCCAGCTCAAATGCAATTTAGATCACATTCAGCACATCTGGCAGTTTATATTGTTGGCTGCGAGTGCTTTCATCCTCATTTTCAAAATTCAATCTTCGGCTGTTTCCGTAATGGGGCCCAAATTTTTGTTCACCTGCGTTCTGGATGCTGATGTGCTGAACTCCCGGGGTGTTAGTGAGGTGTTGGGTGATCCCGGATTAAGCCTTTCTAGCAGATTGCTCTCACGCAGGAGTGCCAAGGCGGTTTTGGGCCCTGGGAGTATAGTGCTGTATTGAACTGGAGGGTGGTTCGTCTTCTCTCATGCCCTTGGAGACGGATTAGGATGGAGAGACTGGTGAGTTGTTTCATCGCTCCAGACAAAATCAGTGTGACCTATAGAAGTTTTCTCAGTTTTCCCTTATTAATCATCTAATTGGATGGCATTCTTTAATCACTGTCATTTAATACCTTTTCATCTCGATTTAATGATACCATGTGTACTTTCGACGCAATTGTTTTTATCTTCCCAGATGTCTTTTTACACTGTGCGGTGCTGCATCGGGTTCATAAAATAACGTGTTATTAATGTTACTTGAATTAAAATATCTTGTTGTCATTGTCATTCATGTGCTGACAAAGGGTTGGGTTTGTATGAATGAGGCACTCAAATTCAGCTCACTTACAGAGGGAGGGTGAGTGACGAGTGCCAGTGAAATTAAAATGGTAATTGTAATCATTGTATTGTATTGTTGCGTACAGAGGTCTTTCATCTTGGGCGCATTAATATTTTATGAGGTAGCCGGCTGAAGCGTGGCATATTTATTCTGGTCTGAGCGTCCTTTCTGCATTGATATTTTAATTGTGTAACACAGCCCTGCTGTCTTGGTTGTCAGCATGCGCACAGACCCTCTGTGTTTCTCTGTGTTGAATAGGCTTGAAGGATGTCGCGCTCCAGATTGGCTAGTAAATGTGAGCTTGTGCGTTTTGCAGAAGGTGGTACGTCGTCAGTGTCGCTGAGTGGGGCTGTTTAGTGGAAATGCCCTTGCTACTCATCCTGCATGGTGCAGGAGGCACAACCTGTAGCCTTCACACGGTCATGATGCATCCCAGCAGTAGTTCTCATGTAAATCGCGTGAATGCACTTGCATTCACCTGCATCGTTAGCCGCTCTGTGTAAGAATGTAAATGACTAATGCAGTGCGTTCTCATTAAAGGTGAATTATTCACCTGGTTGGTTTACTCTACTGAGGCACTTGTTCTCAGTGCAGTGGTGAGGACGTGGCCATGGTCCGTGTGAAGTCCTGAATGTGTAGGAGCATGACTAGGTGCCCCACATAGCGATGCGTAATTGGCAGTACCTTCACCCAGGGAGGGAGGGTTTTAGTCATTAAGATATCCCCTGCGAGGCAGGGGATATCTTAATGATAGCCCCTCGTTAACCACTCCTCTGGCTGATTGGCCGACTGACCTGGCTGCGCCAGCTGCAGCGTTTGCGCAGCTCGGTTGGCGGATTTCAGCGATGTCTTCCCGCGTTTCTCAGGAGGAGCGTGCCAGCTAAGGTGGCACCTGCTCGCCCGTGTTTTAAAAAGAAAGAATAAAATTAGGGAACAAATGGTTACTCAAAGGAAAAAAAAGATTGTGGGGCTATTAATCAGTTATATGGGAAGCCTTTTAAACCGTGTGTCAGAGCGGTCATTGACACAGGCTGTTCTGGAAGCGGTAAATGGGAGATTAAACGCTCCACCTCTCCCCTCACCCCTCTCAGGTCAACTTCTGCAGCAGGGCTGCATACATAATGCTGTGTGCCCAGCTGGACCTTAGAGCAGAGCCTTAAATCAGACTTAATGGACACTGTTCAGAAATGCTATGCCAAGTACTCTAATTACTCTTGCAGACATGCAATCATTTGCAGTTCTGTCCAAAATGCATCGATAAAGTCGTCAAGTAAAGAACTACGATGAGAAGAGAGGCTGTGAAAACCCTTATAGAAACTGGAAATGCTAAAAATATATATTCACAAAATATATAATCAAGATATTCACTTCACCACTGCAACACTTCACCACATACAGTATGGCCAAATATAAAAACGATGCCTTTCAGGTACTGCAATATATTTTTAAGAATCCCCCATTTTGTTGTGGTGCTACTATTGTGTACGTGAATAATTTTGCACTAAATACAAATTATTGCCATTCAGATATTGCAGTATTAAAATACTTTTTTAAATGTATTGTTTTGAAATATTTACATCATCTGAATGGTAATTTGTATGCAATGTGAAGTGTTGCAATGTCTTATTTTCATCTTGATAGCATTTCATTATATTTTATCATATTTTATTTATATAAGAGAAATATAAATGCTGTAATAGAGATTGTGATTTCTTCTGGCCCCTTCTCAAGAGGTGATGCCTGGCACACAAAGGTACTATACCTCAACAAGCCCGGCAGCTAGATTTCAGGCTGAATCTTTAAAGCCTTCTTCAGTTTCCTGTAACAAGCTTTCAAGGAATTTTTAAGGAGAAAGACTACCTTCGGGGTCCTTAAAGCTATTATTCTCTTTCTCTGTGAAAAGGCACTGCTTTTATGGATAAGAGGCATATCTGATTTCATGTTGAAAATGGAAAATTCTGACATTAGTTACACCCATGTATGTGATCACAGGCATCATATAGTTTTAGTCAGTGAGTCACAATGCATTGCGTCTACTCAAATAGGTGAATCTTGAAATGCCATTTGTCATTTGCCAAAATAGGGTAATAATGCAACTTATGTTAAAACATTGACATTTCTGTGTAGTGTAAACATGGATATGGATACAGTGTGCTTCTGCAGTGCTGGAGTTACTGCTCAGAAGTTTTAACTGTGTATAGAAGCTGCTTGTTGTACATAAACAACATATCAATATTCTAGCAAATTCTGAGAACAAAAGCTGTTTTTCTTTCATTTTGTGTTCATGCCATGGAAAACATGAATGAAGAAATAAAAGAAAAGAAAAGAATGAAGGAGGAAACCCTGCCTGAGCTCTTTTGTGCAGGCAGTGCTGCCAGTCATGGTTGCCTGATCCCCGATGGTTTACTGATGTCCCGGAGGCTTCCAGAAGGATTGTTCGGAACTCGAGACCCTAAAACATGTCTGCTGTTTTCCCGTTTGCCCTTATCGACTGCTTCTGCCTTTCCCCCTGCTGGCTCATCCCTCCCTCCATCAGCTGGGTTCTTACCCAGATACTTAATAGAAATGAATTCTCTACAGGTGTCGAGCAGGGAAGGTTCTGGATGACCGCAAATGAAGATCCCCCCCTCCCCTGGAGTGTGCCTCCAGCAGCCAGACTGCGGTGTGAATTCCTGCAGTGTCATTTACCCTGGTGTGAGTTACTGTGGTGTAAGGATGGTTCGTTCTGTGTGAAAATGGTTCAATTCCCCGTTCTGCTCGAATGGAGAGACAGGCGGGAGCCTTGGGGATGATGTATCGCGACTCGTGCTGAGCAGACACAGCAAATCGCGGCTGCGACGTTACTTTACACTGTAGAGCTGTTGGAATGAGCATGCTGATATTAACTGCTTAATGCGTTACAGAAACTGAATGTATGCTGTGAATGTTGAGTACTGAATTAGAATACTGCTCTCGCATTTTCATTTTGAGCTGTGTTGCTGCTGTACAGAGGGTGTTCTTGATGTTACCCTCCTACTTCATATTTAAAGCTGTGATGGTCATATTATTATCACCATTTTATTACATTACTGCTGTGTAGTGGCTTTTAGAATTGCATGTTAATTTCAAGTGGTAGACTGGCTGTTTGGTGTATTATAATATCATCAGTCTGTATCAGGAAAGGGTAAGAGGCCATGGTTTTAATTTAGGTTTTAATTTAGGCCAGAAAGTTCATGGATTTAATTATTTAAGTTGCCTAGTCTTAATCTTAACTGTCTCTATGTCCCGATATGAAATCCTGTACAGTGATCCATGAGTGATCCAGTGTTAGCATATAGAGCTAATTAGCTAATTGAGCGGGGACAATAGGTGGAATCTAAAGCCCGCCCACCAGGAACGGAGAGGCCCGCCCCTGGTCTGTAGAGACAGGGCCCGCCCCTGGTCTGTAGAGACGGCCCCGCCCCTGGTCTGTAGAGACGGGCCCGCCCCTGGTCTGTAGAGACGGGCCCGCCCCTGGTCTGTAGAGACAGGCCCCGCCCCTGGTCTGTAGAGACGGGCCCGCCCCTGGTCTGTAGAGACAGGCCCGCCCCTGGTCTGTAGAGACGGCCCCGCCCCTGGTCTGTAGAGACGGGCCCCGCCCCTGGTCTGTAGAGACGGGCCCCGCCCCTGGTCTGTAGAGACAGGCCCGCCCCTGGTCTGTAGAGACAGGGCCCGCCCCTGGTCTGCAGAGACAGGCCCGCCCCTGGTCTGCAGAGACAGGCCCGCCCCTGGTCTGTAGAGACAGGCCCGCCCCTGGTCTGCAGAGACAGGCCCGCCCCTGGTCTGCAGAGACAGGCCCGCCCCTGGTCTGTAGAGACAGGCCCGCCCCTGGTCTGTAGAGACAGGGCCCGCCCGTGGTCTGTAGAGACGGGCCCGCCCCTGGTCTGTAGAGACAGGCCCGCCCCTGGTCTGTAGAGACAGGCCCGCCCCTGGTCTGTAGAGACGGCCCCGCCCGTGGTCTGTAGAGACGGGCCCGCCCCTGGTCTGTAGAGACAGGCCCCGCCCCTGGTCTGTAGAGACAGGCCCGCCCCTGGTCTGTAGAGACAGGCCCCGCCCCTGGTCTGTAGAGACAGGCCCGCCCCTGGTCTGTAGAGACGGGCCCCGCCCCTGGTCTGTAGAGACGGGCCCCGCCCTGCGTGTGCTCCAGTGGCCCTGAGTGAGGAGTGAGTACGGAGCAGCCGCCGGGTGAGCAGGCAGCCTGTCCGCTTGGGGAAAGACCGTGAGATTTAACCCTCTGTCTGCGATCGAAGCTCAGAGCCTCCTGCATGTACTGCGCACGACGCCGACTGCGTTAGCAGCTGCGCGTCCCCCAGTTCAGTGAGCACGGCCTTTTTGTTGCTCAGGCATCCACGTCCAGCCCTGATGGAGGCTGTAGGCTTGTGCGTAAATGCTGCCCTTTTTAATTGCGCCGTGAGGGACTTGTATTGTATTGCATTGTATTGTATTGTAACGAGCCCCCTCTGGAAACCCGCGCAATGCAGCTTCCTGATATTGGACAGAAGAGCCAGCTCTCTCACACTCTCTCAGAATGACTCATCACCGGCTGCAGTGGCCGTTTACACACTGAGGCTTTCCATGCTGCTTGAAGATTCTTGAAACTCGACAGATTTAGGAAAAAGTGAAAACAAGGCCTAGAAATGTCTTGGCAAGTGTTTTAGACTCGTGATGAGAATTAAAATCTTATTGTTTTCTCTCAAGTAGAATATATCATCTTACTGTTTTCTTGACAAGTGAAATTTTCTTACCCCATTGGAAAATCTTGAAATTAGTCAAACTGTCTCACCTCTTTGGCAATGTTTTGTCTTATTTAACAGAGAAGTGAGAGAAATAAGATTATAAATCAAAATATTTGATATGTTATTTTAATATTTGATATATTGGACAATAATGGGATTGACTTATTTTTTGGTTTTTGTTGTGAGTTCTTTTAAATCTTCACATCCATGCTTTTGATGTGATCTTAGAAACTGACTGCAGACAAAAATCCACTTTCTACTGAAACTAATAGCAGGGTTCGTACGGTCATGAAAAACCTGGAAAAGTCATTGAAATTTAAAATGCAATTTCCAGGCCCTGGAAAAGTTATGGAAAATAATATTTTTTGAAATGTTTTGGAAAAGTAATGGAAATATAGCTAAAGTTGCATCAAATACAATTTCTAATTAATCCAATCATAAAAATAGCATGTATAGTAATAAAACGTAAATTGGCACGTAACCGCGGTATTTTGGTGGTGTGAAAAGTTAATTCGGTCTGGCTCAATCTGTTTACAGGCACGCCCAACAGGCACGCTTCTGCTAATGTAGCAGTTAGTAAACGTAGGCCCTACTGTGCCAACAATATGCCAGGGAAGTGCAGCTTCAATAATATATCAGGGCTGGAAATTAACTTTTTTACTTGGTAGCACTGGTGCTCCCAGTTTCTAAAAGTTAGGAGCACCCACCAAAATGTAAGGAGCACCAACAGTACATGCAATAGATTTTTTAATGATAAAAAATGACAATATAACAGTACGGTTTACAAGTAACAGTTAAACTGTCACGCCTAAAATGTGTCGACTCTTCAAGGAATTGCGTGTTATGCATTCAAACGACAAAGCGCTTCTCGTCACATTAATACCGCTAATTAAATCAACCGCCAGTAAACTGCATCGGAGAAATTAGTTTCAACCGGGTCGCTACACAAAACACTACGTTAATGTTTAAAAAAAAATGCCGTAATCGTTCGCTTCAACTTTTCAGCTTTCGATAACGCTAATAAATTGAACATAAACTTTTGTCTTCAGGTAATATAAGTAAACGCATTAGCTCTCTGTGTCGCGTGACAGTGGAGTGCTGCAAAAGGGAGTGATTGAAGGTTAATATTAACCAATTTAAAATCAGCATTAAAGGTAAGAATGTCAAGCTCACGATTGGTTAGAAGGGTCACCGTCAGCTCACAAGGCACATACTGAGTGTACTAACTAGCGAATGTACAGAGGAAGAGACGTTCGACTGAAAAAAGAAAAAAAAAAAGGTTGCACCAGAACAATTATTTGCACTCGCACAAATGCTCCCAATTATATTTCGAAGTCGCACAGATTAAATTTCGGGAGCATATGCGACCAAAATGGTCGCAATTTCGAGCCCTGTTTGAGACATTGACAAAAATGTTAAACTATTCAAATTAAAATATGAAAGAATGTATCTAAGTGTGTCTGTCTGGTGTTTATTTGTTTTAGAGAGGCACCGTATGTTTCAGATGCAGACCTAATTTTACTTAGTGTTACAGTAAATAATTTTAAATCGTCCCGCTGAGATAAAGTCATTTGTTTTGGTCATGGAAATTCAGTTAAAGGTTGTGGAGAAGTCATGGAAAAGTCATTGAAAATCATTGGTGAAAAAGTGTATGAACCCTGTAATAGCTTAAATCTGAACATCCTTAACATCTGCCTGCAGTCGCATCTAACCAATGCAGCTCTGTAAATGCTCTGACATTACCTATAATTATGTGAAAATGCTGCACCTTCATTTTGTCCCATTGAATTCAATAGGGGCTCGTAATGAATTGGCCCTGTCTGAACCAGTCTGCTTTCCAGTGTCTAAGAAACACTTTTAAAACATCGATAACAACCGAGGCTTTAAAGATGCTAGTCCTTTGCCATAGAACCCCCAGCGGGCCTGGTCCTTCGGTGTTTGGAATAATGAAGGAATTAATCATTATTTGTGAGTCATTTGCTCCTGTGAAATGAATTCCCCCACTCTCTTAAGAGGAAGCGTGACTATTTACGCGTACACAAATCTTTGGGTGCAGTACAGATAATTGTTTTTCGGTCGACCTGCTTGCGTAATGCTATCTGCGAGCAGAACCATGACTCCAGCGCAGTGTCGGTGTAAAATGAACTGTGATAGAGTGCTTTCAGCTCTAATAAGAGCACGAGTGGCCCCCCGCAGAAGTATAGTGTGCAGAAACCCCGCGGTGCGGCGAGCAGGACTCCGGGGGTTGATGGCGGTTGTGAAAGTCTCTGTTTGGATGGTAATGAATGGAGGAGGAGGCGATGCCCCCGCTGTGGTGTGGTGTGGTGTGGTGTGGCGTGCTGTTTGGTGTGGTGTGGTGGTGTGTGGCGTGCTGTTTGGTGTGGCGTGTGGTGTGGCGTGGTGTGGCGTGTGGCGTGGTGTGGTATGTGACGTGGTGTGGCGTGTGGCGTGGCGTGTGGTGGTGTGGCGTGGCATGGTGTGTGGTGGTGTGTGGTGTGGCGTGCTGTGGCGTGGTGTGTGGTGGTGTGTGGCGTGGCATGCTGTGGCGTTGTGTGGTGTGGTGTGGCGTGGTGTGGTATGGAGTGTGCTGTGGCGTGGTGTGTGGCGTGGCATGCTGTGGCGTTGTGTGGTGTGGTGTGGTGTGGCGTGTGGTGTGGCGTGGTGTGGCGTGTGGCGTGGTGTGGTATGTGACGTGGTGTGGCGTGTGGTGTGGCGTGGCGTGGCGTGTGGTGGTGTGGCGTGGCATGGTGTGTGGTGGTGTGTGGTGTGGCGTGCTGTGGCGTGGTGTGTGGTGGTGTGTGGTGTGGCGTGCTGTGGCGTGGTGTGTGGTGGTGTGTGGTGTGGCGTGCTGTGGCATGGTGTGTGGTGGTGTGTGGTGTGGTGTGGCGTGGTGTGGTATGGTGTGTGCTGTGGCGTGGTGTGTGGCGTGGCATGCTGTGGCGTTGTGTGGTGTGGTGTGGCGTGGTGTGGTATGGTGTGTGCTGTGGCGTGGTGTGTGGCGTGGCATGCTGTGGCGTTGTGTGGTGTGGCGTGGCGTGGCGTGGCGTGGCGTGGCGTGCTGTGGTGTGCTGTGGTGTGGTGCGGCGTGGCGTGAGTGAGCAGGCGGATTGAGCCGCGCACTGGGAGACGGAGCTTGCGGGGCTGCAGGTGTGATGTGGTATCCAAGGAAGCGGTGGAGTGGAACAGGGCTCAAATCAAACAAAGCAGCGAGTGCAACCTGTTCCAGTCACATGACTAAACACTCCACTGCAGTCCCTTTGTGTTTAAATGATGCCTTTTGCCTGAATGTGGAATCCACAGATGAACAACTGATGTTTTAAGAGACATTAGGAATTCAAGATAAAATAAAATAAAAAATCCAGACCCTCTTTTTTGATGCATCAAAAGTCTTTGAGTTTGCTGCAGTACGTTCATTAGCTTCATTAGGTAATATTCAGTCTCTTCAAATCATATCACTGGCAAGATGAGGAAATGTTCCTCCTCAGCTGATGAAAAATCTCAGCTTGCAGTGATTTGGTGATCAGTATATAGGATCAGCCCGGTGTGGGGCTGTGACCAGTCCAGTGTACCAGAGGATCAACTTCATGTGATTTTGCGATCAGTTTACAGGATCAGCCTGCTTGTACATTTGTAGACGTGTGGGTACAAATATATGTACTTGTGTTTGTTTACTAATATGTGTATGCACCTGTGAGTGTGTGTGTGCATGCTAGTATGTGGGTATGTGTATGCTTGTGTGAGTGCATGCATGCAATGCGTGTGCATGTGTATGCATGCATGTGTGCATGTGTGAGTGTGTGTGCATGTTTGCGTTCATGTGTTTGTGTTGCGTGTGTGTGTGTGTGAGTGTGTGTGTGTGTATATATATGCATGTGTGCGTGCGTATGTGCACGTGTGTGCGTGTGTGTGTGTGTGTGTGTGTGCGCGCGTGCGTGCGTGCGTGCGTGTGTGTGTATCTGTGCATGCTCTGCACTTCTGTCTCAGTGACCCACTTCTCTGCATCAGGACCACCCTTACAGCTTGAGTCCTGGTCTCTGAGAACAGACCCTGCCAAAGGGCTCAGCATTAATCCACTGCAGGTCAGCAAGAGGAAAGCAGGATTACAGAGGTCTCTGATAAAGTCTGTTTCTCTGCGCACTGCCGCATTATCTTGGCATGGGAATAATGCATGCAGCTGGTTCTGCGCTGCTCACTCTCTGGCAATTGCAGGCAGGCAGCGCCATCTAGAGGTTGCACAGGCATGGCTGTTCCCTACATCACAGATTAAGTGCCCAACTGTAATACGTCAGGATTTTTAATAGTTACTTTTAATAGCAGTTCTCCATGGTATTAGTTTTATGTTTTAAATGATCTGGGTTAATGTATTAATCTGCGGATTATCGCCAGTGTCTTTGGGAAGTAACAGGCTGAGATATAGTTTCTTTATGGTCATATGATTTGGACTGTGACGGTAATTGTGGATTTTTTCAGAGTCTATGCTGTCATAGATTGGCAACTGGTATCCAATGTAAAATATTTATTTCTTGTAGTTCTTGAACATGGCAAATTTTCTTTTTTTGTAATCTTAAACACACCACCCTGTGACTCCACGCAGTGCTGAAGGGGTGTTGTTCACCTCATGTCATTTATTTGTAATCAAGTAATGAGCTGTGGGATCAAATAATGTTAATTAAAAAATCTGTCTCTCTTCTCTGTGTCCCAGGAACAAGTGATCCCTATGTCAAGTTCAAAATGGCAGGAAAAGAGGTGTTCCGCAGCAAAACCATCCACAAGAACCTCAACCCCGTGTGGGAGGAGAAGGTCAGCTTGTTGGTGGACAGCCTTCGGGAGCCCCTGTATGTCAAGGTAAGAGTACGGCACAACGCCCCCTATAGCAAGGAGGACTGACCTGTCTTCTTCCTTCTATCTGGGAGTCATTTTACTCTAAGAGCACAGTATTAATATATATATAAAGGTAGTCTTTTGAGTAGTTTTTTGAGTGTTTGGTTCCCTGTCCAAAAAACTATGGCTAAAGTAAAAGCTCACAAATAACTTAAATTGGAGGTATATAAAGAGCTCATGTAGAATGGAAATGGCATCACTCATGACACTAACTAAATTTCTGTCCAAGATAGACGCATGATCTATTTATTGTTAAGTATGTAAGTATAATTCAGGTAGAAGGTGCTATAGGGAATTTGTTGGTCACTGTCTCCCCCTAGTGACCGTGTACAATAATAACCATGATCTTATCAAAATCCCAAGCCCATTGCAACCTCCTGCATTTTTATATATTTTCTTCTTCTTTAATTCAGATGTATTTACTTCCAACAGTACACTTAAATAAACAGTGTCATTGTGCATACCATTTTAAAAAGATTCTAAATTAATCTCAAAAACTATATACCCTTGAATAGCTTCCTGAATGCAGTGATCAATGTAGTGATGATCAACCAGAGATCAATTGTATACTGCAGAAGTATGTGATGCATTATATCCAGATAGTGATGAAGCTTCATTTTACTGCAGGTGTTTGATTATGACTTTGGTTTTCAAGATGACTTCATGGGATGTGCCTACCTGTACTTAGAATCTCTAGAGCAGAGGAGGTAACTGCGCCTTA
Organism: Anguilla pacifica; assembly: GCA_039654925.1. NCBI lineage: Eukaryota > Metazoa > Chordata > Actinopteri > Anguilliformes > Anguillidae > Anguilla > Anguilla pacifica. The sequence goes on along the minus strand of CM077297.1, from coordinate 14,291,812 downwards.
CACTGAAGCTTAGTTCTTCTCTCTCTCTCTCTCTCTCTCTCTCTCTCTCTCCTCATGCCTCTCCCTCGCTCCATCCCGCTCTCTCTCTCTGTCTTTCTCTCTCCATCTGTTCAGTTTAATCTCTCCTCTGCCACCTGCCACCTTTACTGTAAAAATTGTGTTCCAATATACTTTGTAGCTTGGAGCGTGTTAGAGACCGGCCTTGAAACTGAACTAATTTATTAGATTAATTTGTTATTTATACATGCCCGTATATCACCTGGATGTGTGTATAGTCTGTGGAGTTTTATACTGAACATGTTTAGGCAAATATTAAAGACAGTAAACAGTTGATATCAGTCCACAATGTCCTGATCCGGTTCTGACCATTTACTTACCATGTTCGATCAGTGCGTTGACCGGGGGCTGCTGAGCAGCTCATCCTGTTCAAGCGCAGTTCTAGTGTGTGGATTGGCCCCACGGTCTGCTATGGAATCCAGACTGTGCTGGATGTAGCCGGTAGCTCTGCAGCATGGCACATAATTGGCTGTAGCATCACCCAGGAAGGGAGGGATTCTCTCAGCTGGGATAGATTATGAAGTGTCACGATATGGAGACAATATATTACAGTATATTTTACAATGTATTCCTGTTCTGTACGGTATATGACCACCAATACCCCCCCCCCCCCCCCCACCTCGGTCAATCAAACCCCACAGTCTGCTCATCAAAGCTACACATGGATTGTTTTCTCCAACTCAGTGTCTCTTTGGGCTCAATTCACTCACTGCAGTGTGACCAGAAACAGTGGCCTGGCATCCTTTCTTTCAGAAGAGGGCACAGGTGTATCTGTTGCAGCAAGGATAACAGAGGTTGCGGTAATGACCGTGGTTGGTGAATAACTGTTCTAAATGGGGAGGAGAAGTCCTGACCGCTTCCTGACCGTGCGCTACTGATGCAGGACCGTGGACGTGACGCTGGACCTGAAGGACCCCCGCTACCCCGACCATTTCCTGGGGACCTTGGACCTGGCCGCCACCCTGTCCCCAAAAGGGGAGGAGTTTAGAGAAGCTGTAAGTGCACTTCCCTTCATGTCCCCCCAGGCCCCTCCCACTCACCCCCTGGTCTGTGTTTGCGCCACAGACTGGACAGCTGCCAATAATCTGTTTGTTAACCTAATCATATCCTGGTGGCCAGTGTGTGTCTGGCCATGTCTGTCTTTGCGTCCTACATTTAATCATTTAGTACATTTGTGCTCTTTTTCAGGGGGACTTATAAGTGTGTAGAAATATGCTAGGCAAACTTAGGTCTGTAGGCGTAGGCTAGGCAAACTTAAGTATGTAGAAATAGGTTAGGCAAACTTAATTGTGTAGAAATAGGTTAGGGAAACTTAAGTGTGTAGAAATAGGTTAGGGAAACTTAGGTGTGTAGACGTAGGCTAGGCAAATAACAGTGATGATAGCAGGTTAGTAGTGTCATTACTGCAGAGCTAAGAGCCTGTGTGTAATGAGTACTACTGTAAGGTGTTGAGTCTCACTGTGTTCCCCCACAGAGAACAGGGCTCAAAACCCATCGCTGGAGGCCTTACGTAGCGACAGTGAGTCCGGTCATACAGTAGCATTCAGATCCCTGTTGATTACTCAATCTAACCAGTGTCCGCTTAGATTGACCTAGCCTAGTTGTTCCAGTTATCCTAACCTTGCTGTGTCTCTAACAGTTCCCTGTAGGTCGTGAGTTCCAGATAGACACTGTCCTTCGTTAGCTGATGCTGATGTTTCTCCGAAGAATTTTTCCTAATTCATCAGATGTGATGTGTATGTTGACATTATATTTTTAGAATTCCTGCCTAATTGTGTGAGTCTAATGATCAGAACATCTGTGTGTGATGGGAAATGTAGTTTCAGTCACGCTGGCTGTCCTTAATGATGTGCATATTTTATCAGCAATAGAGGCTGTTGCACTTGCTAGCACACTGTCACAAGTAAACTGGAAATGGGGTGCCTGTTATCAGAACCCCAGAAGCAGGATATATATGGCACAGGTCCCAGTTAAAATTAATGGTGAAATAAGACACTAGCTGTGGTGCAAATGACAGATGTTGTTAGTATAAAGTCCGGCAAGTGTTCTGCAGTTAAAAATGCTAATTGATTTGATTGTCTTCTATATATATATAATATCCCCCCCCACCCCCTTCTTATTTCCAAACATTTGGAGAGTATTTTGCAGTGCAGTCTGTTAAACAAAGTTGGCTTGTTTTGTGTTTCAAGGCATTTTGTTGCATTGTATCTTTAGAGAAATAGAAAAGTTAAAACCAAAATCACTGCAGCTACATTAAATCAAGCCTTAAACCTGTGGGCTGAACAATGTGACTGGAATTGCTATTCTCCAGCCCCACCTAGTGGTGAAAAGCCAACACCGAAAATTACGTGCGTTGCCCTAATAAAACCTTGTTAGTTTCACTTCATGTTTGTAAATAAAATCAAAAGATCAAATGCGTACACCTTAAGTCGGGCTCCTTCAATATTAGTAAAACATATTACCTAATATAAAGTGTTACTGTTATTTTCAGCATTGTAACATTGATAATAGTACACAAAACATATACAATCAGTTTATTAAAGTGAAGTAGTTTTTGAGATACTAATACAAAGTGATTGTGATGTGAGCACATCTTTCTCAGTATTTCTAAGTTAAATAATATTCGGCTGAATTGTGGAGCTAAAATGAGCAAAATAAGAAACCCTTTGTTGTTACTCAACATTTGAGTAGTACAGCAATTTATCAGTTAAAGCAGTGAGCTACACAGGTCACCTGGTTTCTAGGTTCTGAATCAGTTGCTTTAAATAAAAGACATAAGAACTTGATAAAATAACTACGAAAATGAACTTTTATGAAAAAGAAATGGATTTACTGGGTAAGTAACACTTCTTGGTTGTGTACGCTGATTTGTGTCCGTAAGCATGCACATGTCCCTCAGTGTGGGTTCATTCTGGGTGCTGCTTAAAGAGGCTGTGTGAGACTGGCCTGACCTTTGACCCCTCTCTGACTCCTCCCCTCTGTCCAGTAACGATTACTGCAAACTGCTTTGTCTTGTTCACAGACTATGCTTTTGAGAAGGAGCTGGAAGCGATCTAGTAAGGTAATACGCAGTGTGTGCTTTCCCTTGTGCTCTGTCCAGAGTTGAACCCGGCTCTACCCCTCTGTGCCTTCAGCTTGCGCTGGTCATATGGTCATACGGTCATACGGTCATCCGTCATACGGTCATCCTCACCGGTCTTAACTTACATTTTAAAGATTCGACCTCCATCTTCAAAAGCTGCAGCATACCGTACGAGGCAGTATGTGGCTGCATCCCATTGGGCGATGAAGCAGAAGACTCCTCACGTGTGCGACTGGTGGGATTCTGTATGCCAAAGCATCACTTTTGCACTTTCATAGTTTACTGTGTTCACTTTTCGTTATGGTTTTTTTTAATTGTGATTTTTGTGGAGGTGTGTTGCATCAAAGGTGTGCCATCTGTGAGCTTGAACTTCATCATACTGTGTGACACTGAGTGGAAAGAATGAATGTGATCCAGAATCTGAACTTGTATTAAAAGACTTGGTTATATTTATTGAAAGTGGGAATTCTTTGAATATCATTTTATTGAGTACAGGATGATTATAATAATTTGTTCTATGGAGTAGTGGTGTTTTTGGCTGTCAGGTATTTGATTCCCGTTCTATTCACTGGCGGTCTGTATGACACTCCGCGTGTCTGGAGGTCATTTAGTGGCATCGGTGTGGGTGGGCCCGTCGCTACTGTGAGTTTGCTGAGCCGAGCTCACTGTCTGTGAGTTTCTGCAAGGCTGCATTGTGGCTTGTTAAGTGCGACGCTGCGCTGAAGCGACTCTCCCCAGCGGAGGACAGAGCCCCCCGCTGCGCTTTGAAGCTCCGGACCCGCCCGGTCGGGGGTGTGACGGGAGTGAATGCGAAGGCTGGAAAGCCTCTTAACTAGCCGCACTTCTGCACGCGGCGTCTTTATTTTTAAACATCTTTCTTTAATCAAGCCGTGTCTGGCCATCTCAGTGCACACAAGACAATACAGAAACATAAAAGATCATATCTGGGCTCAGAGTGCGTATTAAAAAATGCATCCGTTCTCAGAGTCTTCCCCCTTCTCAGCTCACACAAGCTTACGTGCACACACACACACACACACACACACACACACATGCACGGACGCACACAAACAGACACACACACACTTACACACACACAGGCGAGCAGACACACACACAGGCACGCACACACGCACGCATGCCCACGCACACACGCAAAAACACAAATGCGCACGGACACACATACACGTACACGCAAACACATGCACACACATGCACACACATGTACACACAAACATACACACACACTCATACAGAAGCACGCACACAAACGTACACACAAACACACACTGACAACCACGCACACACGTGCACACATACGCACGCACGCATGCACACGCATATCAACCTCAAATGCTCTTTCTTTGAAGCTGCTCATAAACACACATTGCTATTTATATGTTTTCATAATTGAGCCGTTATCTTTTCCTTAAGCAATGCCAGTCCACTTTTTAATTCACATCAAAATCTTTGAAAGTTTCGAAAGGGTCATCCACTGCAACACCAAAAGGACTCTCTCTTTCAAATGATGTATCCCTATAAAAGGAGCATTTATGCTATGTTTGATTTACATGCGGCATAATGATGTGAGTTTCGTTTCATTTCAAAATATGCTTGTTATGCTGTAGTCAGTCTCTCGTTTTGTTTAATGCCTTAAGAATATGGATCTGGGTCTAGCTCAAGATCAAAGCCTTGCATTACAAGAAGAGTTCGTTCGAAGTTTAATGGAAATAATTTTGAGCAAAGAAATGCAAATCCGCTTTGAAATGGGACTGAAGGGAAGACTTTTTGTAAGACAAATAATTACAGATCTTTGCCTAAATTAATAATCACTATGTGCCAACTGCAAAGGTTAAAGATTCACTTTGTGCTAAAAGAAATGTCTCAAAGTCAATTCGATTCACTTGTTACCCTTTTAAGGGTAGTGTAGTGACCCTTTTATTTCTGTATGTTATCAAAATGTCTTTTGAAGAAGAAAAATGACAAATGCATTCATATCTGAGAACATACAGTTGTTTGATTATCATATTGTTTAATATACAGTAGAGATTTATTACTGCTTAGCATATCATACTGTAACATAATAAAACATGTTATTTGTAGAGTGGGTGTGCGTCTGTGTGGTTTTCAGTTGGGTTTTCTGGGCTTTGGCTGGGTTGTTCCATAATACTGACCTTGTTTTTAAGGTACTCCTTTCTAGTTATGTTCGTTGGGTCATTGTCCTGTTAGAACATGAGTCTCTACCTAAAAAGTGTTACTCTGTGGCTCTGTTTATGTGTGTATGCGTGCATGTGTATATTATGCTTTGACTGTGGATGTGTTTGTGCTTACATGTTACCCTGTGACTGTGTGTATGTGTTTGTGATTTTGTGTATGTGCAGTAAGAGACTATGTCTGTGTGTGTGTATGTGTCTCTGACTCTGTATGACTGTGTGTGTGTGTTTGTGACTCTGACTCTGTATGTCTGTGTTTGTATGTGACTCTGACTCTGTGTGTATGTGACTCTGAATCTGACTCTGTATGTCTGTGTGTGTGTATGTGACTCTGACTCTGACTCTGTATGTCTGCGTGTGTGTATGTGACTCTGACTCTGACTCTGTATGTCTGCGTGTGTGTATGTGACTCTGACTCTGACTCTGTATGTCTGTGTGTGTGTGTATGTGACTCTGAATCTGACTCTGTATGTCTGTGTGTGTGTATGTGTCTCTGACTCTGTATGACTGTGTGTGTGTGTTTGTGACTCTGACTCTGTATGTCTGTGTTTGTATGTGACTCTGACTCTGTGTGTATGTGACTCTGAATCTGACTCTGTATGTCTGCGTGTGTGTATGTGACTCTGACTCTGTATGTCTGCGTGTGTGTATGTGACTCTGAATCTGACTCTGTATGTCTGCGTGTGTGTATGTGACTCTGACTCTGACTCTGTATGTCTGTGTGTGTGTATGTGACTCTGACTCTGACTCTGTATGTCTGTGTGTGTGTATGTGACTCTGACTCTGTGTGTATGTGACTCTGAATCTGACTCTGTATGACTGTGTGTGTGTGTTTGTGACTCTGACTCTGTGTGTATGTGACTCTGACTCTGACTCTGTGTGTATGTGACTCTGACTCTGACTCTGTATGTCTGTGTGTGTGTATGTGACTCTGACTCTGTATGTATGTGTCTACTGCAGCAGCAGCAGAATGCGAGGCTGTCGGAGCAGAACAGGAAGTCCCAGCTGTGGAGGGGCATCGTGAGCATCAGCCTCATCGAGGGCCGCAACCTCACGCCCATGGACACCAACGGCCTCAGCGACCCCTACGTCAAGTTCCGCCTGGGACACCAGAAGTACAAGAGCAAGGTACCGCTGCTGATGCTGCTGCTGCTGCTGATGCTGCTGCTGTCACCATGGTTATTCCCACAGCACTGATTATCACATTACCACTTACTCTTCAGTAAAACTGTTATCATAATTCTTCTTCAAAAAAGCTGTTATTATCATAGGAGGAACTGATTTTGTTTTGCAATTGATTTTTATAAAGAATAAAGATGCTTGTCCGTGTTAAAGCCGCATTGACAATATCATCATCTTGACATATCACTGGAGCGTAATTACAAGCAAGATTAGAGTATAGTTCATTATACTTAAAATATATATTTTTTCCAGCGCAAGTATGCAAATGACCTTATAATTCACAAAGTAAAAAGTAACTATAATGAGGTTATTTAAGTCCGGCTTCCCTTGTGTAGTAATTTACTCTTCATTGCTAGTGAAGTGCCTGCCTTTAATCGTGAACTTTCACCTTGACTCCATGTTGCTTGGAGGTCAGAACACGACAGCGGCTCATTGAAGCGATGGCGAATGTTAAGAGATCGCGAGGACACCGACCCACGTGGTCACATGACTCATGTCACGTGATCTGTGCACTTCCTGTGCTCCCCCAGACGATGCCGAAGACCCTGAACCCGCAGTGGAGGGAGCAGTTTGACTTCCACCTGTACGAGGAGAACGGCGGCGTGATGGAGGTCACCGTCTGGGACAAAGACGCCGGGAAGAGGGACGACTTCATTGGCAGGTGGGGGGGGGGGTGGCTCCGCATAGCTCCCAAATGAGCCTCCATCCTGTAATTGCCTTTATATAGTGCCTTTCACACTTTACAATAAAAGGGGCATGCCTTAGTGTGTGCCTCCCATCTGGCTGATGCAGTTATGCAGTAGAGAACTCACTGCTCATCTGCTGAGGTGGACTGTCAATGATAAACTGACAAATTATGATTAGTTGACTGGCTATTAGCAGTCAGATTAGGTAATTGCCTTGAGAAATAGGTTCTCCTTGGGCTCTGTAACCCTTTAAGGTGTGAGATCACAAATATGTGATTAGAATGTACTTAATGTAACTGAACATTCTAATGCTGACGTTACAATCACTACTGGCAATTGAAAGCAATGTAGTTCAGAATACTGCCTTAGAATGTAAAAAAATGTACCGGTCTACAGTGCAGCCCATGTCAGTGCGGTACCTGACATCGATTTTTGCTGTAAGTGTGTGCATATGTACTGTGTGTGTATGTGATTGTGTGTGGGTGTCTGTGTAAGTGTGTGCATATGTACTGAGTGTGCGTATGTGATTGTGTATGGGTGTATGTGTAAGTGTGTGCATATGTACTGAGTGTGTGTGTTTCAGGTCCCTGCTGCACCTGTCTGGTCTGAGTAAGGAACACACCCACAAGCTGGAGCTCCCCTTGGAGGAGGACAAGGGCATGCTGGTGCTGCTGGTCACCCTCACCGCCTCCGCTGCCGTCTCCATCGCCGACCTGTCAGTCAACATCCTGGACGACCCCGTGGAGCGCCACCAAATCCTCCGCCGCTACGTGAGTGTTGTAGCTCCCTCGCCTGTGCCCCGCCCAGCAGGCCCCGCCCACAGCGAGACGGGATGTCTGCATCAGCTCCACGGAGTCTGGAACGTGGGTGATACGCGTGGGTTAGCTGTTCAGTTCAATTCAGCAAATGAAGTTGCCGTACACACATGAAGGTAAAAATGTTCTGGGTGAAACGGTGCAAACCTGTGTGATCATGTTCAATGCGTGAATTCCTTTCCTGAGAAATGAGCCTGTTAAATGTCTGAAATCGTAGTTCACTCGTGATAAATTAGGAGTGTGTTGGCAGCTGTCAGCCACTTGCCCTGGGCCCCATTAGTAATATCAGATACAGTGAGGGGAATTCATGCATTGCACCCAGTTAATGAGTCTTGTCTCCACACTGCCCCTACTGGTGCCTCTTGCAAATTGCGCACTGTGTGGTAAATGTCAGAGTCATTGCATTATTGATGTCCCTGCACTGGGTTCTGGTGCTGATTGGCTTAAATGTATGGAAAGAGGGCAGGCCAGAAAAGGGATGTGGCAGTTTATTGGCCCAGTGGCTGGCACAAACCCAGTGGGCTGGCTTTTTGAAAATGAGTTTGGGGGGTGTCTCGTGGCGTAGCCTGTAGAGCACTGACCACATACTCCTTACATCAGCGGTTCAGATCCAGCTGCCTCTCTCCCTCTCTCTCACTCCCCATTCTTCCTGCCTCTCTACACTTCCCTGTCCAATAAAGCTGAAAAAGCCCCAAAAATGTATATTACAAAAAGGAGTTTGGCCCCTCTTGGCTTCCTAGAGAAAAGGAGAAGGAGGGGAGAGGAGAAAAGATGGGAGGAGGAGAAGAAAGAGAAGGAAAGTGGAAGAGGAGAGGAGAGAAGAACTGAGCTGTAGTGACAGGCCTTGTGTCGGCTGCTGAAAGGGCGGCAGTGTCACGGAGAGGGGCCCTTCGGCCCTCGGGGGCCCCGAGCTCCCGCACGCGGCACAGTGTGCGCAGCGCTCGCTGCGTCTTTAAGGCCTTAACCCTTCGCTCGCCAGCAGCAGGAGCCGTCAGGGACAGACAGAGCAGCGCTTCGAGCGTCCGGGAGACAATGAGCGCGCTGGAGCTGGAAGGAGCTCGGTAAGACAAAGGAGCCCATCACCCGCCACTCTCAGCCCAGCATCCGCCGCCCCACGCGGCCCGCCTCTCTCACATGATCCGGCTAACGCCGTGTGCAATTAAAACACAGTTAGATCCATCACAGGCTGGAGTACATTTAACGGCTTACGCACTTTTGTGTTGGTCTGCAAATGCACTTTGTAAATGCAAATGTCAAATTTTGAGTCTGTCGGACAGGGAAAGGTTTCATTGTCATAATTGGCGTACACTCTTTTAGCTGTGTGTGTGTGTGTGTGTGTGTGTGTACGTGCGTGTATATATGTTTTACATACATTTAAGTGTGTCGGTGTGGTCTCTACAGTCTGTACTGTTTGATTGGGAGTCTCTTGATGGTGCGATATACTCTGAAGGCTGTGTGTCGGACACTTGACCTACATATGTGCGCAGGCTGTGGATTGGCTGGGGGAAGCGGAGCCTCTCCCTTGGCTGCAATGGCACCAAACTCTCGGAGAGGGGAGCTCTTGGACCGGGACAGGGGCTCTGCACGCGCCCCTCCTCCAGCGCTCGGGCTAGCGCCAGCGCCCGCCGCAGAGAGGGCGAGGGGGCTTGTGGGTAATGAAAGAAAAAGCTATTCCTCCTCGCACCTCTCCGGGCCATTTCCTCGACTGTGGAGGATAGACGTTCACCCCCCACCCTTCCCCGCTCCCCCACATTCCCCACGAAACCACGGCCCCCCTCGCATTCCCCATTCAGTCTCGGGGCCAAACCGTCAGACTGGTTTTGTTGGGGGGCGCGGGGGGGGGGGGGGGGGGGCTGAGGAGGAGGAGGGGGGGGGGGGCGACATTAATTTCCCGCCATTATTAGCATGCTCCTCTTCCCGGGGCCGACGCCCTTTCGGTGGGAGACTTTAATAAAGATGTACCTTATCAGGCCCGGCAGGTAATAATGAAGTGGCTGCCGCTAATGCCGCGGAATGCTCCTCCGCCAGATTAGCGCCGCGCCGGGCTCTCCTCCCCTCGCCCGCTATCTGAGCGGGATCGGGCTCCCGCGGGAGGCTGCGGGACCCGCGCGCGCAGCCGGCACGCTCGCCGTTATCGTCGCCGCCGCCCCTCTCTCTCACGCCGCCAGGCCCGCGGAGTAAATAGCGTGCGATATTAAACGGTAAATATGGCGTATTGTCATCTCCGACACTGCCAGGCTAAGCACCAGCGCTCAGTTTCCCTGCAATGAGAAAAATGAACGCTTCGGTGTGACCTCATGTTTGCTCTGCGTGTTATTCGTTATTATTAATATGTGCTATTAATTACATGCTTCGTATGCATGCTTAGCCGGTGTTTGACAAAACTTCCTTTTGAATATGTTATTCATTTATACGGTGGAATATTTATTCAAGCTATTAAATGTTTGGGAAACTCTGGGTTACATTGCTATAAACTGGAATTCTTTTACATCTAACATTATTTCCAAATATCGTGTGTAATTGAAGAAAAAAACTGATTTTTTTTTATGTATGCAGATCACTAGACTCAATGGGATGTATTACCATTTGACAGAAATAAATGTGTGCATTTGTGTGTTTACACCACCATTGTGGATTGACTGTGGATTGATTTTTGAACATTAGTTGAACATTCCGTGCTCTGTTCATCCGTGAAAGTTTTATCAGTGTTCCAAAAATGCCACTCTGCCTGTGCTAGGCACCCATCTCCAAAAATATTTCTCAGAAATCCCCCATCTTCAACTCCCATACAAGACCTCTCTCCCATGCCTGCTTTTAAAATCCTGTGTGTATAATGGGTTTTCCTCCTTTCTCAATTTCTAAATTATCGCAACCATGTAGTCAGTGAGACAGTGAGACCATGAAGCATTAATGAGATGACCCCATTTTTACTGAAGTGGTGCATTGTGGGAATATATATCTAATAACTAATATATAGTTAAATGCATTATTGGGACAGTGACAGTGTTGCATTTGCTCTGTACTCCAGCACATTGGATTTGATATTAGACAATCAATATGAGGCAGAAGTACGGACTGTCACCTTGGATTTGAGAGTACGTCCATATCAGGTGATCTGTGTAGAATTACAGCCCTTTTTTGTAGTTCCTCCATTTTAGCATAGCAAAAGTATTGGGACGAATTAACATAATCTGAAAAAGTCATAATATTCAGTATTTGGTTGCGAATCCTTTGCGATCCTGTGACCCTTAGCCCTCACCAGACACTGGCTGTGTTCCCTGGTGATGCTCTGCCAGGTCTGTACTGCTGCCATCTTCAGTTCCTGTTTGTTTTTGTGGCATTTTGCCTTCAGGCTGGTCTTCAGTGAGTGAAACGCATGCTCAGTTGGATTCAGGATGGGTTAGGGTTAACTCATTCTAGAGTTCTGGAACAAACTCCTTAACTCTTTCAAATGCACTTTCTAGCAAGCTCTAACCTGGCCTAACCTGCCAGTGGTTTGCATCTTGCGATGGATCATTCGATAAGGATGCAAGTACCCTCAAATTAAAGCCGCCAGTCTGCAGTTTAACCTCATATTCGTTGTTCATACATAAATAAACACCATGACGTTGGCACGGAGCCTGGGTCAAATGAGTGGACCGAGTGTGTCCCCGATGAATCCGGAGAGCAGAGGAGAGGACGGAGGCTGGTGTGGAAGGGAAAGCCGTTAGCATTCCATTTTCATGATGACATTTCGCTCACCGGTATTAGAGCCCCCCCCCCCCCCCCCCCCCACGCGTGCGTCCGGTGGAAGGCTGTGACAGGGACGGTGAAGCGTTATTGCCGGGCCCGGAGAGAAGGTGAGCGTCGTCGCGGTGACAGCCGCGTCCGGCCGCCCCGCTCCGTGACATTCATCGTCTCGGTTACGGCTCAGAGTGAGACGTCAGCAGTGACAGGCCGTCAATCCGCGCCGGGGCCTGGCTGACTCCGCCCCCCCGTCCCCTGCCGGGCACGGCGGCAGGGCGGGTGGGAGGGAGGGAGGGAGGACCCGGGGCGATAGGAGGGGAGGGGGGCGTTGGGGGAGAGAGGACGGCGCTTTGGAATCGTACTCCACGGTCTTTCATTACGGAAATAAAGGGGCCTGATCTCCTGAGCATTGCAGTCCCTCTGCCTGTCTAATGAGAGGACTGAAGCACCAGCTCCGTATATAACCCCCCCCCCCCCCAAACCGCCCTGGAAATGCTCTGCCTACAGCAGCCAGCTCCGTTCTCTGGCTGGGCCCCGATAAGCATAAATAACAAGCTGCTCTGTTCACTGAGAAATCGCCTGTTCATCTTTTTAGTTTTTTATTTCTCTCCTCCCATCCACTCTTCTGTGGTTCCCTGACGATAATGTTGCATGTGCCAGAACCTTACGGAGTTTCAAAATGAATAAAGTCTGCGGCTCCCACTTGAAAAAACTCAAATCATGATCACTCCTGTGGGTGTGTGAGAGGGCCCTGCCAGAGAGCAAAATGAGCTGATGGGACTGCGGTGCTGGGCCCTGCTTTCTGCTCATGCACCTTGTGTCGTGTGCACATGCGGTCCTCAATACTGACAGCGATAAGGCAGTACAATCTGTATTTGTATGGGTGTGTGTGTGTGTGTGTGTGTGTGTGTGTGTGTGTGTGCGTGCGTGCGTGCGTGCGTGCGTGCGCGTGTGTGTGTGTGTGTTAAATAACACAGCAGAAGTGTGCTCTAGTTCCTGAAGCGTATCTGCTCCAGCACAGGCAGTGGATGTTTTCACCCTGCTTCCCGCTCCTGAGCCACGTCTCACACGGCCGGCTCTGTCCCCCCCCCCCCCCCCGCCCCCTGTGCCCCCCGCCCCCACCAGCAGCCCCATCTATTTAGTGATATGTAAATGCTGCCACCAGCCTGCGAATACGCGCCGGCGCGTCTGCAGGGGGAGTATATGAAGCGATAAAGCGCCCTTCACTGGCCCGCGCCTCGCTGATGTCACTCTCAGATTGTGCCGTGCCGTGTAGTGTGAAATCGCGGGATGGCGGTGGGCTTCCGCGGCGATTCCTGTTTGTTCTCACCTCGCCGTCGCCGGGTGCCGTGCGTTGCAGCTTACTCACAAGCACACTTACTCGTGACCTCATTGCTTACTGAAATGTATGACATGTTAATGACAAATAATCTCCCCCAGTGTCTTGCTTTTATAATATAAGACCTGTTTGAGTAACAAACTAGTAACTTCAACTGGAGTTATGGTGGTCTGTGTTTTCTAAGGCTCCATTTAACCTCACCCTCCCCCTTACCCTTAATATTATCCTTAATGTTGCCTTTTTATCACCTCGTTGGCTGTGTTGCATGTATTTCTGTTTCCTCTTTCCCACAATTCCTTGTAATCAGGAACAGGAGCAGGACAGTTGGTACTAGTGCTGTTGTTGGCTCAGTAAGACTGCGGAGTGTGCGCAGGGATAGTGAGAGCTCACCCACTGGCTGGTGCTGTGTGATACTGGCGCCACCCTTTCCTGTCTCTATGGAGACTGTCACTCATCTGAAACGGCTCTATTATCTGAGAGAGGGAGGAAGAGGAAGGGCTGTACTGAACAGGGTGCGGAGAGGGGAGTGAGGGGTACACTACCCGTCATTCGGGGGCATTAGCTCGGCTGGATACGTCGGCCCTTTCTCGGGTAACAGTAGTGAGCTTTAAACAGCATGTGCCGAATGGCGCTGAAAGTTCAACCAAAATGGTTTTAAAGTGGAGGCAGGACTGAGACACCTCTTCCAGTTGCTGTAGTAAGGGTGGTAATGGCGGGTTAGGCAGTTGCTGTGCACTCAGTGAAGCACTGTTTAAGGGAAAGCCTGAGGTTAACACTGCGCATGCACCCGGAGGCTGCGTGTCCGCAGTCTTCATTGTTTCTGTTGCCATTAAATAAATGAAAGTGTCTCTCTTTCTCCTTCAGATGTGTGACTGCACAATAGGGAGTGGGTGCGTGAGTGCGTGTGAGCGAGTCCAAAGCCCTCTGCGCTCAGAGAAGGCTGCCATTTTCCCAGCGGAGTGCGCTGTTATGGTACGCATTAGCGGAAGTGCTCTTCACGTCCTCTCTCTCTCTCTTTCACAGAGCCTGCTGCGGACCTTTCACAACCTGAAGGACGTGGGGATGGTTCAGGTGAAGGTCATTGGTGCAGAGGGTCTGCTGGCCGCTGATGTCACAGGTAGAACTAACAAAGGTTTCTTAAAGGCACAGTCTGCATTTTTCCTACGCTACTTCACCTACACGAATCCGTAACAACTAATGTGATGTATCATACATTTTACATTATACTGCATGTCTTCAAAATACTCGAAGGAACTGCATTTCTACTGTGGTGACAATGCAGTTTGGATGTGCTGTTCGTACTGCATTTGGAATGCTGTAGTGTATGTATGCTCTCACTGGCCGATAGCTGGGTCATGGTGCTTTCAGTAAGGCTAGGCTGGTCCAATAGAATGTATGAATATATCTAACATTTGTAAAATAATGCCATCCCACCATATTGCCGAATAGGATACATGAAAGAAGGCAATGAAACTGCACTGTTCCCTGCCCTACAGGTTTGAGAATTTTTTGTGTGAAAAATTCAGTGAGAGACTTGCATTAACTCACTGCTAGTTTGAGGGCATTCCAAGCTGCTTTCGAGTGAGTTGAGTTTTTTTGGGATGAAGTCTGAGAAATTGGTCTCCTTGAATGAGCAGAGGGGTAGCCTGGCCTCATCCAAAGCTCTGCGTGATGCCTTTTTTTGAGAACCTCTTTTTTGCTCTCTCTCGTTTTCTTTGCGATCCATCGGTGTGAAGGGCCTCGTGTGGGACAGGGCAGAGAAGGTTAATAGCTGGAATGAAGAGATTATTCGAAGAGTTCAGAATGAAGGACGGGATGTGAAGAAGTCTGGGGCTTGGAAGGGGCGTGGCCTCTGTCCTGTATAATGGAGTTTATCTAAATATCATCAACTGAACAAGGGGTTTATTGTAGATGGCCTGTTTTATTTTATTTTATCTAAGATTACTATCTTATGGCATGGTTGATAGTTGGGATTTTCTCTGTCCTTGAAATCTTGCATTGCTGCTCTGTAGACTGATTTTACTGCAGTTGCATGGAAGCACATCCATTAAGCACAGTTATATTTGACTGTGGTGAAGGGGCATCTAAGGAGCTCATCTGTGTCTGATTGTAGGGTGTGTCAGGGTGGGGGGGTGGGGAGGGGTAGGGGACACCAAGCAGACAGTCCCGCTTTTGCAAAACAGACGGCCGGCACTCTGAAAAACAGGCGAGTGAGCGTTCGCCAAAAAAATAAAAAACAGACAGGCGGGATTTGGGGTGGTTTGTTCACTTGTCTTCTCACTCGAATTAAGACGTGTTCAGTAGCAGGCGATTCCCCTGGACCCCCCACCCCCCCGACCCCCCCGCTCAAATCGCACCCCCTCGCACGGCTCCGCCTGTGGCTCTGACCCCCCGTGCGGACCGCCGTTCCCAGGGGAACGGCCCGCGTGGCGATCTCTGATTTCACACTCCTCCTCCTCCGCCCGCCCGCATCCTCGACCCCGCTCCCGCCCGCTGCGCTGACAGGGAGACAAAGCCCTTTAGAGCATGCTGCGCTGCCATTGGACGGCTGCGGAGGTGTCAGGGAACAAGGTTAGGGCCCGACGGTGCCGCACCTTTTTAATAAAGAGCTCACATTCTCACATTCAGACACGAGAGAGAGCTCTCTCCATTCCCCCCTGAGCATCCCCCTTATCTGCATCTCAATACCTCAACACTTCATCTGTGCTGAACAAATATAATAATAATAATAATAAAAATAACAATAATAATAATAATAATACTAAAATAGAAAAATTCCAAGGCCCTAGGTTAGGTTAAAAAGTTTTAATTCTCTGGGTAGGACCATAAGATTTGCTGACGACCAACGAATCTCGGCTAGACGGCCAATGTCAGGGACCCTATACTGTATATATTTCATGTTTTGTAATCTGGTATTTTAATTTTTTCCTTCAGAATAAATAGACTAATGCATTATTTGTAATAAACATCTCGTGGTATTTCTTTTAATGAACAGTGTTTGCAACTTTATTTATTAACGTCATGTACTGCAGTGTAATGTATCCGATCACTGAATATATGTTCCAATATGATCGGAGTACCCACGTTATTCTAAAAATGTATGTAATGCTTGGGAGTTCGCAAACTTGGCGTGTGATATGCGTGTTATTCTCTTGTGTGCAGCCTAATCGATATTTCTCCGAGGAGGACATTCGGAGCAGACAGCAGTGGCTTTCAAGTGATTGCAGTGACATTTATTTTGTCTGCCTCTGAAATGTCCCACTCATGCCATAGCATTTTAGGAAACCTATGGGAATCAATAACGGTTTATTAAGGTGTTCCGCATATGACAGTGGCATAGCAATAGCACTTTCTGTGTGAAGATTCTTTCCTTTTTTTGCCTCTGTGTGTGTGCGCGTGACCGTGTATGCATTTATATATATATATAAGTTTTTATATGTGGTTGTGTGTGTGTGTGCGGGCGTGTGCATGACTGTGTATGTATTTATGTGTGCTTTTATATGTGGTTGTGTGTGTGTGTGTGTGTTTAGCCAGCATACATTTACATAGTCAGTATACATTTGAAGGTAGCTGTACAGTATGTTGGTAATGGTTTCACGGTCAGTGGTAGTACTTTAGCACTAATGAACATTTAGCCACATATTTTTTCATACATCAGTTACTTTGGCAGTCTTTCTCTGGATGCAGTATGCAGGAAGTGGCGTTTACCTTCAAATACGTATGTTCACCTAAGTCTCCATGTCTGGTGTTGTTGAGTGTTCCCTGTGAAAATGAAAAATAATAATTTTGTAAGAAATTATATGTTTATTAAATATTAATTGCAGAATTAATTCAGCACAATGCTAATTATGAAAATGAGTATGCATATACGTGTACGCTAGTAGAATTATGTATATTTATATACTTTTATCCATTATTTTGATTGTATAAAAGTCCTTATCCAGAATTACCTTTTTTACATATTTATACTGCTGGATATTTTTTGTGTAAGTAATACAGTTTAAATGCTTTCCTTAAGGTTACCATGGAAGTTTTTTTCGGATAAAGTGTAATGTATTTTTTTAAAACCCTGCCCACTTTTATGCTAATATGATATGCTCGGTAACGCTTCCAATTTGTTCTACTTCTCCAGTGTGGAGTGGTTAAGTGGTTTGCCTTTTAGCATGTACTGTTCATGTCTCTTCAGACACATGTTACTGGCTCGTGGGGCAGCCTGCAGATCTGTAATGCTGCGCAGCTCAATGAAAACATGAAAGCTTCTTGATTATGACACAGACCAGCTCTGCAGGAAGCGCATGAGCCCTGTCTGTAATGTGGACGATTGTACTTCCTCCCTCACTGTAATGTGTGCTGTGACTACTGTTAGTCGTTGGTCCTGAGCATCAAAATTAACTCAGTAAATGTGAAGAGGAGGGGGCTGCTGATTGACAGCTCTTACCTCTCCCTCCCTTCACCCCTCTCCTAGGGAAAAGTGACCCCTTCTGTGTGGTGGAGCTGAGCAATGACCGTCTGCAGACACACACCGTCTACAAGAACCTCAGTCCGGAGTGGAACAAGGTCTTCACCTTGTGAGTCCTACTGTAGCTGGAAAGAGAGTCACAAGCTTGCGTGTGCAAACACACACACATGCGTACACACGCACACACACATACACACACAAACATGAACACACACACCCACAAACACGAACTCGCACGCATATACAGACACACACACACACACACACGGATAGTGCTAGCTTTAGTAAAGAAGGACAGGTATTTTCAGCTGATTGAAAAGATACAAATGAGACAAGCTTTCCTACAATATCACATTTGTGCATTTTAATTATTTGTTTGTTTGTTTCTTTAGTTTGATTAACATCACAAAAGGTTGATAAATTCACCAGACTGTAGACATAATTTTCTTCCATTTTCTTTTTTAAATCCTGTTTTTAACGCCACGGTAAAATGTGTGAGCATTTATTACCAAATGTGTGACACATTATAACAAGAGTTGTATCATCTAGCAATTACAGCGAGGAAAATATGCAAATGTTGTGTTCATATGAGAAAAGCATTGTCATAACTTGTTATATTTCCTATTATGCTTGACTCTACTCACACTGATTGATTTGTTTAGGAGTAACAGGAGACAAAATGCAAATGTGAAAAAGTGACACCTCATGTCCTTTCACTCAATTTCTTTCTTTCCTGGTGAGCTGGTTCCAGAACTGGAAATTCCTTTTAAGAGGCGATGAATGTGCTGCAGCTCATCTCTGCTAGCGCTCATCTTTAAGAATAACCTCAATTTCTCTCAACAAGCTCCCCGGGTGGCTAGTTTTCAAAGATATCATTAAAAAGTGAATTAATAGTCCTCTTTTACACTGAAAAACTGGTCACACGCAAGGGTTAGTGTATTCATGTCGTCGCTGCTTCGAAGATTCTAGAGATGTTTATTTTTAGTCATGAGTGGCCCCTTCACCGCCTGTCTGTTCCTCCCTGTAACACTTCCTTGGAGCAGTAATGTGACGGACATCCACGCGGTGCTGGAGGTCACAGTTTACGATGAGGATCGAGACAGAAGCGCCGATTTCCTGGGCAAAGTGGCCATCCCCTTACTAAGAGTGAGTCTTCTCATGTCACATAGTCTAAAATCTTCTCTCATTGGGAAAAAAATTCCTCAAAAAAGAAGATAGTCCTTTCGTTTAGTGAAAATGTTTTGATGAGATAGAGAGGGACAGCGAGAGAAAGATGGAAACAGGGAGAAATGTATCTTACTATATTTTTATACTTTTATATGTTTTATATTTGTATTGTTTTTTTTTTCACGTGTTCTCATTCTGTCGTCTTGCTATATGCATTTTAAAACATGGTTTGCAGTAAAGCATTTTTGAGAACAAAAGAGACTTTTCAAATCAGTATACTTTGGCAGTGTGTATTTTAAATGTCATGTAATAACGAGTTTGGTAGACATTGAGGGAGGAAGGGAGGGAGGGAGAGACAGGAAGAGAGAGACAAAGCAAAACTGAAAATCCAGCCTCGATCACCGACGCACGCCCGTTTTTCCCTGACAGTTGGCCTCTGGTACGAGCAGGCAGTTGTCAGAGACGGTCGTCTCGGACCCTCTGTGCAGCTGGGGGGAGGTCAAAGGTCAGGGAGGGAGCGTATTCATCGGGGCCTTTGGAGATGGGCGACTGTCACGTCCTCTTTCCCGCAGATCCGGAATGGAGAACGGAAAGCGTACGCCTTGAAGAACAAGGAGCTGACAGGGCCGACCAAGGGGGTCATCTTCCTGGAAACAGACGTGATTTTTAATACTGTGGGTCTCGTCGTCTTTGTCCTTCAAAATTCCATCTCCCTCTCCTTTCATTTTCTTTGACACCTCCCTCCCTCCCATACCCTGCACACCCCTTGTCCTGTGTCCTGCTTGTGTTAATTTACCAGAGCTGTGCTGTGTGTGTATGTGTGTGTGTGTGTGCACATGTGCGTGCGTGTGCATGCGTATATGTCCGTGTGTGTATGTGTGGGTGTGTATTTTAACATATGTTTGCATTGCTTGTGGAACTGTAGCAGTGACTGTTTATCTTCTCACAGATCAAAGCTGGCCTGAGAACCTTAGTACCAATAGAACAAAAGTACATTGAAGAGGAACCCAAAGTTTCCAAACAGGTAATATTAAATGCGAGCGTGTGTGTGTGTGTGTGTATGTGTGAGTGTGTGAGCCTGCGTGTGTGTGTGTGTGTGTGTGCGTGCATGAGTGTGTGTGCAGCTCTGAGGGGCTGTTTCATGGGTGCTGAATAGAAACATGGTGCTGCCAGCTCTCAGTAGCTCTGCTGCTGTGCCTCTCTGACAAAGGGCTGAATCGGGGGGGGTCGGCCCCCAATCACACCCCCCACAAAGAGCCCCGCGGCTCAAACAGACGTCCCGCCCGGGCCCCCGCCCTGACAGCCCAACCGCTCCCCTCTTACTCGCTTAGACAAGGACCAGGGATGCGGTCCGCACTGTGATGTCATGCAGCACTTTCTCCAGTCATGTGGGTCTTAAATCGTCTGACTTCCTGTTGATTACTTTGGATACCTGGATCAAATGATCTGTCTGCTCTTTTAAACCTGTTTGTCTGCTGGTTTCTTTATTAATAGAAACACACCACTGTGAAATATGTGCATTGTCATATTTTCAAAAAGGGCCACATATTTACAGTGTATTGCGGTGTTCTCCATTTCTGTAAGAGAGGGCCAGTCTGTCTGCTGGTTTCTGATCTCTTGGTTATGTGTACTCGCTACCGAACCTGCCCTGACTGTCTGCTTCTCTGTCTGTGTGCTTACCTGATGTCTGTGGGTCTGATACATCTGAGTACCTTGTCCGTCTGTCTGTGATTTGTTCTCTTTGTGTTGACTCCATCTGAATACCCTGTCTGTCTGTCTGTCTGTGTTCTCCCTGCGCAGCTCCTGCAGCAGAACTTTAACCGGGTGAAGCGCTGCATCCTGGTCCTCATCAACTCCGGTTACTATGTCAACAGCTGCCTTGAGTGGGAGTCTCCCCAGAGGAGCATCTGTGCCTTCCTGGTGAGGGTCTGCCCCCGTCAGCCAATGGGACAAGTCTGAGGCTGTCCCAGCATCCTCCCCCCGCCCATCCCCCAAATCTCATCCATCCTACGGTGTTCACTGTGAAGACCAGAGCAGTGCTTCCATGCTCTTTCGAAATCCTCAGAAGCACTCAGATTAAATTTACACAGTTCAAATTACGGTGGACTAAAAGTTCTGGAAAATAACACAGTATTGACCGAGGTACTTTAAAGTGATTGTTTGTTTTGGGAGAGAGATTCATCTTGGATACTTCTTCTTAACTTCTTGAATAAATTGTTCCTTTTTAGACTGATCCTGGATCAGGATTTGCATTGTGAGCTAGCGGTTGGGGTTGGGATTGTGGGTGATGCTTAAGGACAGTTCCCACAATGCAGGGCAACATGTGGAAAGGAAGGTTGCACTGGCTGTCCTATTCGGTGAAACTTCAGAGAGATCTGCTTTGTTGAAATGTCTGTCCTGTGAATGATAAGCCCTGGTCTTTAAGCGCTTTGGAGACGTGCGGGTTAGGGTTAGGGTTGGGGTTGGGGTTAGGGTTAGGGTGGGTTGACCGTGAGGTTAGGGGTTAGGGTTAGGGTTAGCATCAGTAAGTGTCATGCTGACACAGCCATTTCCAGGCCCGGCTGGTGACTGACGCATAGCTAAGAGATCTGCTGGCAGGAGGAACAGAGGCATATTTATGCAACTCCCTTCATAGCTCAAAAAGCTTTCAGTTAGCATGCTGGGCTCTCGATGCTATGCAGGGTGGAGATGGTAGTATTGAGCATCTCTACAGTGATTTTCAAAATAACCCTGTGAGCAGAACCAGGAGCCATAAGGGGTTCATTAAGTTCATTAAATGATAAAAGGTAAATTTCACTCTTATCATATGTTATTTTACACGTTATTTTGCATGGTGCAAGTCCAGGCTTTACTCAGTGCTGGACGCTCTAGTTTGCTGGTAAATGGCAGATCTGGATGGTCTGAATGGCCTGTCATTACGTATTCTTACAGTATGCTCTCTCGTGCATGATACGGCGCGATTGATGACAGAATGGAGCGGAGGGCAGACGGCAGGAGGGTCTGGAAGTATCGCATCCCAGGAGGGAACGGCTCACCGTTAGCATGGCGACCGCAAAAAAAAAAAAAAGAAAAAAAAAAAGATGGTGCGGTGCTCTTATCTACAGTTAAGATGTCAGACTTGCTCTTGTAAGAATAGGGTCTGAAATGGTGGAGACACCGTTGCACCCGCACCAGAGGAAATTCTACACCCGCCTTAATTAATAGTCGCTGCTCCAGTCTCCATTTCTCTCTTTCTCTCTCTCTCTCTCTTTTTGTTTCTCTTCTTCTGACATTTGAAAAGCCCCGATTCTGCCAGCACATATTATACGGCAAAAAAAAAGAACCCCCAAAAAAAAAACTGCATAATTGGACAACGGAGCTGTCACGGGGAGGACGCCCTTTCTCAGGTTCCCGAGTCACAGGGATGTACTACAAGGCAAAGTTAAAATCTTCCGGTGCCATTCCCGCATAAATTGCTGCTGGGCCTGTCTGTTAGCCTGGCCCCGGCGTCTCCGGGCGGCCGCCGCGCTCCGGCGTTTAGCATTAACATTTGATACCGCGCACATTTCTGTGTCTGCGCGGTGTCGGAACCAGCGCGGGTCAGCGCTGCCCCCCATCAATTTGGAAGGGAGGTGGGGGGGGGGGGGGGGGGAGGGAGGGGGGATTTGGGGGGTGTTTGGGTGCAGAGATTCCGTGGATCTGTTCTCATTTTTTTCCCCCTGTGAATAGCATAATTCAGCGAAAGTGTCTTTATTCGATCCCTTTATTTCCTTATAGCTAAGTGGCCCTGTTTTAAAATAACAACTTTCCATTGAGGTTCTTACCTGTCCTCTTGCCTTTTTAGAACTTAAACCTGCGCTGTCAAAAATAGTTGCTTGCCGAAAGCCTCCGTTTTTTTATCCTCTCGTCATGAAATGTGAGTTGTGCGCATGACTCCTGGTGTACACGTGAGAAATGCCCCTTTGTTCAGAATTGTAATGACTGAACTCACCTAATTGTTTCAGAGTGGTGCTGTTGTGCAGAGAAAAATTCCCGGTGATAAATCAAAGCTAAGCAGCGTTTGTACGAGTCTCCCCACAGTATGTACACTATCAGGGTTAGAAGTACTCCGTCATAGAGGTTTTCACTCTGGATGGTTCGCCGTGTGTTTGGGGAACCCCAGGGTGAGTGTCTGGTTGGCCGTGCTGCGGGAGCGCGTCACGCTGACGGCCCTCACAGGGGCGACTGAGAGAGGCTCGCCGTGTCTAATGATCTTCCTTCACAGCGACGCTCTCCGTTTTGCGCGTTCTGAGGCTCTTCGGCCTTATTCTCCTCTTAATTTCAAGCTTCATTTTCACAGAAAAGGCCGGCGCGCCTCAGAGCCGTCTGGACTTTCAGTGACCCGCGCTCTTGGTCTGGAAATGAATAGCGGTGATCTTCATTTGCTCCGCCACGTTTTTTTCTCTCCACTTTTCCTCTTAAAGAGGAAACAAGCTCAAGAGCTCAAAGAGGGCATCGGCTCGGAGGGGAATGTTTTGACAGCTTCGCTCTGTGGCCGTGTGGATTATGGAATCACAGAGATGAGATATTGATGGAGAAAACGCTGTACTCCTGTGACTTTGATTGCCTTGTCCATGGCGTATACGTTTGTTCCCTGTCTTTTGCGTAGCGATAGGGAATAAGTTGAATCAGCCGTGTTGATTTAATTAAAACCTTTGTAGGGGAGAGGTGCTGAAGGGCTCGTCCGGCATGGATCTTGTGGTGTAGTGGTGTGGTACCACACACCACGGGCGCCGATCGTGATTGGCTGTGGCGTCACCCAGAGATGGGACGGGTTCAGCCAGCTGGGATGATCGCATCTCAACTCCACACTCACCAGTGACCCCTGCAGGACAGAGACCCGCAATCCTGCCTGTTGAGATGCACACAAAGAGTCTTCCTCTGACTCGTGTCTGTGTGAGTCCAACTCGCAAACTGTGGCGGGAAAAGAAGCGGCGGCTGACATCACGTGCTTTGGAGAAGTGCTTGTTTGTTCTCTCCCAAAAAGTGCAGGTTTCAGAAATGAGCAAATGGGGAGGAGGAATGGGGCATAAAAAATGTATTGGGGGCACAAAGCTTGATGATTGGGGAGGAGCTTGCATCCAATGGGTCTGTCACTCAAGCCGTGACTCTGATTGTGCATTAGATGAATGGCGTTCCCTCAAAAGGCACTGAAAACATAAGCATCCCCCATCCCCATAAAATATGCCTATTGGAGGAACCACTCTGCACTCGTATTTTTACTTTCGAAAGAAAAAAAATCTAATTATTTAACTTAAAAATATCTGGCCTCTTAAACTAGGCCTGAGGCAATATATAAATTAGTCAGATACATTTACTTGTTTAAGTTACAGGGAAAAGAAAAAAAGAGTTTTCATTGCAGGGAAGGTAGCCCTCAAAACTTGGCTGTGAAAACGCCTCCAGCACCTTGGACAGGATTTTAAAGCACAGCCGTCCTCTGGATATTATTCTAACTTTCCAACGCGCTGAAGACACAGCGGTCATTGTGACCCAGGTGAACGAGTGAGATGCTCAGCTATGGCGTTTCTGAATTCAGCGCGTGTTCAGATCCCCGGGTGTAAAACGATTACTTTACTTTTTTTTGTGGACATTTTGCGCTTTTTTAACTATGCACTGCAATTAACGAAAATGTTTTTGTAGAAAATGTAGCCTTTTAAATTTGTCCTCTGTCTGAGTGTGCTGAGTGAGTGTCTTTGTGGTGAAAATGTTGGTTGTGGGTTGATTTCCGGTTGGGGCGCTGCCGTTGTGCCCTTGAGCAAAATACTTAACCTGAATCGCTTCATGAAAATGTCTAGCTACACAGAAGGATACGTCGCTCTAGATAAGCATGAAAAAATGCTGAAATTAAAGGCTCTGTGAAATCAACAGACAATGTTCCCTCGTCTGCCGTAAGCAGGGTGTGGCGCTCATGACTGTGCCGACGGGTCTGCTGCACTAGCTAACTAACACTAACTCCCCGTTATCCATGCATCTGTGCACTTGACCACCGCAAGGGCCACTCCTCTCAGGGTGGCCAGATTGAGGGGTTTTATTTCAAAAGTAGAGAGTAAGAAAAATGAACGGGGGCAGCTTCAGAGTAAAAACGTGCATTGGAGTCATGGGGGAAGTTTCAGAGTAGGAAAAGCGGAACAGACATCCTAACGTAGACTAGATTTGCTGTGTAAAAAGTCAATGCAAGCACAGGGACAATAATGTACTGGCACATAGGCTCCGTGCTCCCGTTTCCTGGTTTACGAACAAAGACTTTCATCTACAGTGTTCAGCAGGCTTCAGAGTGAAGATGTAATGAGCGCGTGTCTGTTATGGGGGATTTAAAAAGAAAGGCTGACTCATGAATAGACCGCAAGAGGATACGTCCCAGGTTCTGGCAACCTCGGCGGCACGTCCTCCGTTCCCGGGGAGAACGGGCCTGGACGGGGGCGGGCCCGCCGCGCGCGCGCGCGCGTGCGTGCGTGCGTGCGTTTCCGTCACGGGCCGGCGCCGAGCTTACCCGCGCAGCCCAATCAGCCGGAACGGCCCCGCCCCCGCCGCCGCCGCCGGGAGCGCGGACCCCGCTGCCTTTTCCGCCAAACAAATTAGCCGTAACTTTATCCGAAGCGGGCGCAAACAGGCCGCCCGTTGTCAGGATGGGGCGGGGAGGGAGCGGGGCGAAGCCGGTGTTTTTGTCGGGCGGAGGCGAGGGGTGGCGGGGTGGGGGGGGGGGGGGGATAACGATACGAAGGCTTTGATCTGCGGCGAAGCGGGGGTCCCGTCGGCAGGAGGGGCCAGGCGGGGAGCGCTCTCCTTTCTCAGGAAACTGGAGCGCCCGTCGGCCGCGCCGCGGCTCCGGTTCAGGGGAGGGAGGGCCGGGGGTCGCGCGCGCATCATTCAGACGCTGACCCGCGGGTCCCCCTCCGAGTGGAGAGCCCGGTCTCGCGCGGGGGGGACCTCTGCGTGAACCCGGGTGCTCTTACCCGCCCGGGCCAGAGGTGGCGACCTGCACCGGGGGCATGGTAGCCAGCACAAAGCAGCGAGCGAGCCCGGGGTGGGCCGAAATGAAAGCCAGACAAGGAGCAGCGCTGCGGTTTCGCCTTTTTAACGATCGCGCCGACGCGAATGCATTATTTATCATGTTACCCGAGCATGCGGAAGAGCTTTGTTTCCCAGTTAAATTGGAAAGGAATAAATGTATCGGCGTGTTTAGGTAGCGGCGGTTGTGTGTTTGCCAAACGTTGGTTGCATATCTCTGAACTGCCAGAAGGGGTCACTGCTGCACCAACAAACGGACGGGCTTGCAGTGTATCTTGGGCAGCAGTCTTAGTAGGCTTACTTTCTGAGAGCAGTTCTGAAGAACGTGGTTTGGAATTGTGGTTTGGAACGCAACAGATGATTTGCAAATTTAAATTTGCAGTTATTTAGTTTTGGACTGTGTTAGCCCCAAATTCCAATTTACATCCAAAATTTAATTTAGCATTTGTGTGTATGTGTTCAGATAACTTTTTTTGGGAAGCCTTTAAGTATTTATTAAGCCAAAACAAAAAGACTAACAGTAGCAGATGGATGCAATAAGTGCTGTTGTACGTGTTTATTCATAATTCAATTAAATCAATTTGACACTTTAATTACCAGTGTATTTCAGAAAATGAGTTCTCTATTACTGAGCATAGTTAAACTGTTTATCTTCAGTTCTTTCCTATTAAATGAAGAACAACAAATTAACTCTTTGTGTCTGTTTGAAAAACATAAATAAAATATGGAAATATTATATATATATTATACATTCCTTTTATATAAATTGTTGCAGTAAAATGTGATATTAAAATGCAATTATTTGTGACATAGGTTTAATGTGTCAGGAATTGCCCCAGAAATGTTTGCTTGTTGTTCTAGTAGTGCCGTTGTAGCTGTCATGTTTGAATTTTCACATGAACTGACAATTATGTGATTTTTACCTGATTAGTTATTTACTGAATTTGTGGATGATCATTTTTGCTTGTGATAATATGGCTGGAACATTGTGTATTTCAGGCTACTGAGCGGGTATTTTAACAGTAATAACTATGACGCAGCCTGCTAATTTAAACCCGAGTATTTCCCTTATATGACCGTTATTGAGCATTTGCTGCCACAGGTTTAAGCTGCTTTTACTCTAGAAAGGAATCCATACCCCGTTACAGAGGCAGTCCTGTCGGATTAGACAAAACCAAAACCCGAAAATAAGGACATCAGTGAGAATGTAAATGCGTCAGTGAAAATATATATGACAGAGAGACAGGTGCATAAATTAGTTTATTCGATTTGCGTCATTTTTCCTGCAAATTAGCACTTTTTTTTCTGCGTCACTCATTGTCAGTTTAAGTGTTTTACGTTAATAAGTTATAAATCATTAATAAGCAGTTTAGTCAAATTTGACAAAATTCTAAATTGTTTTCTTTCTGCTTCATCTTTTTAAATTAACCTTTTTTTAAAAAATAAAAACATACTTTAAAATGTGTATATTTATTTAAAACAAATATATTTTTATAGTTTTTTTTGTTTTTTAATAAAGGCTAATATTTTTTGCACCCAAGCCAGTTTACCAAACTTAATCCCTGATATAAATCATGGTAGTTTGTCAGGTGTTCCTGGTGCTGTATAATTAACACAGTATCCAATGCACGGCATAGGGTTGGCCAGGTCGGGACAAGTTGCCGTGGCGCAGGGACGTCAAAAGAGGAGCGAAGTGGGGCGGCGTTTCTGCTGTTTTACGGAAAATCAGCCGGCAACGGAAGGTGCTGGAAAGTCGGCGCCCGCTGTTGTGTCCCTCTACCTGACCGCGCTCTGACCGCTCTCTGACCGCGCCCTGACCGTGCTATGACAATGTGTGCGCGTGTTTTCCAAAGGATCTCTGGACTGGAACCCTTTTTTCTCCTGTCACGTCTCTCTTCCTCTCCCTCCTTTCTCCCTGCCCGGAGGGGTCGGCTCCTCTTCCGAGGGGTGCGCCAAGGGCCGGGGTCACACCTGGTGGCCGGGGGTCCCAGGTTCTAAAACCTGTCAATCACCCGCGGCCCGGGGCCCTCCTGGAGAATAACAAAACCTGCAGGGAGCAAAGGAGAGGGGCCCCGACAGGGCCGAGATACACGAGGAACAGATCGAGATAAAGACATTCGCTGATGGAGGAGGTCTGCAGTCCAAGCGTACAGGAGCATAAACGAGACATTGAGTTTGAATAGTCCTTTGCAACTCGGGTAACTGTAATTGGACATTGCACAAATGAACTTATCCCAAATGAAATTAAATTGCAATTGGCAGGCACAAATTTAAACGGTCAAATTATACATATTCTATATAAATGTGTATAAGCTATACTGTAAGCATAACAAGTGCACGGAACTCATTATTTTAAGGAAACCTGGAGAGTTTGACATCAGCCAAATGAGGCAAAACAACAAAAAATGCAATCACATTTTAATTACATTTAATTGCAACTTTCTTCTGGCTGTAATTTAAACATTTTTCCTCGTAGCTCTGGATGAACTCTCAGCTTAATTTTTTCGGTATATATTTTTTTCTGCTGCTTTAATAGTCAGAAGCATTGCTGTTTACTTGTTAAGTTTAAAATGTTTTTTTTTTTTTTCTTTCCCCGTTTGGGGAACTTAAGTGTGAGGGGGGTACGCTGGAGCGTTTTGGGGAAGTGCTGTATGTCGTATAAGCGCTGCTAGACAGTGCAGGAAGCGCTGATTCCCCCTAAAGGGCAGCGTGTGTGTGGGCGTGGGGTTGCAGACATGCTGGAGTGGGCAGGTAGGCTCTAGGCTGCTAATGCCTGTGTTTGTAAATAGAGATGAATTATTGAAGATTATTCCCCATGTCCCTGAATGGGGCTTTATTAAAAATCTTTCATAGGAATGCGTGGCTGGCTTGGCAGGAGCAGGGACTGGACACACTGTAGAGTGAAATATTTACCTTGGAGCGTTATGCAAACACACTCCCTAATTCATTTTTTATGTTTTATTTATGACTCTGGGTTGTTTATGTACACACGTACGCGCACGCACACACACACACTGTTTTATATTTGCATGGATTTATTTGTTTCTGCGTGCGTGTACAGTTTGGACTTTTTCGAATTAAGCAATTTCATATTGGCTAGAAAGTAAACTTACATAGTGAATTTTGTGCAAATTAACTTTGTTATAGTTGGTTTAGTAACTTTGTTATACTTCTTCACACTTTTTTTGTCAGGATTTTTAGTTCTGTAGAACAATAGACAGAAATGTGTGACTAACTATGCTTGAGATATAGATTTCTATATCTGTCATAGATAGACTTTTAATAGTATTTATTGAGTCTTATAAAATAGATTTTTGGAACATAACATAAATTGCCTGCATTAAAATGAGCTTACAAAACGACATTTAGAATGTTGTATGCTTATTGTGATGATAATGATGATGAAGATAATGGTGCTGGTGTTGGCGGATATAGTTGTGAAGATGATTATGACCCTTATTTTCCTTAATTGTTGTAGCAGTAGTAGCGTGCGGTAACGTTGGTCTATATGTGTAAAGTTTAAATTATTTGAACTTATTCACTGAAGAAATGTGTGGAAATAGCTTTAAATTAAGTGTGTTACCTGAATATTTCCCTGCAATTTAAACTGGAGGGCATAATTGTGCAATATTGATGTAGAGTATTTAAGCAGTGTTTTTTTCTTTAAATATTTAAAGAATTTAATTTAACTTGTGGTAAAATACTATATTTTTGAGTT
This sequence comes from Anguilla pacifica, assembly GCA_039654925.1. Classification (NCBI taxonomy): domain Eukaryota; kingdom Metazoa; phylum Chordata; class Actinopteri; order Anguilliformes; family Anguillidae; genus Anguilla; species Anguilla pacifica. The sequence continues at coordinate 14,262,342 of CM077297.1, read as the reverse complement.
CTAAAATGTTCAGTTTTTTTATTTTTAAGGGGTAAAAAAAATAATTAGATGAAGTATTTACCCTTCATTTCCTGATTATTTTATTCATTGGTGAAAGATAATATTAAAGGGCTACTCTTGTGTATTCTATAGTGGGGAATTTATTGTGTAATGCATTTTAAAACTAATGCTTTTAAGTAATTCTAACTTAAAAGGAGGGACATGAACATAGCAAATCAGTACTCTTTAATGTTTGGCCACATACAAGTAAAACTTTATTTTTTCATTCAATGGTGTAATTACTACTGCCACCCTTGTGTATATTTTAAAATCCTTAAGTACATATGATATATAATATATTGCAAAATGATGGGTTTTGGTTCTATTTTTATTGGTTTTCCATGTGTATGAGAAAGAAAAAGCTGCTCACTTCACTTCCTGATTTCCTCTTCATCATGTTTAAATGCAAATGTAATTCTAAAGGCACGAGGATCAGAACAACCAAAGAATGGCTCTTAATCACTGGAGCAGACGCACACACGCGCCGCAGATTGAACAGAAACCCTCGGTGCGGTGTGTGTTGGGATGGTGGCGGAGCGAGGCGTTTGTGGGGAGCAGGAGAGGGGGGTGTATTTTGGGGACTGGGCTCGGCGGAGAGCCGGTCGGCTGCGGAGCGGGCGCGGGAGCGTTACCTCCCCCCAGCCCGGAGCGCCGCGGTGGCCGGCGGCAGGCAGCCGATCAAAGCCCCGCACCGGCCGGAGGGTCGCGGGCGTCTGCCTGGGACGGATCGGTTCGCTTAGCCCCGTCCCGCCCGTGTGCAGGGGGGGCTCTCGGTCCCGCCCCCAGCCCCCCTGCCCACCCCCTGCCGTCCCCCCGCACCTGAGCTGACTCACGCGGCGGATTTGTGCGCCGCATTAGCAAGTGTAGGAACAGCAAACTGGCCACATAGCTAGAACCAGCGGACACCGCAGAGAGCACATTCTGTTCAGCTTTGATTATGTACTAATTCATACATAATATATTTAAAACTATAAATAAATATATATATACGCCCTCTCAAACAGTGCACAGGGTGCAGGAATGTTCCTTTCTGTTTTTAATCTTGTGCAACAGGTCAAAGGTTATAATACAAATTCGGAAAGTTACATTGACATGTGCCGATAATTAGGGACTGTGTGTGACTGGGGAACATGATGTGACAAATTTCTGTTATGATTTCTCTGAGTGCTGTATAATGTCAATTATAACAGTAGATGTACATTGTGTTCCTTTGTCGTTTAACAAGGGAATAGGAATGACAATTGAAAACTATGAATTACTGGACAGCGGCATCAAATCAGTGATAAATTCTAAATAAAGCAGATGGACACAGGATCTCACCCTGTTTATTTTTCTTATAATATTAAATACACACACACAAACGTGCCTATTATATATTTCTTCTACTGGTTTTACTGTGCTGATTGCTTAAACATTATGTCCCTACAAGATATACTGTTCTCGTTATTAATATTAGTCTAAAAGCTTTTTACGGTCATTTCATGTGCTTGTATGATTTCATCTGTTTGATTTGCTCAGAAGTGACTGAGCGTGGAGGCGGTCTTCGTGATACTGACTCTGAATCTGCCTCTCTGCCCGGCAGCTCTTTCTCCTGGTCGTGTGGAACTTCGAGCTCTACATGATTCCTCTGAGTCTGCTTCTGCTGCTGGCCTGGAACTACTTTCTCATCGCCTCAGGGAAGGATACCAGGCAGGGCGATGTGGTGAGTGACCCTCACACTGACCTGTCACAGTGGCCCTAGAACACGACACCCCACGGAACAGTGCATACGTTCTTTGTGAAATGAATGCCCCTCATTTTTTTGCCATATAATTAGTTGCTGAATTGAAATTGCACAGTGCTTTATATCAGAGAATTCATGATTACTTAACCACTAGTTCATCTATTGGCTTGTAAAATCCTGCATTATTAAGGATCATTCTTTTTTTGTGAATTATTTTATAAGAATAACACATACCAATGTACACGAGCATTTTTGTCTTCGGTACGTTCCACAATATAGCTGAATATTCTACTGTTTTGTCAGTTTTTGGGCAGGCTGTCAGTTGGACAAAATGCCATTGAAACTGTTCTTTATAATTCCAAGTTCAGATGATATAGCACAGTAGTCTACCATATCTCTGTTCAGATGTTTGAGTCCTGAAGAAATGCATTTTTTTCTGATTTCTATTTTTCTGACAGTATTTTTATAGTTACTGTCAACAGTCCCTTTTTATCAATTCTGTTTCATGTATTTTTTATTTTTTATTTTATCAGAGAAGGCTGTTAAATTAGGACATACTTCACTGGATGACTCAGCTGATGGAATATTGGTTGGATATTAGATTTGATTGTTTTCACTTTATTTTCTTTGATAGGCTCTCACCATGTTGAATAATTAGCTGCTAAAATGTGTGAAATTCAAATCACTCACTGGGAAAATAAAGGGATGATGTGGGATGCGCCCCTTTTCCAATAATATCTTGTCTGATAAGTGCTACAGTTGAAATCATGAACGAGTTGGTTAAATAAACGTGAATAGTGAAGCTCCACCATAACAAGTACAAGTTAAATCATGATTATTTCTTGGAAGTTATGTTACATACACTTTTTCCCATAGTAACTTTTTTTTTAAATGTATTTTTTCAATTATATATAAACCACTTAAAACAGCTGAATATTATGCTGAAGCAGTTCAGGTGAAGCATCTTGCTCAAGAGTACAGTGACAGAGGCCCAGCTGGGAGCAGAGCCCACGCTCTCTGAAGCTGAAAGCCCAGTTTCCTAACCACTACACGACCTCACCCTCTGCCACCCTGTACCTTCACCACAAGCAGGCATTTTGGTCCGCTTGTTATTTCTAAAGCTTATTTTTCAGAAAGGAATTGATTTATGATTCTGACACGTAAGGAATTGGTTCTGTTTTGTGTAATGCGACTAGCGTAAGAAAAAATAACGTTTGGCTGTTTGAATTAAGATGAGAAATCTTTATGAAATATGAATGGAAATCGTCTCATGATAATTGAGACCCGGGGACTGTAGCCAAGTGGCAGATGCCGGAGCGGTTCTTACAGTGACCCGCATTCTTCCTGGTGCGAGCGTAGGAATGCCGCACGCGGACTGTGGATGAGCGCATTTGAAAGGAACGAGCTGCTCGGAATTCTGGGGCCGCGGGCTCGGCGCGCGAGGCATTTTAATTGGGCGCCCTCCGGCCCGCAGAATGCGCGCGCCGCGCCCTGGCGCTGACGGCCCCTGATTCCGCACGTCCCGGCGAGGTCGGCCCGCCGGCGGCCCGGGGGCTCGGACGGCGCGGCGGCAGGTGGCGGCTGCGCGGAACGGATCGGCGTGACACGTCTTCGGCGCGTAGGCTGTGACAGGGAGAACGCGCCGCTTCCCGGGGCCGGTCGGGGGACCTCTGCCTGGCCGTTTCCTGTCACATGGTCTGCCGGCACCCACGTACTCCGTCTGCGCGTTCAGGCTCTTACAGCGTCTGAGCACGAAGGGTCATTCAGTACGAACGCTCACCTCACCTGTCACCACGTCGCAGTTCTCACTCCTGCCTGTAGGAGGAGACATAGTTTGTAAAAAGAAAAAATAAGACCCAAATCTGTACTTTCAACCCTTTTTAAAATTGATTTATATTTATTTTAAGTAGTGCCATTTATGACCGGGCTGACACGTTCTGCTTTTTCTCAGGGAGGGGTTTCCTCAGTTCACAGGAGAATATTAAAATGAGCTAAATCAACCGTAAGAAAGCATATTGGAGCCCAAGGGGATGATGTGCCTGCCCTCTACCAGGCTTGGTTTAGCACGGGCTCACGCTGTGTGAGATTCAGAACTGGTGACACTGTTCCATTTCAGGAGACATACAGGTTCGCACTGGACCTGAGGTGTGAAGAAACTTTCAGTCCTTGCTGGTCTTAAGTGTGCCACACGGGCTGACACAGTGGGCATGCCTCCGTGCCGTCCTCACGCCCCCCCCCCCCCCCCATTGCGACCGCGACCGCAGCAGCCGAGCGGTAAGAGGGCGGCTGCGCTGCTCGGCGCGGTGCGCAAAGCGCGGGAGTCTGCTCTGCATTAGCTGCAGCGTCTGACACGGAGGCTTGCTTTTCTCAGTAATTAAATGACGTGCTGGGGAGGGGGAGCCGAGACGTCTCTCTCCTGAACGGCAGCGAGGAGCACCGGGAGCACAGACAGCTCGTTAAATCTTAGTTCCCCGAGCAATTAAAGAATTCCTCGCCGATCCCTATAAGATAGTCACATTCATTTCTGTTGTTTTAGTAACAGGTCCGCAGATGAATAACGACAGGAACAGAGCGTGCTCTTCGCTGGGTGGAATCGATGCAGGTCTGCAGCCTGGTGTGAAGCACGCTTGTGGGACTGGCACGTTCGAAGAGCGTGAACCTGCAGGGTTTCGATCAGATGTGCGCAGGAGCGGCTTCCTCTCTGAGCGGCTGAGAGTGAGAACTCAGAAATACCCACAGAGAAGGCGCAGACTGTGACTCCGAGCAGGAACAGCGTCCCCCCCACCTCACGGTCTGCCGCTGGCCAGCGGGGAGTGAACTCTGGTCGCGCTCCCGCACGGTCGTGGCAAAGCCCTTCCACACCGACACGTGCTCCAGTGCCCCGAGGCAATGCCAGCCCCCAACCGCTTTCTCTTCAGAGAGAGAGAGAGAGAGAGAGAAGAGCAAAATTCTTCTCAATCCCCCAGGCTGTTCGTCTGGTCTGTGAAACATCCCGATATTAGCATGTGCACACATGGGGATGGCGGAGGACGTAACTCACATTACGCTCCCCCCGGCCCTCCTCCAGTGGCAGGGCCGTCTCTCTGTTTGCTCTCAGAGACGCCTCCATTGTGCGGCGGGGCTTGTGGCGGGAAGCGGTTTGGCGTTCTTGCTCTTTAGCGGGGCGGCGGGTCCCTGGGATGCCGCGAAGTCTGATCCGGTGCGCCCCGGGTCTCCGTGCCGCGGCCGCCTTCCGTCCGCGCACCCCCTCCCCCACCCCCCTTTCTGACAGCGCCGCGCTCCTCGCCGTGCGGTCGGGCCGGCGGAAAGCCCCGGTCCCGGGGGACCTCCTCGCGCCTCCTCGTACCCAGGGCTTTTCAGGAAAAGCCCGCGTCTGTTCTGTCTGTCTCCATTGTTCTCTCATACGCAGTGTGTGCCAATGAAAGGTCTTTTGGGGTGAGGAGCCTAAACTTCACCCTGCTTTCATCAAGGCCCTCAACTCTCATTTTTCCTCTGAAACCTGGAGCCTGCTCTGTGCTTCTTTAGAGCTGGCTGTGTGAAGCTATGGAACCGGCTGTGTGCAGCTATGGAACCGGCTCTGTGAAGCTATGGAACCAGCTCTGTGAAGCTGTGGAGCCGGCTTCGTGAAGCTATGGAACCGGCTCTGTGAAGCTATGGAACCGGCTCTGTGAAGCTATGGAACCGGCTCTGTGAAGCTATGGAACCGGCTCTGTGAAGCTGTGGAGCCGGCTTCGTGAAGCTATGGAACGGGCTCTGTGAAGCTGTGGAGCCGGCTTCGTGAAGCTATGGAACGGGCTCTGTGAAGCTATGGAACCGGCTTCGTGAAGCTATGGACCATCTGTGAAGCTGAAGAACCTGCTGTGTGTCACCTCCATATTCAAGAACCTAGAATCTGGGTTTTGCGCAGTTAAACGTTGAGGGTTATTTTTTAACATGTCTTTTGTGAGAGCTCCATGGCTCCCAGAGAGCGGGGTAGGGGTGTTTTACGTGCTGCTCTGCTGTACCCAGTGCCCCCTGGGGCAGATAGACGCGCCGATATGGTCACTCTCTGGCTGGGTTGGTGGGAAAGACGTGCCGCTAGGCCTGAGAGCTGCCCTTGGCCAGCCGCTGTCTGGGTCCGATGCGCTCCACATGTTGTGCAGGTACAGAGCATCTACTCTCATACAGTAGACGAGTAATGGTGTCTTTTTCAGTGCAGAGGGTGCAATTAAAGCCAGTTATGAGGAATTTATGGCTCCATTCAACCTTAAAGGGCAAGATGGTGGGGGTGGTGTATAATTAACATTCAGTCCATTTGAAGTCGCCCTTTCTCATAGAACACATATCAGGGTCCAGTCTAATTTTAGAATCCACATTTTTTCAGTGAACAAAACTAAGAAATTGCTATTGTGGCCCCCAAACCAAAGTTCAATAATCGCATTTAATTTATGGCGGTTGGAATTTTTGAATTGCATTTCTATTTCAGCACACAAGGTTTTACACAATCTAGTGTGAGGCCACTGATTGGATGACTACATTGAGCTGCATAGAAATCACCAATCAGAGGACAGCCACTGCACTCTAGTGAAAAGTACCTTTTGTGAAAAGCATCATGGGAGCATCTTGGTGGGCATAAGGACTGTTCAGATAGTGTTAGCCTGTTGTGTCCTAAATACAAGTAGGAAATATTCAGGCAGAAAAATGCTGTTTCTCTTTTTTTTCCCCCTGCTTTCTTTTGCTTTTATTTTTCGTTTTCCTTTGGAGTGGCAGTGTGTGTCCTGTGCCCACCTGTCTCCTCGGGGGGAGCTGCCACATAGCGGTCCCTGCTGCGCCGCGGCGCTCCAGTTAGCCTTAAACCGGACCTCTCCGCGCTTCTGATGGTTTCCACGGCGAGGAGAAAGCTGCGTTCTCTCCGGGCGCACGTGGCACGACACTGCCCCTGAACTCTCTCTGCTCCGCAAGAAATCTGCATTTACATAAGAGGCTTACGCCAGCTGCACTACCCCCCCCCCCCCACACACACACACACACACACACACAAAAAAGAGGGGAAAAAAGCTTTTGTTTGCTAAGTAAAGATTTTCCAGATTCGTGGCAGGGTTACAGAAAAAGCTAATTCTGAACAGAAGTGAATGTGCAGCGTGTATCGGCTCGTGCTTCATGGCTTTCGTTTGGTGCCGAAGGTTATGCGACCTCATCGCTTTGGCGTGCCCATGGCTGTGGACGTGACCTGAGGTGTTCTCAGGTGGTGCGAATGCCCTTGTGACCTTGAACCCATCCCTCTACACGTCTCCTGACTGTCCAGTGCTCTCTCTCTCTCTCTCTCTCTCTCTGTCTCTCTCTCCATCCTCCATCCCTGTGGGTTCAGTGTGACTGAAGAGACCCGCTTTCATCCAGGCTAAAACAAGCCCCTTTCCTGAGACCGCTGATCCTCATAAGCTGCTATTGAAATGACAGTACAGGCTGGGCAAACGATCAGTGCATGCTTGTGATCCCAGTGCCGTCTCCATCACCATGATAAAGCCCTCTGAACAAACAGGACACATCTATCCAGCAAATGGCTTTGTATGCTCAAGTGCGCTATTGTTAGAAGGTGAGCTTTGTACGGATGTTCAAATGCTTGTTCTTTATTGGTTGAAGGGTCCGTAGTGGAGATTGCTGACAGGCTAATGACTTTGTTAACGTGAGAAATTTTAAATGAGTTACCACGGTGTTTCGAGGTTTTTTAACCCATGACCTATGAACTGCGACCTGTGGGGGAAGTTAACATTAGGTAACTTGCATTGAGACAGATGTGGCCAGTCTGACAGAGAATACTAGTTATTAGAGGAAACAAAAAAAAAAAAAAACGGTTTTTCTGCTGTAACTACAAAAGTCAGTGTGTGCATCAGTGTAGGTGTGAGCCAGTCCAAAACATTGTTTTCATAGAAAAGAAGACATTTTTACAGGAGAGTAAAGAAAGAGTTATGGCACTCAGTGTAGAGCCGGAGACAGCAGCGGTGCTGAATTACCCAGCACAGCTCACAGAGTGTCCGTGTCAGGCTCTCTCGGCCATTTGCAGCTTGATCGACAATGGCGCTTTAGAAAAAATCTTATCAAAGTAAATGACTCTCCTTCTCTCTGTCTCTCTCCCCCTCTCCCTGCACCTCTGTCTCCCTCCCCCTCTCCCCCTCTCCCCCCGCCTCTCTGTCTCTCTCATCCCTGTTTGCCGGGCAGCAGGCGCTGGAAGACCTGCTGCAGGACGAGGATGATGAGGATGATAAAGATGACAAGGTAATTATCCCCGCCGCGTGTCTGGCCGAGGCCTTCGTCCTGAGGGCGAGGCTCTGTAGAGCTCACCTGGGACCAGTTGCCGAGTTCTTCAGAAACGCTGACTCGTCCCACACTCTCAGATCCCCGGTCAAAAAAACATCTTTTTTAATGGGAGGGAGGGGCTGGTGGAGGGGGATGAGGGGCCCATTCAATCAATTTCTACTCTTTAATGAGCCTTGAAGAGTCCTTTTTACTGATGAAGCTATATAAATGTTGCTTTTTTTGTTGTTGGTGGGGGCTGTATCACACAAAGCCCACACTATTTCACAGAAAAAGACAGATGAGCATCCCCCTTCTCCCTCCCTCACCTTGCCCCCCTTCCCCCTCCCCCCACGGCAGCCCCCTACAAAACCAACTGTTAATCTTCCCAACAGTTTGTGGTGAGGAGCATTGTGAAAGAAACTATAAATCCTCTTTCTTGTTAGGGTCATTTTTTTTTTGCTTCCCTCCAGGAAAGAAAATAATTTCCTCCTGTCTCTCCACCTGATAGCCTTTCAGAAAGACTGCAGCATGGGCACTCTGTTACTTCTGTTAGTTAAGGGACGTGCTCGACAGCTCAGCCACGTGTTGAGGCCTCTCTCTGAGTGAAACAACGCTGGCAATTCTCTTGGCTATAAAACACAATGGAAACAAATAAATGACTAAATAGCCCCAGGTCTGCGGTGGCGGTTGTTAATGTAATATGCTTTTGGTCTTTGAAATGCACGTGTAAATGCTTATATCGGCTTAGGAGACAAAGATGTGTTTATCTTTGCGAGCTGAGGTAGAACAGAGTGGCACACTGTTACACACCTTCATCTCCTTTTGTAGTTTTCATATCTGCCCTAAGACTAATTCTTCCTTGTCCTGAAACCAAGTACTTCCTTACGTTTACTCCAGACGACTCCAGAAGCATTTCATCTCTCCTGTTTACAGTAAAGCCAGGCAAACACATGGGTACACCGGGGAAATTGCCTGACCTCTGCATAATGGTGATTGTAGTCATTTAGATCAATGTCTACCTTATATAACTTTAATGACAATAACTTAATTCATGAAAAGTGTCATTTAAATATTCATGTAATTCATGCATTTGTCACTTTATAACAAATGTGTCTCCACGTGTAATTCAGCACTCTGCTCAGCAGCACTGCATTATGGGAAATAATGGAGATGGAATCAGGCACCCATAGGAAATTCAGGCCTGTGTAGGATCTGTGTGGGCTGGTCTCCCTGCATCTCCGATAAAAGAACAAAGAGACTGGACTCTCTCGGCCAGGCTAACAGTCTAAGGACCGAAGCACTGGATGACCTACATTTTTCAGGCCCTGCCTCTTGACCTGCCATTTTCAGCACTTGGAATTCATAGCAAGCAGCTGTCTGGATCAGAGCCGCTGGATCAGAGGGCCAGATAGTCTGTGCAGTGTGTGTGTGAACTCTAGCTAAGCACATTATGTCAGACACCAACCTTTTTTATCTCTATCACTAACAGTTGTGTGCAGACTGCTTTACCCAGACTTTTGTGGTAAAGACAATAACTGTACAAAAGGGTTTCCTCTATTCTGTCCCTGATTTTTCTTTTCTTAGAAAGAAAGTGGTGGAATAATTAAATTACTTGCATTGCTGACTGACTTTAAAATGGAAAATACGGTGAGCTGTTGCCACCGCTAGTGTTCGGTGTGATATGAGGCCTCTGTCGCAGCATAACTGACCCAGGCCACTGTGGACCACAGGGAGACCACACAGATCTGCAATTTAACAAGCTCCTACTTCATGCGCTCTGTCTCACACGACACTCAACCATTTATGGTTTCATTTGAGCTGCTCGTCTCTCTCTCCCTCCCGCTTTCTCTCTCTTTTCTCCTCTCCTGATTAAGAGGCTCGGTGAACGCCGTAATGAAAGTAAATGACTTTTAAAGCCAGACAAATGCGTTCCTCAGATCGCCGCCAATGACCGAGGCCTTCTCTGTCGGCTCCCTCAGTGAAATATTACAGTGAGGTCGGGGGATCCCGTTCCTAAGATAAAAGAAGTAAGTGGAGGGGAGGGGGGGGGAATCAATAAATGCACCAGGCCGTCATTTTAATTGCATCTGAAGCACACGCTGCAAGTATGCGCAATGCGTCCCAGATGTTTGGCCGAGGCTGGTGCGCGGGCGTTCCCCTGTCTGCTGCGGGGCAGCTATTAGCAGGGTAACCTTTGGTCCTGGGGCTAAATGGGGGGATTAAATGGCGCTGCACTGAGACACCTGTTCTCCATTGGGCAGGCCCCGGCCCAAACCCCTGCATGTGTTTTCACTTAGCCGATCGCCGGGGCAATTGCGCAAAGTGTCTTTTCTCCAGGGCCGGGGTGGGTATCAGTCGCTTGCCCTCCGTCAGGGCAGCGGCTAATTGATGGGGACGGCTCAGCCGTTAAATCCAGCCGGCCACCTGGAGGCAAGGCGGCAGCCATAACTCACGCTGGGTTCGGTCATTTGCCTCCCCAGCCCCGCCTCCCCCCTCCTACTCCACCGCCTCCTCCTCCTCCTCCTCCTCCACCCTCCCCGGCTCTTCGCAGGCTAGGCCTCGTAGTAGTTCTAGCGCCATGTCATTCAGGACTAATCGAGTGGAGCCGGGTCTCCACTGCATCGCGCGCGGTGTTTTAATTCCGGAACAGCGTCTGAGCTTTAATGGCTGTCATTATCTCTGAGCAGAACTGGCCATTTCCCACTGTGGAGGGGAGAAAAATATAACCTACGGAAGAATATACAGAGATTATAAGGACTTTTTTTTCCCTCAGATAAAAGCAATAATATTATTATGTAGTTTTGATTCAATACACTTGTGACAGTTGCAGCAGGTGTATGTTTATTTTTAAAAATTCACATATTTATGGTAACTGTGCATACACCCTCAGTGAATCTTTTAACCAGTTAAAAAAAAACAATTTGTGAATGCAAGATGTAACAGAAAACAGTACCTTCGGTGAGGTCTTCTTTACAGGATAAGTGATAAAATCTAAGGAGTAAACTGTAAAATCTAAAAAGTGCAAATGGTCACTGTCATTTTCTGAATAGTTTTGTTTTGCCAAAGAGTTTTCATAAAGGTGCCAGGTCCCTTTAGTGAATGCCATCCTCTTGTGCCCATGCTCAGTGAAGACCACTGTACTGTAGCGGTATTAGTTGGTGCATGGAGGTACCAGGCTGGTCTCTGGGGGTACCCTGGGGCCCAGGCCCCCAGTACACAGCCTGTCGTTAGCCTGCTGTTGCTAGCTGTCCCTTGGGCTGTGCCTGTCTGTCGTGTTTGTGATTGGACCATGAGACGTCCCCTCACATACAGTGTGTGCAGTCATCCTAGTGACATGTGTTTGGAGAGAAGGGAATGAGCAAGGAAGTCTTGTTATTATTATTATTATTATTGTACGAAATGCTTTTCGCTGGGATTACATGCATACTGTAGCTTACTTATTGCCTATTGCAGGATTTTTACTTAAGGTCACAGCATCAGTGCCGCGCTTAGAAATCGAACCCACAGCCATGCATTAGAAGCCCAGGGATTAGCTGTTACAGTACCCCCCCAATCCCCCGATCAGTGAAGACACGATGACAGCCTTGTTGTCTGTTTCCCCCAGACGCTACTCTGTTTTTCCTTGCCGTCTGGTGACTGGTGACTGCTGGCGGTGCACACAGATGGACTGTCTCCTGTTTCAGAAGTCTCTTTCACGCGAAGAAAACATCCCCAAAAATCTGCAGTCCATCTACCAATATAAACTGTGTCCTATTTTGTCATCATATTTTTTCAGTTGTCATCATTGATATTCTGACGTCCTGGGCAGAATAACAACAGTTTTATTGCGGTATATGCTTTTCAGCCTTCCCCTGCAAAATAATTTCCTCCAGAGAAAATATCCTATGAAGTAAGGCTAAATAGGTGACATGGTCCTTATGTTATAATCATAAATTACAAACTGCCAGCAGGCTACAGCTGAATTCTTCTCAGAAGGAACGGCGCTGTATGTAGCATGCTAGGCCTTTAGTATTGGTGGCAGATTTGGTACCAGTTTGACCAAATCACAATCAATTGTGAACCTGACCAAAGAGGAACAGGGCATTCAGACAGAAGGAGGTGACTGTCTTCAGTGAGAGCTGCAGACCATGTGCCCCATCGGACACTGCAGTGGCATAAACTCTACCCTGGGACAAACCTCTGATACGAATGCACATACAAGAAGCAATGGTGCTCCCCTCATTAGTTCACACTTGTAAGTGCTTATTGTTAAGTGTGCTGCTTTGGTAGGTTTGTTAGCCGACAGTTGAGAACCACTTCAGTGAAGCTGGATGGTAATGAAGTGCGTGTTTATGTTTCTCTGTACTGGAATGCATCAGCTATTTATATCACCCGTGTGCTGGTTCCCAGCAGGGTAATGCAGATGTGCCACCGAATCCACTTTTCTTTATCCATGTCCTTGATACCAGTTATTTTATGATGTGCATTTTAAACCTGTTTAGCTAACAGGATAAAACACACTGCGAAAAAGAACGCGCAAAGCTTTGACACTGAACAGTTGGCATGCTCATTAAAATATGAGCTGAAAACAAAACCTGTTTCTAGTGTTACGCTAGTGATGAAGTTTACCCCTCAGAATTAGATTTTGGATAGAAGGTTAATTACTGGAGAGCTTATGGCATAATGATGTGTGTGCTTGTTAGTGGCATGGGCGAGTGCTAGAATAAGACTCAGTGATGCTGATTGTACTGTAGTAGTTAGACGCTCAAGATGACTCCACTTAATTAAAAGCTGGAGTTGCAAACTAATTTGTGCTATATTGAACCTTATAACAGGTCATGCAGGAAGTGAATCTTTAAAACGGATTTCTAACTGGCTTTGTGATAGCACTCCCCGTTAGCCCCTGACTTGAAGAAAAAGAAAAATGAATTTATTTTGGTCCAAAAGGTTCCAGGGACTGACCCATCAGAGGAACCTGTTCTGCCCACCAACAATATCATGGAGGAGGAGCTTTTGGCCTCCTGGAATTTGGACTGGATGAATAGCATGGTGGTAAGTCTAGATAGCCTCCCCAGGTCGCTCTAGATCTAGGGTCCCCAGACTTATCGGTGAAACCCCAGACTTATCTTATAAACCAAGTTAGGATCCATTTTAAGTTGACTCAATCAGTTCAGACAGTGCATTGAAATTCTCAAAAATAAAAAAATCCCCATAAGGTTCTATGATTTTTTCAGTGAACACATTGCTATTCAGTTCATTTAAATTGAACTGATATGGAAATGACTCCAGCTAAGTCAGGTGTCTTAGCATTGGTCTGGAACACTGGCTGCTGTTGGATAAGCTCTTGGGGACCCCCTGCTCAAGGTCATAGCAGGGTCATTCTTGGTAGTCACACCCCCCCCCCCCCCCAATAGTGCTCTAGATGTTGCACAATACGACTGTTGTTGATGAGAGACCTCCCCTTCGTCCCCTGTGATTGATGCAGGACCCCACGACCAGTAGAAGAGGCAAGGTCCCTCTTACCCCAATGTCCTCAAGTGGCCCTTAGTGTTTGGGCCCACTGTCCCTCTGGTTTTGTCCCGGAAGGAATAGTGGAGACAGAACATCACCGGCTGACAGACAGTGTGCAGGAAGTCTGGGAAGGCTTTTTTGGCATTCTGTACATTCTCTGCCGGGATGCTTTGCCGGTGAGTTTGTGGCTGCGGTCGGAGCAGAACAATGGGTCCCTCTGTGTCCCTGCTTACTTCTGCGGTTCCCATTGAGATTCTGGATCCGGAGCCTCCAACCTCATCTAAATGAGTTCCTTCTTTATTGGTGGTTTTGACTCAGAAGTCAACAGGGTTCACTGAAGCTTTTGGACCCCTGGCTGGACTCTTTCCCATGGTTTTTTTTAAATACTCCCCCATTGTCAGTACCCACACACAAGTGTTGAAAGGTTGGTGGTAATGTGACGAATTACCACCAGTTCATGGATTCATCCCACTGATATAACGGTCTATTCTTCTGTGTCCCTGACTGAAGCATTGCAGGAGAGTTCTGTGTTCAGTTTCAGTAACAGAGCCATACATCCATGATAATGATGCATTCCCAAGGCAACAAGCCACTCTTCACAATGGTGTCTTTGAAACCTTAGAGCAGGGATACTCAAATCTGGGCCTCAAGACCAGTAGTACTGCTGGTTTCCTTTTTTACCTGATAGTTAATTGGTTGGTTAATGCCACAAATTGGCCAAAGATTTAACTCACCTACTGTCCCAGGTTTATATCAGTTCTGATTAGAGGGGGGAAATTAAAACCAGCAGTACTATTGGCCTTGAGGCCAGATTTGAGTATCTCTGCCTCATAGCATTTCACCGCTATTAATATTAGTTTCATTTTGATCATTATTCTATGATGGCTATTAAAGGTAAGGACACAGTGTTTTAAAACTGAATATGAATGCTAGAAGCGTCTTTGTGAAAGAGAAATTGAGATAGCACTCTTGTTTTGTGAAGTCATATGTTCTAATCACGTTATTTATTGATTAGTTACCGGTGTTAGGAAATGTCTTTGATGTTGCCGATGGTGAAGCATGTCATTACTCCAGAAGTACCCGCACACCAGTGAAACTCACAGTTTGTCTGCCATCACCTTTTGACACTTGGTAACAAAGTAGGACTCAGAACAACGCTGGGGTTGTTCTAACGCTCTTGTTTTTGGGAGATGGAGAGGGCGGGTGGAAATCCGGGACAGGGAAGGATAAAAATAATTGGCCCTCATTCATCAGAGTGGCACCAGGGGGCCCTGGGGGGTAGGGGGTGGGGGGGCAGGCGAAGGGGAGCGAGGGGAAACCGGCAGTGTCTCATGGTGATGAGGTCACAATGGGAGATGACGGCTGGAGGGGGGGCAGTAGGGGGGGAGGCGGGGCTTGGAGTGACCTTGAGAGAAGGTAGAGAGCGATAGCGGAGTGGGGTGCACATGCTGGTACCCCGTGGGCCCGTTAGGAGCGGACGGGGGCATGCCAAGGTTGCTTTCGGGAGGCCGTCGAGGGGAGGGCGGGTCACGCTGGAAATACACTCGCTAGACTATTTTCGTCCGTTATTGCGGACATTTATCCTCGGACCAGCGCACTCTGGGGCCCCTCAGGCCCAGTGAAGGCCGTTCCGAGGATGAAACATCCGAAACTTTTTGTTCGCCTTTATCTCTCTCACTTGCACCGTGAAAAATCTGGGACTGCACTGACTTAGACTGACCTGGGCTGACCTCGACGGTTCTCACTCTTTGCTATTGTCAGATCATTTTTGTACAGTAAAATTCCTCCTGGCTACATTGTAAAGTGTTAATGCTTCTCCATCTGAGTTTATATCAGTCCAAGAAGGGTCGAATTTGCTCTATCACAATAAAATGAGCTCTGTCGGAGTTCATTTTACACTCAGCATTTTGTACCCTTGGCTAAACTCTCATCTCCGGCCCACCTCAAGAAAGCCCTTTGTGTGTGAAAAACAGTTTACTGAGCACAGCACGTCATGCCCAGTTAAAAAGACACGCATGAGGTCTTTAAAAGGAAGGAAAAGGGAACAAATATGTATTCCCCACATTCTCCCACAGATTCCTCCCTAACTAAATCATTTATTTAAACTAAGCTTCAAAGAAGCAACAACAACAACAAAAAGCAGCTTTCTTTTATGCGACGCTGGCACGGGGCCAAGTGGCGTGATATGTACAGCTGGCCGGAGGTTATTATCGTTTCCTCGAGGGTTACGCTGAGTGTTTTTGTTTCCCCGTAGATGGGCGTCTTTGATACGGCCCTTAATGTGGCGAGGGAAGCCTGCGAACTCTAGGGGAGCGGTTAGCGGCGGGGCGACCGAGGCGCGTTCGGGTCAGCTACCCACGGTTCGGATGGATCGGGAGCTCTGCTCCCCTCTGTCTGGGAAGCGCACGTCTGGCCAGAGGACGCTTTTGGCAGGGAGGTCCACATCTGTCCCTCGGAAAGAGAGCCTCCTGACAGTCTGCACATGTGGATCCCCTTTTTTTTAGCCTTGACGCGAAGCATTTTTTTGTGCTTTGCGGCTTAAAAATCCACTTCCTGTGGTTTGTTTGATGCTCACGTCAGTCTCTTGGCGGCCGGTGGCACGTAAGGTCGTGTCAGAGTCCCTCTCCTCCGGCCTGTCTTTGACTGCCTGCTGTTCCTGGCCCCGCAGACTGTAAGATTCATCTGCGCACCCAGCTCACTGACGGCTGCAGCTTTTTCCCGGTATTTTATTGCCAGCTGCAGTGCATTGTGGGGCAGCGTGAGTGGTGCAGTGCCCTTCCATTCTCAGCGCTTGCTCCTTCTCCTGTGAATAGCATACACCAGCTTTCTGCCCTTACTATGGGACTCCCACAGGTACTAATTTCAAGTGTTTTCCAGATGAGTTATTTCTAGAGCAGTGGTAAGTCATGGCCGGTCCTGGAGAACCACAGGTTTTTGTGTTCACCTTAAAATCATCAACGAATTCAAACCCAAGTAACCAGGTGAGGTACCTAAACGGCTTTCAGTAATCAGTTAGGTGAAGAGTACCCATGAAGGCCAGCTGTGTGGCTCCACATGCCCAGGATGGAGGACCCTTGTACTTCAGGGATCGATTATAGAATTACTCCAGCAGCTCAGTTCCTGTCAGTTCTTGTGACCTGATCTTCTTGCATTTTGAAACATAAAGAAGCTCATGTTCAATGTTGCTTTGCTGAACACGTGTCTTAGATGTCAATGATCTCCTGAGTACCACTATGTGGTCCTACCGTACGACGGATGATATTTTCTGTATCAGTTTACCGACTTTAATCATTCAAAAAAAAAAAAGATAGATTTTCATGGCTTGTTAGCTGATATATTTCATTGTCTTGGAAACGGCTGATAAACAAGCCTATAACTTTAGCATGGTGGTATGCCGTTTGGTTATTTTGTGAATTGTGGAATTAATATTTTTTATTTCATTGAAATTATTATAATGTTTTTCATTTGCTGTATTTTTGTGGTGCAGAAGAATTTAAATGAAACGGAGGTGCAAAATATATCATCTTTCCACAAGCCCCATGCTGAGGCCTTCGAGACTCATTCCCCAGTATACAGTTTCCCCGTGCTGTGGGATGGGAAGAGGAGGCGACGTGCACGCGTTTGAAGGAGAATCCTGTTGTGCGTGGGCGAAGCTTCATTAGCAGCAGAGGAGATGAAGACGCTCCATTAGAGGGCAGACCCTTGCCTGAGCCAGGCGCACCAGACACGGTTCCCAACGCGGCGTGTTTCCTCATCGCTGAACAGAGACGACCGGGCAGGTTTAGGGTTGGGTGTCAGCGCGGTTGGAAACAGAGATGTTGGTGCAAAAACAACTTTCGGGGGGGGGGGGGGGGGGGGCATCTGCCGCGACTTGCCTCGCGTGACCCGGTGGCAGGAGCAGCAATGAGCAATAAGCACGTGGGCTGTTTCTGTTACATTCATTTAATAATACAATACAATGCAATACAATACAATAAGCCCCTATACTGCTGCCTTCATGTGGACAAAAATAAATAAATCAACATTGCTTTTATGTTGCGTCTTCCACACTCTCAATTCTTACATCACTTGGGGGGGGGGGGGGGGGGGGGGGGTTCATAAGTATTTTAACAGTGATACAATTTTTGTTGTTTCGGCTCTGTACTCCAGCACATTTGATTTAAAATGAAACAATGAATATTGTTAAAGTGTAGACTGTCAGCTTTAATTTGCGGATATTTGCATCCATATCGGGTGAACCGTGTAGGACTTGAGGGGGAGTACTGAGCCAAAACAACAAAAATTGTGTCATTGTCTCGATACTTACAGACTGCAGTTAGGTTAGTTATACTGGAGCATGGTGAGAGAGCTGAGGGTTGAATGCTTTGCTCTTTGCAGTTAGTGCTACCGTGTCTTTAATTGCCACAGTGACTTGGAATCTCTGATTTAGATCCTCGCATTAGACTTAACGTCTAATGTGAGAATCTAAATTGCATTATATTTTACATGTAATGCAAAAGATGAATTGGCGAGCATGAGTGACACGTCTTATTTCTGTAAAAGGCTAATAAAGTGAACAGACCGGTGATCACAGTGGAGCTGCTCAGCTGTCACATGACTTTCTCAGCCAATCGGTTGGCTGCTTGTAACTACCCTTCTGCATGATGCTGCTAATATGAAATCAAAAGGCTCAGGGGCAGGAGGTAGTGCAATGATGCCTTTCAAGGAAAAAAAACAAATATCTTTATTTGTGCAGAGCAATGCAATTGTTATAGGCATTCCAGCCCAAACTAAACCTTCAGCAAATGACATTCTGTACAGAGGCCTTTGTGTGCTTTATCCATTGTTAAATAAAATCCATCATTGAAGGAAAGAGTCAGCTGGCCTCTCGCATTAGCTGAATTTCAACAGCCATTATCAATTTTGCTGGAATCCCATTGGAAGTCAGTGAGAGAGGTGTGCTTTTGCACGCTCAGGAATGGAGAGAGGTAAAATTAAACTTGCCCCCATCTCCTGTGTTTTTGTGACCCCCCGTCTCTGAGACTGACTTCAGAACACAGGAAATAAAAATCAGGCGCAGATTTCCAGGGGGCATGTGGCAACGGTTTATATTCTGGTGACCCTTCACCTATGACCCCTGACCCCTGGCCTCCGCCTCTGCTTTCCCTGGTCTCATTCTTTTTCCTCTCTCCGCCGACCGGTCCTCCGCCGCTCCCGTCCTCCGAGCTCAGCACGACAGAATGTACGGACGCGTATTTTCTTTTAATCAATAATATGAAACAGATGGGCTTATGAAAAGAAATAAAGCATGCAGTATTATGAAAGGGAAAATATCCCAGGGACACTGTCTAATTACATCTGTTTGTTTTGCACAGTGTCAGGGCTGAGGGAGTACACGGGGTGTTTTTTTTTTCTTCTTTTTTTGGCAACTGTGAGATTCATTCTTTCACATATCTGATTCAAGAGGAAAGCATAATGGAGGGAGAGAGAAACAGTTCTTTGTCAAAAGTTTGGGCAGCAGAAGGGGTATTTGCATTCTAATGAGAACATTGACTTATAGCATTGACTTTGCCGGTCATTGACTTTGTTTTAACTACAGCATCAGTAGGCAAATGAATGACCTTTATTTTAGTGATGGAGATGATAATGATGATGAGGAGGACGAGTCTGGTGGTTATGAAAGAATGAAACTGATACATTTGCTTCCAGTAATCGTGTTGATTAAATTTGACAATTTGAGATGGTAGCTCAATTTACCATTTTAATGTTCGCAATGCCCTGTGTGTGTTTGTATTGTTCTATTATACCTTTATTTAACCACATAGGTCAACTGAGAACTCTGTGTTCTTTTGCAGTGAGGACCTGGCGAATCAAAATACAAGGAAGGGAAAAGAAGTACAATAAAAGGGATTGTGTAGCCAATCAGATGTATAGGGTTATTGAGTGGACATCAGAGTGTGTGTGTGTGTGTAGTGGTGTCTATGTGTGTGCATGTATACTTGTGGGGACACAGATGAACTTACGCACACGTGTGTTGTGTATGTGTGAGTGTGTGTGTGTGCGCACATGCACTTCTGTATACTTGTCCAATGTGGTGGTAGGTGTGAATGTGAGGTTTGCCAATCTGCTACCCAACACACCATACCTGTTGTAACTGCCGTTGTTACAGTAGCAAAACTTTGAGCATGTTTTTGACTGCTATGGACCTTGCAGGACTCGGAGAGGAAGGGCTTCATGAACAAGCTGTACGCCATCCAGGACGTGTGCATCAGTGTACAGAGCGCGCTGGACGAAGTGGCCTCCTATGGAGAGAGGATAAAGAAGTGCGTGATGACATCTATCACAACCCCACCTTTATCAATTAGCTTACAGGGGCTGGGATATGAGAACATTTAGATATTGAATATGAAACATACAAAATGTACACAAGTGTGTAGAAACACATTTATATGAACAGGCACAGAACATTTCCTGTGCCTGTGGCCTGAATTTCTGAATCCACATGGGATTCTGAGTGCATTTGTACTGGCATGGGTATATTATATGCAGTAGGCATGCTGCTGGCTTTGAATAGCAGCTTCTCTAACAAAAGCCAGTAACAAAGGTACAGCAAGCAGGAGCCTGCCATCTGCAGCAGCCGCTGGTCCAGTCCACGTTTTGCTGATCGCCACTACCATAGACTACCATGTTATTAGCAGGACCATCCACCGGGTATTTTTTCTGCTCTGAAGAGCTGATCCTCGGTCTGGCTGCTTTGCCTCACCGGTGCGTTAGATCGATCACCTCACCGGTCCGCCATAGTGCCGATTTGCAAAACGCCGCAGCTGCACCGACGGCAGGCCGCTAGTGGGCCGCTGCAGGCTTGCTGTAGGGCATCAGCTCAGGGAACTGAGTGCGCTCTTGGGCTTCAGAAGGTGGTGTTACTCATGTTTTTGAACTGCATTACCTGTTATCTCTCTCTCTCTCAGCAAATATGGCATGTCTTCTCTGATTCTTCCCTGTCTTTCTGTCCGCCCGTCTGGCTGTCTGTCTGCACAGCACGTTCAACTGGACCGTGCCTTTCTTGAGCTGGCTGGCCATCACGGCGCTGTTCGTGGGCACTCTGGTCATATACTTCGTTCCCCTCAGATACATTGTGTTGGTCTGGGGTGAGTACCGGTGCTGCCTCCTATCTTCCTCCACAGACACTCTGCATACTTATTTCACACTGAGGTGGAGATTCCTGGTCCAGAAAGTAAAAGTTTTCCCCAGTATTTACAATCACCTGGATTCTCTCATTAGCACAATTCTTCAACCAGGAGTTAGAACTAATTAGTGAAATGAGCTGGCTGAGTTCATGGGTGGAAAAAACACACGGTAGGACTTTTACTTTCTGACCCCTGGACTTTCCACCTCCTGTTGACTATCTCATTACTTCTGACTACATTCCAAAACCCACAGACCCAAACCATGACACAAGTTACATGTCATTTTATGCATACAACAGTGTGCACTTGCAGTGGTTGCAATTTGACGATTCCAAGTATTTTTAGAAGAATGTTTTGCTCAACAATTAATTCATTTTAAGGATGTTTTCTTTATTACCTGTACATTACCATTCAATCACTTTGAAGTTTTTTTTTTTTTTTTTTGAAAGCTAACTTAATTTGAATTGAGAATTACTGTCTACTCTTACATTGTTGGGGTACAGGTTGGTGCAATTTTGCAATGTAGTGTGTGTACGTGTACTTGTGTTCGTGTGTGTAGTGTGCACACTGCTCATTGTACCTTTATCTTATTTTCCCCGTCAGGTGTGCATAAGTTCACAAAGAAACTGCGTGACCCGTACGTCATCGACAACAACGAGCTGCTGGACTTCCTCTCCAGGGTTCCGTCGGATGTGCAAGTGGTAGGCCCACCGCCAGTACACACCGCCAGTACACACCGACAGTACACACCGCCAGTACATACCGCCAGTACACACCGCCAGTACATACCGCCAGTACACACCGCCAGTACACACCGCCAGTACATACCGCCAGTACACACCGACAGTACACACCGCCAGTACATACCGCCAGTACACACCGCCAGTACATACCTCCAGTACATACCGCCAGTACACACCGCCAGTACATACTGCCAGTACACACCGACAGTACACACCGCCAGTACATACCGCCAGTACACACCGCCAGTACATACCTCCAGTACACACCGACAGTACACACCGCCAGTACAAACCGCCAGTACATACCTCCAGTACATACCGCCAGTACACACCGGCGGATGCACAGGCACATAATGGCGGGACGCGCACCTTTAGCGGCAGGCTTTGTGCGGCTCGGCCTGCTGTGGGAAACATGCGTGACGTGTGGAAGCAGATAAAAGGCCGTGAGGGTTCAGGTCCGGTGCGCTCCGGTTATTGGGCCCTGTTGAATGAAAGCGAGCGTGACCTCCTGCTTCCTGCCGGACCCCGCCCTTGCGGCGCAGGTCCTGCTGTGCCGCGCGAGGCGTGTGAATCGGGGGACAGCGCTCTCCGCCGCGTAGACCCTGGCCCCCGCTCGCCTTTGATCAGCGGCTGACGGCGGCGCTTTGATCTTTACAAGGCCGTAATCCCTGCCCCACGGCAGCTTCCTCTCCCTCTCTCTGCCTCTCTCCCTCTGCCTCTCCCTCCGTCTCTCTCTCTCTCCCTCTGCCTCTCCCTCCGTCTCTCTCTCTCTCTCTCTCTCCATCTCCTCTCTCTCCCTCTGCCTCTCTCCGTCTCTCTCTCTCTCCATCTCCTCTCTCTCCCTCTGCCTCTCCCTCCGTCTCTCTCTCTGTCTCCATCTCCTCTCTCTCCCTCTGCCTCTCCCTCCGTCTCTCTCTCTCTCTCTCTCCATCTCCTCTCTCTCCCTCTGCCTCTCCCTCCGTCTCTCTCTTTCCATCTCCTCTCTCTCCCTCTGCCTCTCCCTCCGTCTGTCTCGGTCTCTCTCTCTCTCTGTCTCTCTCAAGCATCTACATTACAGCAGAGAGTGGCTTGCCCAGATGAACGCAAGGTGACCCTGTCCTCTGGGGTAGATGCTGTGGAGCCGGCAGGTAGGGAGGCTGTGGAAGGCCCTTACGAGTGCGTTAGACCCGGCCTGCTCCACACAGATAATTGGCACCGGGTCCCAAGGCACCTTGCTGTCACAGGTGTGGCGGGTCGCTCCGTAAGCGCCGCTAGCTGCTAGCGCGTCGGTACGAGCCGGGGCGCGCGGACCCGCTGGCGGTGACCTCCGCCCGCCTTGCTGAGCCGTCGTTTAGGGGTAACGAGGCCCGTCGCAGGGACACGGGAGCGCTTTTGAGGGACGAGCCGGGCGGCGTTGTCCTTTGTGCCGCGTAGCCCTGGGTGAGCTTCGCCGGAGACAAACCAGCCGCTATTTCCAGTAGCGTGCCGGCCCGCGCTGCCCCCAGACGCCACCCTGCGCTGCTGTCAGGGTGGGGTGGGGGGGGGGGGGGGGGGGGGGGGGGGCTAGGTGCCCTCTTCACAGATCATTAGGAGATGTTTTACAGCCATTACCACATCAGCTGCTGTGACCTTTCACTTTCATTCATGCACTTGTGTCTTAAACAGTGGTAAATTCAGGTTCTCGTCATTCTGCCTTATTCTGTTATGAATCGGCCACCACATTTATCATTTATTTTTTATCACCTGTACTTGCATGAAAAAAGAAATATCCCTGCAGTTGTAAAATAAACAGTAGTTAATAGTGTATGTGCCAGTAAAGGAAAGCTGAAAGAGCTGGCAAGTAGGAAGCAAATTGAACAAGTTTCCACACAGTACAGTAAAAGGAAGTACTGTAAATTTTTCTCCGAAATTTCTCAATGAAGTTTACTCACTGAATCTAATTATTTTGAATGTCCAGCTCTTGTCATCTCCATTATTGTTCACATGGTTTTATTGTTTTCACATCAGTCTGCGTCAGTCTTGCTATTTCAGTGCTTGAGACAGCATCCTGTTTATTGTGTCCATGAATACAGTAATGCGTCAGGACTTATACTGCCAAAGATTTTAATGTGGTGCCCTGTTATTCTATGTGCAAATGAAAAACATTGATCTCCAGAATATCCGGGAGGCTGGAGTCGAGCTGCTGACCAGCCATAACCAGCTTTTACCGAGCTTTACTGACAAAGAGCCCAGTGCCGGCTTCACTAAACAAGCTTCATTCAGCACCTGCTTTTCACCTTCGGTCGAAAACACCCAGTGATTTCACGAAGCTGACCTTTACGAAAATGTGCAAAACTGTTGACAAGTCAGCAGGTCTGATAAGATTAAAGGTTGTTTCATGGGTAATAAACGCAGGCGAGTGTGCCACGCTGAATGCAAATGAGAGGATTTTAGAGAGCACAAGTGGCTAATAACCAGCGATGTATACAAAGGTTACCAGGTCAGGCTGAAAACAGGGTACTTACTGTGTGAAGTCGTAGAAAAGGCGAGAACGGAAAAGGTCATGTCATTGTTTAACGCCGCTAAAGATGCGGAGGAAAGCTGTCGTTGCCGACACCAGAGTTGCGGGTTGGAACATTAAAGAAAAGTGTGTTAGGGGTTAAATAAAGTTAAAACAGCCACGAGGTCTGGCATAGTAGATGGAGCTGAGCTTGTTCTTTGAAGGTCACGTCCTACCTGCAGGCAGGTTACACGCGCGTCGTCGTGCTGTAGCCGTTTCCAGTTGAAGTCTGCCGCTTGGCTCAGCTCAGTCAGAACTGGGCAGAACCAGGTCAACATTCCATTGATAACACTAAGTGCTGAGGAGACATGAAGCTGAGCAGAATGGACTTTCCACACAGGTGACCCCTCTGGCTTGTTTGACCCTTAATGGCTTCCTCAGTGTGAGCGACTACCCAAAATGTGTAGGGTTTAAGGAAACTATCGCTACTCTTTGGTTAATATGCAGTTTTGCTCAGGTTTTCCTCAGGTTTTTGCTTAGGTTTTCAAGGTATTGTTATCTGGGGAATCAAAGTGGGTAGGGAATTCAATAGATTGTATGTCTGATGTAGTTTGATAGACTGATATAGCAATCTTACTAACCCATGACAATATGTGACCTCTGTCACTTTTGAAATGGTTTCACGGTCTCCTGTCTTCTGTGAAAAGAAGTAACATATTGCCTTCAGAAGAATTATTTCTTTTACAAGTTTAGTTATGAGCTTTTTAAAGTTTATGAAAAGGAGCTGCAAGTAAGAAGTCTGTGAAGAAAAATGATCATACAATTCTTGACCTCAGTCCTGCACTCCTACCTGATATTAGCATATTGGTCCGTTGTATCCCACTGTGCTAAAGCATTATTGCTAATATTCTGTATATGCTTTCTGGTCACGGGGGCCCGTGCTGTAACTATAGCCCCACCTCGGCAAAATAAGTCAGGCCTGGAATTGAAATGGAGTTCTTGTCAGGGGTGGGGTGGGGGTTGGGGGGGGGTGGGAGGCTGAATTTTGACCCAGTGTAATTATGCATAGTCTGCTATTGTCCTCCTAATTCAGATAATAAAAGCCAGTACATCTGCAGGTTCAGTTTGTGTGCACAGATGGCCCTATATAAAATTTCCACTGTGTTCCTGCTCCAGTGTCTGTTTGGGTTGGCAGGACTATAAAAACCGGCGCAGAAAGGAAAACATTGTCATCGCCTGCGGTTCCGATCGCCCGCTCGCTCGCTCGCTCGCTCGCTCGCTCTTTTGAGTTGTGCTCGGCTGATTCTTGCACGGCGGCCTTGCTGTGTTGTACTTGAAATTTAAAAAAATATATATCTGGGATCGTTTCAGCCGGCTCCACTTTTGTCCTTCGGTATAGTGTGTGGATTCATTTATGACTTGCTGACAGTTGAGAACTTTGTTGTAAGGAACGTGGAATGTAAAAGTGGAGTTATGTCTACTCAAATTGAGTTGAGGTCTGCAGAGTCTTAGCTTGCCTGGAACCCAGAGCGTGCAAGACAGTGTTGTCGGTAAGGCACAACGATGCACGTTTTACTACAAAGGAGGTATTTCATGAGTGCTGCTTTCATCTCCTCACGTTTGTATACTGTACTTCTCAGTGGTAATTTAGTTAAACCGAACAAGAAAAACCCATCGCCCCTCTCGAATTCACAATGATGGATGAATAAAATCATTTAAAAAGCTCTGAATAAAGAGACTATAAAAAAGGAGGAACCGTAGGGTGCCTTCCACTCTGGAATTTCAGCTCCACTTCTTCCTCGCTGTCGCGTTTTGAGATCTTCATGCTCTGTTCACAAAACACAACACTCCTTTCTCGAAGACATGATTTTTACCATAAGGCAGTTGGCAGCAGGCCAGCACTTCTCCATTAGTCAAACAATAGCAGCATCGCCTTCTAACAATCACATGGTACCATATATTGCTATGCTGGTTGTGTATTCATGTCTGAAACAGGGTGTGCAGGAGGACTCGTCTGCCTGCTGGTTTTTGTTCCAACCAACTACCTTAGCTACCTTAGTTTTCTGACCATTTTATAAACTATGCTGGTTCAGTCCTGTACTTGAGCGTAGTAAAATATTTGGGATGAACTTGCAGTCTGCAGCTGTAGCTGGTGCTTATACAAATATCAGATCAAGATACAGTATGAGTTAATTAAATAATTAAGAGCAGAAGTTGGCACAAAAATCCTGAAACGGATCTGTCCCTGTTGTGCGCCCCTGATCTAAAAGGCGTTCTGCGATCCTGTCGCATGATGTTGTCTGGCTGACCCCAGAACAGCTTCACGCTCTCTGCAGCCAACCCTCCCAGAATCCACCTGTATGATTGCTGCCTTCAGTCCTGACTCCATCGAGATCCCCCCTGACCGTCTAAATCATGCCAACAAAAAAGCTCTTGATATTTTGGATGGCGCATTAGTAAATCCCAACAGTTAGCCGCTCGCTTCTTACCAAAGACAAAGCGGTACTATTGCTCAGCTTGGACGGCTTCGTTGAGCCTTTGCTGGTGGTCAGTGCTGGTTCTCACTGCTGCCGAGCAGAGCTCGTGCTAGCCTGCTGATAAACCTGATCCAAGGCCAATATTGTGCTAACTGGGTCATGGCTACCGGGAGCTTGGTTGGGTCCGGGAGAGGCAGACGTGCTGTACGCGGTGTCGGCTCTGGCCCCGACTCCTGTCCCATGATGCCGTGCAAGCTCAAGCGTCCTGCGGTCTTTCCCATGCACCCGTGCGGAGCTGTGTTTGTCTAAACCCCGTCGCAGCTGCACTTCCGAAAAACAGCTGCAGGGAGAGATGGCCCATTCCCATGCTATCCCAGCGTCCTCTGCTTCCCTCACCTGACCAGTGGGCCCTCCGGGCGTCTTTGTGTTTTAACAGGTGCAGTACCAAGAGCTGAAACTGGATCCTGGTTCCAGCCCCAATAAAAGAAAGAAAAATAACCCTGGGTAGTCGCCCCCCCCCCCCCACTTCTCCTGATCCGGATCTGCTCAGTTCTGTCTTACTTTCTTCCCTCTGAAGTCTTTTTTTTTTTTGTTAAAATGCACACACTCTTTGTAAATATCATTAACATTGTAAATAATGAGGGCTCGTAATTACTTTTTGTTTATTTTCTGTTTATTTTTATTGTTTTGAGGAGAACAATGGGACCAACATGGCGACTGAGTCTTGGAGTAAGTGTAATTTGCTCTGTGACTTTGTCCTGATTTGTATATAGAGAGACGGGGTTTTCACTTTATCAAACATTGCCACCACACACACATACTGTACACACTCACGTATACACACACACACACACACACAAACACTCACACACCTACACGCTAAGTCAGACACATAGGCACGTATGCACAAACACACACATGCATTGAAACAAGGCTATGGAAGCCAAAGCAATTCCTTTATTAAAATGTTCTCTATCCGCTGACTCCCTGGGGGCTGTGCCCATGGTCACCAGGGCAACTGTGATCTCCATTAGCCCTGACCCCCCCACACCCCACCCAGTCTCCACATTTGAGCTCTCATTTAAAACTTCAGGTATTTCTCCGGAGGTCACCCGTGTTGGTGCTCTATGTCACCTGTCCGTGCACGAGGTCACAAAACTGTCTGTCGGAGATCCCTGAGGCTTCCTGCAAACATCTGTTTACCTTCACAAAGAGTGTAGGCCCGGAATGTTTATTCAAATTCCACCCACTGCCCCCCTCCAGCACCCCTAAGAAAACACATAATCAAGGACTTTTACCCTGTTCGTTTTTGTTTTGTATTCTTCTCGAAGGGACATTTCTGAATCTTAATGTGTGTACTGCACTGTATGTATAATAAATGTGTATTATTTTAGTGCATATTTGACAGGTATAGTGTGTGTCGTGTTGCATCCAAATTGTCTTGTTTTTTCTTTCTCTTTTTTACAAATAATGTACGTGATGCGTTTGCAAGCAAAGCAATGTGAGAGTTGTTAATGAAACACTGGAAGGAAGCCGTACTTGTAATGTATGTCAAGGATACATGAAGAGAAAAAAGCATCTGTTTTTGATCTCTTTGTTTTGTGTTGATCCTCCTTTATGTTTTCTGTTTCCAATTATGTACATAATTCATTACTGTATTTTATAAGCTTGTAAATGAAGGTTATTTGTTCATGATCCTATAGAAATGTATGTTAATTTCTCTGGGGCTCTGAGAATCCTTGGCTGTGTATTTGTGGTTCAACCACAGTGTGGATCAAATGCACTGCCAGTCAATCATCAGCATGCGTTCAATCTCTGGCAGATGACTGTAAAGGCATGTGAGTTGGGCTACTGGGGAGTGAAGGAACAATATCCATATTAAGTACATATGATACTATGATATGAGATTATGACAATATATGCACATGTGTGTCAACTGATTTTGTGGGGGGGGGGGAAGATTAAATCTTTTTTTAATATAATCTCTGATGTTTATTTGTGAATTACATGTGATTTATTATGTATTTATTGCATTTATTTGAGGATGGGTGTTAATAATAGAATGTGTATATACACATGATTGGCGTGCATTGGAGAGCTACAGTTAAAAAAGTGTGCACTCTCCCAGTTGGATAGCGGAGGTTTCCAATGAAACACTGACCAAAGGTTATTCATTTAACTCTTTGTTTCTGTGGTCCAGGTTCCCATTTGGTCCCAGTGAGGGAACTCCCTGCCCACCAAGGCCCCGTCAGAAAATGGGCCATTCCTTAAAATGGGTATTCACTCCTCTCCTTAGAAAAGTGTGGAATACTATACTGTCCACTAATTTCCTTCTACTTAATGATACAAATCACAGAGCACTATGAATTCATAAACATTGCGGAGTACTACAAATTTATAAACATATTACAGAACATAATAGGATGGTAAACATCACAGAGCACCAAATCAGAGTGCTATGAATTCATGAACATTGTAACACACTTTAAATTTATAAACATATCACGAGTAATATAAATTTATGAACTTATTATAGAACACTGTAGTCTCATGAACATATCACAGAGCACTGAATCACAGAGTACTATGAATTCATAAACATTTCACACTAGAAAAGCATAAACATGTCACATAGCACTATACATTCATAAATTATATAACAAATTCATAAGCATACACATTTATAGTGTAACATTATATGCTTCTGATTTATAGTGTCGCAGAGCAGTAAAAATTCATAAACACACTATACATTCATAAGCACATCACAGTGCTATCACATATATGCCAGTCAAAACACCATAAACATCAACAGAACAGCCGCTACACAGCATACCTTGTTGACCCGCAACATGAACACAAAGAAAACGCAACTGATTTACAGTTTAGTTTTTTGCCTGCCCATATCATTTTCATAGGTCCTAATTTAATTTTAATGTGGCACAAATTGAATTTAATTTGAATAATTAGTGGGAGTTATTTTCATGGGTTTCAGAGAATACATTGCTGAAAAAGAAATTAATACCTATGAAATAAGACATTCATCATCATTTTCTCACATCAGTTGCAATAGTATTTCATCAATATATTTTCAATGCATATAAGGATCACAGTTATTGGTGCCAAGTAAGGGGGGAAAAGGGTGATGAATCTTCAGTAATCATACTGGGGAAATGTTCAGTGGAACATGTACTTATGTGCAAATCTTACTTAATGTGCACCTGTTTAAGATCAAATAATACCATCTGTGATCCATGTCGCTATAAGCTTGTAACTGTAAAAAAAAAATGTAACATTCCAAATGTATACCAACAGTTTGTATTTTTGTCCCTCCAATGTTGATGTCAAATCAGCACATATGATCACACTCTACATATATATATATATTTTTTAAACACACACTCTACTTTCTCAGATAATAGCAGTATTATCAAGCGCACTGTCCTTCTCCAATTGGGATTATTAAATATTACATTTATTTTTCTCAAAGTACATAAAGATAACATACACGGTTGTAGTTCAAAATTCTGGGCCCTGTGCAAATGCACACTCTGTGGACCCCTTCCCCTTTTCAGTCCAGGCCTTTTGAGGGGCCCCCTTCCTGCCTGGACCCTGGGCAATTCCCCTATTCCCCCACTGTGATGCTACTGATAACATAAATACACATACAGAAAACACTGCCCCTACTTCAGACTATCCTTTGGTGAGAGGAAAAAAGGAATACATCCCTCTCATTTTTTAATTCTAATATATTAATCAAAATTATAAAAAAATATGAATTCATATATTAGATTAAAAAAACAGCGGCCAAATGCACACCATTAGAGATGAAGGCACTTTGATTAGATTTTACACAGAACCCTTGACTGTGTACAAGCTAAGAGTATCGGGGGTAGATCTGCTGTCAGTTTAGACCCATGATCCACGAACCTGCGCAACAACAGCTGCTATCAGCGTACTGAGCTAAAGAGCAGCCCACTTTGCCTTCAGACAGGCTAACCCTCAGTAAGAGACCGGGCAACTCTGTAAGCGCTACACGGTTTAACGACTTCACTGCGCCTCCGTCGGATCCGAAGAGCGTCTGAAGCGTCTCCGCAGAAGTCCAAAGCGAGCCCGGCGCCGTCGTTACAGTCGCAGCCGCTCGCGCGAAGCCCGCGGCTCGGCCTCATCTGTACAGCGGCACGACAGCCTCGCTGACGCGCGTGAACTTCGGCTGCGAACGCACGGCGTTCTGCGGAAGACAAAGAGCCGCGCCATCCTTGGGAGAGGCCTTCGTCCGAACGACAGGCGGGAGGCAGCTGCCCCTCAGGGCAGTGGAGCGCCACTGTGACCCCAGCCATTCCTGACGTGGCTCCGTTCAGCCTTTGGGGAAGATGACGCAAAGGTTTCGGGTCAACTCTGGAAGAATTTTATGAGCCTTCGGTGAAAACTTCACGGTACATCCGGCAAGTATAGGTCAGTCTTCACGCAGTGCCACGGCATAGAATTGCTTTTGAAAGTCAACACAAATACATCCATGTACCGTACAGCACGAGGACCTTACCTTGACTTCCACAATTCATTTCAAAAAAAGTACTGAGATTTTCAATAAGTATTGCATTTAATTAATGAAGGCCATGTTTTGCACCTTTTTAAATTTCTCAACCTTTTCATAAAGCACCGTGAGTGCCAACCTACTCATATTAGAACCCCACGAGGCCTTCAAGAAACACTTTCCAATTTTGTGTAAAAATGTTCTTTTGAAGTAAACAGAAAAAGATCAGTACAGAAAAAATTTCTACAATGAATGTGTGTGCATCTTTAAAAAATTTAAAAAAAAGCTGTGTATGTTGCTCTGGATAAGGGTGTCTAATAATGGCTAAATTGTAAAACCTCCAAATTGTAAAAATCCTCTCTGTTCTCAGCCTCCAAGCTCAACATTTACTGTAGGGTAGGAGATGGGCATGGCTTACCAGCAGGGGCCCAAAGACAAATAACTAGGGAAAGATCTTCTTTGGTTCCTGCTGTGATGTTTATGTGCAAATAACATGTGATATGTCGTTCCCACAGAACGGGAGATAGGGTATTATTTGGCATGGACTGTAAGAGGCTGCAAACAGGAAGCCGCATGTGGTAGTGGCTGAACTTGTGTTCGAGGGCCCCCTCATAGCAGAATCCTGCTTGTTTCAGATATGAATGCGATACCTTCCCCTGCTGTCTTACTGTCAGTCTGTGCTTTGATCTCCAGCAAAACCTGAACCTAATCTCCTCTCTTGTATTTTGTTAATATGCTGATTAAAGAATGGCTAAAACTAGGGACGGTATTGGAGACGTATTCAGGGAGAGGAGGAGGAAGAGGGGAGCGAGTGAATGACGTTCTGGCTGTCTGTGTACACCCATGGTACCTGGCGCATGAATCATGAAACAGGTGAGCAAGCTTTTCCCTTGTATCCACCGGATGAGTGGTGGCAGGGCACTGGTGCTTTGACCTGCCTGTGTCAGGAGTTATCCGTTATCTCTCTCCTTCACCCTCACTCTCCTTCTCTGTGCTCCTTCTTTC
This sequence comes from Anguilla pacifica, assembly GCA_039654925.1. Taxonomy (NCBI): domain Eukaryota; kingdom Metazoa; phylum Chordata; class Actinopteri; order Anguilliformes; family Anguillidae; genus Anguilla; species Anguilla pacifica. The sequence goes on along the minus strand of CM077297.1, from coordinate 14,230,434 downwards.
TCCCTGTCTCCCTCCATCTTTCCTTTTTTCACCTTATTTTTCTGTATCTCTGTTTCTCTCTATGCCCTCACTGTCCTCTCTCCTCTCTCTGACTCGCTTTTATTCTCGATGTCTTTCTCTTACCGTCTGTCTCTCATTCTTCCTCGTTCTCTGTGTCCGCTGTTTCCTTTCCACAGTGCCAGAGGCCATCGCATGAGGTCAGAGTTTGCAGAGGGCTGGCGATGAGGCCGTCCGGTCCGCGGAGGTGTCACACGGCCTCACAGGTCTGAAAGTGGGTTATAAAAATGGCGTGGGAGGGGGGAGGGCGATGCACAGCCGCCAGCTCTTTGCTATCAACGCCAGCACTGGCGAACCCCCTCCCGGAGGACGGCTGAACGGGCCGATGCTTCTTCCTCCGCACGACGGCCTGCCAAACACACAGTAGGTCAGGGGGACCCTATGAGCAGCCTGATGGGCAGGGGGGGAGGGGCTTTGATCGAGGGCACCGAGCCCCGTATGACCAAGAGCCCAGAGTGGCTGAAAAAAAGGCCAGGGTTTTTTTGACCATTTGTCTGACATGGCGCTCTGCAGAAGAGTGAAAGGAGAGGAAAGGGGATTAGAACAGGCTCTCGGGTCCTTATGCAGCACAGGGCATGCAGGGACTGAGGTGGTCAGCCTGCTACTGCCCTCCCTGCCTCTTGGGGGCAGGAGAGCACCAGAAATGCGACACGGAGCATACTGTAGGAGAAACAATGAGGGGAGGGCTATGATTTGTCTTCTGCTTATGTTACAGTGGAAGAGGGGCAGTGATGTGCAAGCTTTTCATCTGACAGATGGCCATGAAACACTAGCGATAACTCACAACCGTGTGAGAAAAAAGAAAAGGAAAACATTTTTAAGAACCTCGGAGAGGCTGGAGACCACAAATTCTGACATTAACAAACTTGAGAGACAAGTACATTTTAGCTGACGGCAATTTGGGAGTAAATTACAGTGTTCCCCAAGCCAGCGGCAGTCAATCTGAGGACGGGAGTCCTCAGTGAAAGAAAAGAGCTGGAGATTAGAGCGAGATTAGGAAGATTAGGGTGGGATTATGAGCGTGAGCGGCGAAGCGCTGGGGCTACGCCGACGCCTCTGACTGAACGCGTCCCGGCAGCGGGCACGCAGCTCTCCCCCCGCGCCACGCAGGGCCGCCGAAATGGGCTGGGCGGAGGGCGGCGGCTGGTTTGGGTTCAGCCGGTGGTCAGACTGCAGCCCTCGCTCCGACTCTGACGGTGTGATATCGGCGTAATATCGCACGCTCATTATCACAAGAAAAAAAAAAAAAATTCGATCAATGTTGATTTACAAATGTGGGAAAGAGTAATTTAGCGCCATATGATGCCATAATTTGATTGCTGAATTCACCAAATTTTGAAATTAAAAATAAAATACGAGTCTGTCAAATTTAAGGGTAATCCATGGTTTCAATGTAGATGATGCAGAGTAACACACCTTCATTTTCATAACTCTGGGCTCCCCTGCAGAGTTATTCCCACCTGTGAATTTTTACTCGTCAGTTTCACTATTATTTCTTGGAAAGGAATTTCTGAACCTCACATGTCTGTTTTTTTTTTTTTTTTGGTGTGTGTGTGTGTGGGGGGGGGGATTCAGACCAAGCTTTTGCTAATTTTCCTATAAAGTGAATTGATTCATGTCTGCACACACAGAGGTTTTACCTCCCTGCTGTCTCACGGAGACACGTCCAGTGCCCCTCGTTAGGGTCATGCTAAGGGTTACTGTCTAAGCGAGACTCAAATCACCCAGTTAATAGAGCCGATTCATACAACACGCCGGTGCTCCACTGCCAGGCTGGCTAGCCGAGCGTCAGAGCAGCCTGCTGATTACAGCAGTGGAGGATAATTGACGAGAAAGGCACGCGTGTAAGCAGGCAGATTCACAACGCAGCCGAGTGCAGATCTCACACTTCACCGAGCCGCGTATTCCCCCCGGGGGCCGAACGCAAATAGCAGCCCGCACGCGGGCGCGGTTCACCAGGAGACCCGTCCCCCTCCCTCTCTGAGCCAACGCGATTCTCGCCCAAATTTTTTTTTAAACGCCAGAATCTTTCGGGCACCGGTCCCTCCCGCCCCGTCTTTTGAAACGGGAACGACCGCGGCCGATCCCGCGTAAGGCTCCGCGCTTTAATTCCGTATCCGTTTAATACTGCGCCGTATCCTAATTAAAACGAGACTTCCGTAAAAAGGCATTTATTTAGCGCGTTGGAGGCGTTCGCCGATTTTATCGTCGGTGGGCAGCTTCCACAGCGTGTCCCTGGCAAATAACAAAGGATTAGTGTTCGGGCGTAAAGATGTAATATTCCGAGCTGCAGGATGTAAGGTGGATTAATGAGCAGATGTCACTTAAGCACTGATCAGCTTTCACAACCTGATCCTGGTGTTGTGAAGTTTTTTTTTTTTTCTTCTCTCTCTTCAATTTAATTTCCTCTCCCTATTGGGAGTAGGCAATGGTAATCAGAATGCAATTCTCAGAGTAGCGAATGGTGACGCCATTATTATACATTTGCTGTGAAGATGTCCTTATTCAGGGCAAATTACACATCATCTGTGCCATGCAATAACCTCATTCAAAGTGACAAAAATGGTCATACACGTATTATTATTTTTTTTTCATGCCATGTATGGTAAAACGACATTGTGTCATTTTTACTTTAAGAAACAGCCTCACTGAGGATTTGAACCTGTAACCTTGGGGTTAGTTGTCTTCCCTGATTCCGAAACCCTTTAAGAGGTCCAGGTGATACTTCAGGGGTGACTGGCTTGGTATCGTGGACACATGCTCAGCCACGGCCCGAGTTGTGGGGGACAGATGGAAGCGCTTACAGAGTGAGGAAGGGCTTTCTGTGCATACCTGGGGGAGGGGACCTGGTTTCTCTTGAGAAAGACTGACTTGCTTTCTTTTGTATTTTATCCTTTTCTTTTTGTTCATATTTTTTGTTCTCTGTTTCCTTGCCCTCTCTCGATATTCAGTACAAGTTAGTTGTACAGTAAGCCCTAAGGTCAATAATTAAGGCATGTTGGTCCTACAAAACTGAGGGGAGGGTGCTGATGCGTACGTAGTAATAATAAAAAAGTGTGCTTGACAGTTGGCCTTGCCATTGCTCTTGGCCTTTCTGTGTGAAAGACAGAGTGGATCTATGTGAAAGACAGAATGGTTCTATGTGAAATACAGAGTGGATCTATGTGAAAGACAAAATGGTTCAATGTGAAAGACAGAGTGGTTCTATGTGAAAGTCAGAGGTGATCTGGTGAAAGGCAGAGTTTGGATGAGGGTTTGAAAGCATGACAGATTAACTGTTCTCACACTGATGCAAATGGGCTCCTGGTCACTTTATAGGGTAGCAGAGCTCACTCCTCATCTGTACAGGGTCACTGTGTGATGCGGTGGGGCAGGGCCCATATGACCCGTAAGCTGGCCCCGTCACAGCACCCAGCCACCCGCGGGGAAGGACTGTCGCCCTGACAGAGTCTCCCTCTTCTCCACGCCCTACATTTTACAGTTATCTGCTTTTGTCCGGCGTCGCCTCACGCGCCTCGAAGACACCTCAGAAACAATCCTTTTCCCTCATCCTCAGGAATGCTTTCGAATGCTGAGGTCATTTTCATGAGAACGGCCTGTTTCGCAGGGCAAGGTCCGTCCCGGCTTTATGTCAGGTAACACAATGGAGCGTCCCTCCATTTCGTAACCAATAGGGAAGCCTGTTTTTTTTTTCTTTTCTTCCTTTTTTTTTTTCCCCAAACTTTGCAACGATTACGATGTCCAGCATTCATTAGACGTGGCCATTATTTCGCGAGCCACAAAGGACACCTCGCGCTAGCCCATTAGAGATGAATCATCACGGTCTTGGTCCGGGTTCATGGTTAAACCGATAAAACATGTGGTAATTATGTAGCCGTTCCCAGGTCCCTTCATTATCCGGCAATTTTCCCCATCCTTTATCCAGGATAAGGACTTCGGCCTTGAGACACTTCTCCCTATTGTGTTCGACATCTCTCCCATCTTCTGCCAAATAGAAGTTACATTGAACCCAATTTCTTTTTTTTCTTTCCTTTCTTTAAAAAGAGACCATTAGGAAATAAATGCCTGGATCCAGTGTCATTTGAGAGGGGTCTTACCATCTGCCTCGGTATACTCCGGGCAAGGCAACCACGTAGACAAAAGTATTTTATTGCAGTTTGAAGGACCTATAGCAACCTTCAGAGTAAGAAAAAAAAAACACTGCGACAAAAAGCAACTCGCTATAAATTACAATCTGCGCTGTTCGCATGCGCATCTCGTAATAAGACATTAAAAGGTAAATTGGTCCCTGTTCGATTCAATTTGTACGACAAAAGAAGACAAAATGAGAGCTCTCCTCCTTTTCAATTAAAGATGGAGCCTGCAGACTTCATTCTGGTGAGCGGCTGACATTTTGTAGGACGACTAAGATGAACCCAAAGACATAGGCTTGGATTCGCTGAACACTTGTCCTTAATTTGACTTACAGTATAAATGAGAGCAAGTGTTACTTTTTTAAACAGCACAGTTTGGAAAGCTCATTTTGGTGATTGCTGAGTTTGTAAAATGGGAGCGCTCCTTTGGGGAGCACACATTAGTTTTGTTTTCTGTTATTATCTGTCCAATCCAAATAAATGCCATAATTCTGCCAACAAAATGGAGGGAACAACACAGTGCAGGCTTCTGGCAGAGGCCTGAAGACTGTTGGCTGTGGGATGAGGACAGTTTTGGTCCAACAACCTATAGAGCTTCCTTATTCCATATTCACCATACACACACACACACGCACACACACAAACACAGTCAGGTCTTAGCCATTCTGTAGCTAAGGCATTCACTCAGCCAAAGCTATGGCATTTCGCCCACATACTTGTGGGTCAAGTGTAACAATAGACTGAGAGCAGCAATGATATAATAAAACACATTCTGTTAGGTTTCTTACGCAGGCAATCTCAATGCCTTCCATGACCGCCAGGAAAAAACTTTTTTATGCTTTTTCACACACTTTCTTCACAAACTCAGTTTAGAAAGTTAGTTTTAGAGACTGCTGAAATTGCCAAAGTCTGTCTCTGACAGGAAGGAAAACTCACTTTTAACTGTTAGTCAAAGTTTAACAAGTTAAGGACAAATGTAGAGATTGAACCCCTGCCTTAATCTAATTCAGATGGTACTTTGGTGTCATGTCATTTTTTGAGAAAACTAAATATAAAGGGGGCAATGGTATGAATGCCTCTTGCCAAGCTGTAGCTTTTATTTATGGATGATTGTTTTAGTTGTCTGTAAGAGCAGTTTTTCACCCGGGAAGGAATGCACTGCAAGTGTGGGAGCTGACAACAGGTGCTAGATTAATGGATGCCATGTTTGTGTGCTTCCGTTGAGGCCGCGTGTTGCTGTCTGTGCAGACTCCCGCGGAAAGGAGGGACAGCTGTAGGAGGAGGAAATCAAAGCCATCAGTAACGTCAAAGCCGTGTCCTCAGGTAGAGCCCGGAGACAAGCCGGCGCCGCAAACGTGGAGGCGATAAAGTCTTTCCTTTAGAAAAAGGTGATAAAATGACAGGACTGGCAGCAGTGTAGAGCACACGCGGCACATCTGATATCCTTAGGGCAACATCAGCGTGCCGCGCTCTCTGCTCAGATACAGAACGCTGGCTCCTTTGATAGGAGTTTTTTTTTAACACAGAAACACCGCCGTGTCTTTTCTGTGCGGCACACCTGAAGAGTAGAGCGGAGATAAGCCGTGTTTGCCTGAGCTGCCACTTTCGCAAGCCCAGCTGCTGCATGCTGCCGTCAGTCAACAGAGCTCACCTCGCAAATGAGAGAAGCTATGGGCAGTTCCCTTCCTGGAGGGTCAGTGCGTATGCGCATTTATGTTTCCACCAATTATCCGGGCTCGTTTTGCTAATGAACTGTGAACAGTAGCATCAGTTCCTCTTTTTACGCGAGTTCAGCTGAACTTGTGGGTGGGGAGACATCTTTCTTGAAATAAAATAAACCCAGAGATTAGTGGAAGAAAACCTAACATGTGTAAATGAACGGCAAAATATAAGAAAAGATTTAACGTAACACTTTGAACCCATTTCGAATTGAACTAATTCTGAACCCGCGTAATTAAGAAAGGCTAAAAAAAAAACGAATCAAAGTAAACAGCGGAATCTAAAGACAGACGCGTACATGAAGTTCATTTCCAGATTGGCCGAGTGACACGTGCAGCAGCTTTCACATGTCCGCGCTGCCCTCACAGCGAGCGGCGCGTTTAACTGGCGTTGTGAAAGAAAGGGGCGCGGAGCGGATCCTGACGGCGTGGAGGCCGCCTCCTTCTTCCCCTTCCTGCTCCCCCGTTTCTGCGGAGAGCCTGATCTAGCGCTCAGGGTTATTTTACATTCCGACAGGAACAGGCCGGTCATCCTGCAATATTAAACACCCCCACCCCCCCTTCTCCAAGTCGTGCATTTTTCACAACGCGGGGTTACGAAGCGGGCAGCGCTGGCCCTGAACGAGATGCCGGAGCCACGGGATTGACCCTGGCCTTGGAACGCTTCCTCCGGGGGGGACTGCGGAGTCTGCTAGGGGCTGCTAATTGCTACCCAGCATCCTTACAGCATGATTACTGCTTTTTCCGAAGATGTACCTGAATTTTAAAGACTCTTATTATTTCCGTACAATGTTCTTTGCTCTCTTCTTTCTTCGATCAGAAGGTTCTTTTAGGATTACAGAATAGTCAAAATTAGGATGTGTAAGTACAGTGGCAAAAGTGAAAGATATTCAGAAATATCTTCATAAAATACTGGCCAAGATGGTCGACTGTAGTATAATTATTGCATCTACTTAGAGAATGATGGGATCTATACTGACCACAATCAGTCATGAAATTTGTGTCAAGGAAACTTTGATGTACACACCTTATATACTTGTCTTTCTAAAAAATAACCGATGTATATGATATCTGTTTCATTGCAACATTTTTTTTTTAAATATATTATGATTCTTAAGGGATAGCCCTTGCATTCTTCTCTATTGGCCAAGCCATCAACCAATCGCATCATAATTTGCAGTGTCATCGGCCAAGCACATTGTGCTGTGTAGCTCTCAGTTGTGACAACTGCTGTTCAGTGCCTAGCGCTACACTTTAAGTGTATGAACTATGCTTTAATGAGTTCAAAAAAATGTGACCACTGTGAATTAGCATTTTTTTCCCCTCATGCTATGCGTACACAGTAGGTGGATGGTTTTTTTTATTTTTTTTTGATTTATTAATTCATTTGACACGGACGATGCATATGCATAATAACACTTCTGTAAATGTGCCAGAGTTAGCCAAGAAGGCTAATGTTCATCTGTAGTTCCTGGGCTACATTTTTGGCTGTGGGAGGAAACTGGAGCCCTGGGGAAAGCCCAAGTGAACACAGTGAGCATGTGCAAACTGCAAGCAGTGAGGATCCGGGCCACCTAGGACTAAAACCCAGAACCTCCTTCTTGCAAGGCAACAGTGCGTAACCGTGCCACCCAAACTAGTAAAACGGTGAGATAAAAGCGATGGAATCTCCAGTGTGATTTGTTTCTGGAATGTTCTAGTTCTGGGACCGGCCTGCTGTCTAGCGGATTGGAAAGTAGCTCATTTTTTATAACAGCATGTATTCCCAATCTCATTGGGGCCAAACAATCCCAGTGTAATTATTTTTTTAAGGACAGAATGGTATATGTGTTAATGGAAAATGCAATCAAATTAGCTATAATTAGACAAACTGGCGGGTGATCAGAAAGCCGCCACTTGAGTCCATCTCTCACTTTCTCTCTTTCTATAGTGCTGGGATGGAGGCTGCATTTTTCACACGTCAAGCTGTGAAACGGGGGTGTACAATGACAAAACCCTTAAAATGATTTCAGATTTTACATATTTGTTCATTTCCCGTGTGTGTGCGTGTGTGTGTGTGTGTGTGTGTGTGTGTGTGTGTGCATGTGCATAGAGCTGGTGGAACACTGCCCACTCGGATGTCCAGAAATGAATCAGGTCAGTTTTGCAGGCAGGGGTTGTTGCTATGGTAACAGCATATGCATGATAAAACAAGTACCAAGCAAGCAATAAACACACAGTGTACAGTGTATGCTTACCACAGATGGACTGCCAATTAGGAGTAAGTAGTAGTAGTAAGGGTGAAGGCAACAGTGTCATGTGTAGAATAGCAATTACAATATTTTATTGGAAATAACAAATTACAAAAACACGACCACCACCATCACCACCGCTACTACTACTTGTCTACTGCTATGGCTGCTATGCTACTACAATAATAATAATAATAATAATAATAATAATGTTGCATAACGGCTATGCTGTCAGAAATTTTTCATTTGAAACATGCTTCAGGAAGAAGTAATGAAGAAGCAATGCACTTTGTTGCTTAATCAGTATTTTCAGAAGCACAGAAGCTGCTACAAAGCTGAAAGTAATATTGGCAATATTTTTTTTTTGTTTTTCATCACGAGATCAGATTATTCCAAAACGAGGTTATTGTATTTGCACGGTACCCTTTACTGAGATAACCAAAGCAAGTGCACAAACAGCAAGGACACGCACCCATTTCACCCCAGGAGAACACATTCACACGTAATGCACTTCCGACCCCCATTTACAGGAATATTTTCAGTGGTGTTGATCAAGTTCCCACAGTGCCTCCTGCAAGCCATGCAGTCTAAAATCCAAATGAATCAGTAGATGTACCACCAACACTCTCACCCTTTTCAACTCTACAGTGGCTACGCAGTACTACAGCTGGGCTGGCACCATTTGTAGTAGTGGTGTATAGTTTGCTTAAAATAAATGGTACCCTATGGGAATCTTGTGTAATGTTTAGAGGATCTATTGCAGCAGTAATCTGATGAAGCCTGGCAAACTTAAACCCACCCTACTCCTGGTGGAACAGATAGCTAATGAATGAACGTGGGTGTGAACCTACCATATCTCAGTTCCTTTACCAAGTGCCTTTACCAACACAAACACTAAAAGCATCCAACTTTAAGTAGTTCCTTCTTCAGGAAATCTAATAGACTCAGGATGGGACAACAGAGGCCCAGAGGGTATTTTTCATGTTTTCTTCAGGGCATTTAAATGGTGGTTTTTCCCTTTATTTCACACTCAATCACTCACTCCCTGTCTGCCACTGTCATTCCATCCCTCCTCTCTCTCTCCCTGCCCCTTTGTTTTGCTCTCCTTTTCTTTGTTTCTCACTTCATTGTCACATTTTGGAAAATGATACACAATACTAACTACATATTTAAATTAAAAATAACACAATGATGACAACACAATAGCAAAGCAAACCGGGGCTAAGACACACTCACAATTTCAACTGCCAAAATGAATAGCGTCCCTGCACACCAAAGGCTACACACAGTATGTGTGCTACACAGTATGTAAAGTAAAGGAAGCCTCTAATCATATCTGCACACTGCCTTTTTTTAGTTGAAGTAGAATTCTAATATAAAAAGAACAAAACACTGTTAGCCCATGTGTCAGGGACCTACCTTTAACTTTGCCCTTGGTTAGGGGAGGTGAACAAACTCACCATCTCCTCTCTCTCCTCTCGCAGGCAGTGCAGACGAAAAAGTACCGACAAATCCCCAGGATCCGGCTAGAACTCGCTCACTTTACAAATTCCAGCTTAACGGGCAAAAAAAGAAAAAGAAACGGCAAAATTAACGGCGAAAAATGAAACGTCACCGCGCCGCCAAAAAACCCGCTAACGTTGTGCCGGAACCGCGAGACGCCGCCGTTGCCGGGAAAGAGCCAGCCCAGTATGACCGAGGGGAGAGGAGAGATGAGAACGACAGACCACCTTTCTTTTCCTTCGGCACGTTTCCCCCCATTTACATTAGAGGCACGGAGCTGGCCGCCGAGCGTGGGAGACGGCAGCTTCCTGTCCGGCATTGTTCCGGCGGCGAAGGCTACGCTACACAGCCCCGGCACAATGGTTCCAACAGGATTTTTCACACACCAAGGGTTCTGAGGCTCCGCTGGGCATTACAATCGTGCCACGTGACATTTAATCAGCAAACTACAACACCCCGGCCACACAAAAAAAAAAACCTTGCAAAAGAGTAATATTTACATTGTCGAATCCCCCCCACGCCCGCCCCCGCCCCACATCCGACACCCTTGCTTTTGTGATGCTACACCGCACGGGAGAATATATTAGTGGGAGCCAGACCTCCTTTTCTCTATGCATGGCAGAACTTCAGAAGAAAGGCGAAGGCCAAGCTTGAGTACCTCCACACTTCGCCAGGATAAAGCGGAGCTGCACGTCTGCTGCCTCTCAACAGGACGTCTGTCTCTGCGGAGTTTCGGCGTGCCCGGAGAAATCCCAGAATGCCGCTGCAAGGAGTCTCTAGGACAGAGCGTAAAAGGGGAGAAAGCACGGAATGAAAGAAGTGCGGCTCTTTCGAGGCTTGTTCAAAGAGACCGGGCGAGAGAATCAGCGGAGCGGGTTCGGTTTTGGACCTCGGCTCGGCCCCGGGTTGGCGGTCGTGCAGTTCAGATTGCTGGGGTCTGCCACCCGTGAAGCGGTGCAAAAAGTACACCCGTCCGGTGAGTCGGACGCGGGACGTCTGTGCTGAATTTTCCGGGACGGTCCGTGGCTCTGCAGATAGAATCCGTGCGAGGCGGCTCTCAGCAGGACTTTGAGCATTCCGTTTGTGTCTGTGGGTCTGTGTCTCTCAACCCATATGAGCTTTGTGCCAAGTCTGAGCCAAAATGGTAGACCAACCTGGCGTACATAGAGAATAAAATGGTCCGCGCTTAATTAATTTTACAGCGAGGCCCTGTTAAAAGTATGAGAACACAAGTAGTCATATTTAACTACTTGCCTATTAACAATGGCTAACAGTAACTATATAAAACATTTATGATGCAATGTGATTTCACGTCTCATTGTTTGCATACCACTTTGGTTAGGAAGTGTGTAAACTCTATTGTGGTATGTATTAATATTAAAACTTCACATTTAGAACCTCATTCTATCTATGTTTTGGCCAGTAAACAATATAAAATAATTGGATGTGTGAAAATTGATTCATGATTTTGTTTTTAAGACCTTCTGAACATACTTGAACATATTTGTAATAATGTAAAATTGGTCCTACTAGTGTGCATGCAAACGCTTTATTTCCACCATTTTATTGTAAACCTTTTGAAAATGGCACTGCTGTTTCTATATTTCTGCATACTCAGAATTTTCTGGTGCGAGAAAGAGGAATTCAGGCAGTAATTTCTGCGCATTGACTTACAGGCATCTGGGTCCAAGACTCAAGTGGTGAAATGGCTATAGAAAAGAGCTCCTTACTTGGACAACTTCCTGGGGACTAACCCGAAATAAGGAACCCGGGAGCGCACTGAATACCGAGCAGCACGCTGTTCAGTGAACCTGGGGAGACTGACGTTTCAACGTCTTCCTCAGTCAAAAGTGAAATGCATGACTGCATATGGCATAGGAATTTATAAATGACTATGCTCAACAGAAGAATTGTTAGAAAAGTACAACAACAACAAAAATCTCTTGACAATGAATCCTTATCCAATTAAGGGTGTTCATTATTCCCATTCACCCCATGGCATGAAGTTACTATTCAACTAATACTACTAAAGTTACTCTGTCAATCCTGTTGAAGTTACTCAGCCAATGCAACCAATACTACAAAACATACTCAACTAATATTACTGAAGTTTCTCAGCCAATACTGCTGAAGTTACTCAGCCAATACTGCTGAAGTTAATTTGAAAGAACTAAGATAAAAGCAACAAAAGCAACTCACAACATTTTATTTGTAGTTTGAAGCAGCATACAATAGACTGGCTGGTGTCTCCACCTACAGTGTAGGTTGTTGGTTCAAACTCTGCACTATAGACAGAATCCAGCTGTGCAATTGGATTATGGGACATGAGTAAGTTTAAATATAACTGATTGGTTCAGATTTCTTTTATCATTAATTCACAGATACCTTTGCAATGTCTTATGTTTTTTATGCATTGTTTTATGTAAAACGAACTACTTTGGGACAATCAAAACAAAGTAGGTTTTGGCTAACATGGGTGCAGTGCATCCGATGATTATCATGCTTATAAATGTACACAATTAAATGACCATATAGAAACTGAAGCACCAGAGTGATGTTGTTTTGGTGAGGTTGGTCAAAGTTGAAGCTGGCCCCAACTAGATGCTCTTCACACGCCTGATTTGACACTGTGTTCTTGAGTCCAGAACTCATGTCGTAAGATTGAATGACAGTAGCTTCTAGGCACAGAATTACTGCTCTAGACAAGATTTAATATTCTTTCTGAGCTCCATTTCAACATTCCAGTAAAATATGGTGCCTTTAATGGGTACTCACGCACAGAACCTGATTTTCTGTGGCTCCTCAATAAAAAAAGAGAGAAATAAAGCAAAGCTACCTGCATCCTGGGGAACATCATTCAGGTTGTTCTTTTCCGAATCACTGTTTTTGCCAACAGGATCGCTTCATAAATCTCTATCTGCAATAGTTTCGCTGATGTGAGAAGACAGACTGTCTGACAGCTTGAATTCAGCTGACTGATGGCTCCTGGAACCTAACTGTCCTGCAGTCTGTAAGGCCCTCTCTTTCATGTGTTCATTCACGCCAGCTCCAGTACGGCACGAGGACGACGGTGCTCCCCAAAAACCATTTCGAACCGGATCCAGGCGTTCTACGGGCGCAGCTGAATTACCCTGACTGGGGGTCGCCGCGTCTTTAATGACGGACGTGTTTCCGGTGCAAGCAGAAGTTTGCCGGGGTAGAGCTTCACCTGCAGTAAGGAAGAGCAGGGGAGAGAATCACAGAAGGCTCCGCATCAAAAATAGATGAGGACAGCATTGGCACAAGGATCACGTAGCTGGAGAGGAGAGCCGCGGCGGCTGGCTGGCCTCTCCTGCCAAGCAGGCCTCTGTGATCAGGCGAGGAGGGGAGTGTGAGGCCTGACACCTCTGTGGGTTCATGCAGAGTGCACGCGTGAAACCCCGGCCCTGCCCAGCCAAATGCTGCCTCTCTCTGCCGCTCGCTCGCTCACTAACTCACTCACTCACTCACTCACTGCTCGATCGTTCTCTCACTCACTCTCTCTCTCACTCACTCACTCACTCACTCGCTCACTCACACCTGCCTGACAGCTCTGCGGAATATCAACTACAGAGACCAGCGACTGGAGTGAAATGCGGGTAGAGAGATAGAAACACAGAGAGAGGGGGATTGAGAGATGATAGAAATGGACATGAAGGGAAAGAGAAGGGAGTGAGAAGGAAAAGGAGTGTGTGTGTGGTTCCATAATTTTTTTTACTGGTATTTAAAATGCAAATCTAAAGTTTGGTTAGAATATATTTCCGTATGATATCCACTGCTACACTGTCATAACCAAACCACACAAGTAGCAAGCTTATAGCATCCTAGAGTCAGAATCAATAGTGACAAATTATTAATTTGGTAGGAAGCAAACATGCATAAGTACTGTTGTACGCACACACTCTCAAGGAAAATGGTTTTGAATTGCCTTTAATTCCGATCCAAAATCGAAAAATAAATTTGGATTTGAATAATGTTTCAGAGGGCTGAGGAGTACACTTCAGGTCTCTCTGCGTTTACAATAAGCATTAGCTGAGCAGAAAGCTCCAGCGGACTGTGAGACCGCAGGGCCGTGGCTTTGCAGTGTACTGAGGGAAGAGAAGTCCACAGAGGGATTAAATTCGGGCTATATTTGACTTTGTGCTCCCTCTCAATGACACTTTAATGAACAAGTGATTCATTTACATGCAGACTCTTTCAAAGACTCTTTTTATTCACACATTTCTACAACTACTCACACATTACACTGAAGAGATTCCTGTCTGACATTTTGGCACCGATTCTGCAGTTCACCAAAAAAAAACCCCACCTCGATAAATTGTTACTGTGAGTCAATTTTTGATGCATTGCCAAAACATGTTGTAGACCTTTTCCAGGTAGACAGCTCATATATGAATTTGTATCCAAAATGAATGTAATTTGCAGTCTGCAGGGGTTCATAGCTGAAAGATGAACAGAGCTACATGTAGAGAGAGAGAGAGAGAGCAGATACGCATACGCGAACACGCTCAATCTGTACACACACGTCTGTGTCACAAACACGCACACACAGCAAACGTTTCTTTGTTGCTTGTAATTTTTCATCATGCTATATTCAAAAACACACAGAATGGCACATCTCATAAATAAACTCATAAATGAGCTAATATCCCCTTCGGCTTCAAATATAGCAAATAGCATAGCAGCCTCCTCAGTGGAAGTTAGTCTCTGAGAAACAGTGTGGTGTTCAGAGAACTGAAGGCTAATGTTCTCTGCTATTGTATCACCAGGTCAGTCAGGTCAAAATGTGTATGTAGACAATTTCAGGCCCTGCAGTTCAAATTATATATATATATATATATATATATATATATATATATATATATAAACAGGAAATTGAGGGCAGAGATACAATTAAAGGGACAAAAATACATCGCAGCAGCAGCACAAAAGTGGGTCATTTACTGGAGCTCATCTCCAGCTCTTAATATTCAGAATCATATGGAGCACTTCCAGTGACCTCAGATTAATCTCAGCATTAATCAAGCTGCTTCGCATCGCAGGGTCACGCACAAGGGAAAGTTTTCTCGCTGTGCTGGGGCCATGCTGTGTGGGATCGGAACAAGCTGTTCTCTGCTGTTCGCGTTTTAGCATACCGTGCGGCCGTGGCTAGGTGAAACAATCCTTCAGATATTTTACAGTGGAACATAAATCCACATTTTCAGTGGAACTCTTTGAACATGTTTTGCTGAAGGGGAGGTACTGCGATTGTTCTTAGGTTGTTCTGAATCCACTTATTGAATAACGGAATTCATAAAACATGTATGATCAACTAGCTGTATGCTGTACTTGTTCCTGCCCAAGCACTTTCATCTGCATATTTTGTAAATAGAATAACGAAGCATTGTCCTACTTATTAAATCAAATGTCCTCTTACCTGTACTGAAATTAAATTATTCTAGCAAGTTATAGTGCACCGACTCCCATTCACAAAATGAAACGTGTAGACATGAGTTGAATTTAAAGCCAAAAGCCTTTTACCACATTGTTGTAAATTTTAAGTGTTACATTTTTTTTTAATTATCTGAGAGATGGTGGTGGTAATGGGTAGTATCACAACTACTACATTACTATATTACACAGTAATTACACTGTACCTTCCAGTGTAATTATAGTATAATTGTAAAAGTTGCTGAATAGCTAAAATGGCCCTTGTTTGCCTTATCTTACCTGTTTGTGACAGCATTAAAATAAATAATTTGTTTGGCCTTTTTCACATCAGTTTCTCATCCTAATCAGGCTATGTGTGCCAAAAGTATAAATCCCACATTCTGTCAGTGCTGTCAGACTCTCCCTGACGTGCTCCCCTTTGTGTCTTAAATTGCTTCCGCCCCTCTCTTTCAGCACAACTATATTATTAGCTGTTCAGTTCCTCAACTGAAACCCTGAACATAATGCAGAAGTCCTAAGAACTCCTTCTCTAAAGTTGGGGGCTGGAGAGGAGGGTTGAGTGATTTCAGTTGGGCTGTTCACACAGTGGCCCTTTGTACATTGAGAATGAGTTTAGATTCTGTCAGCCAGACGGGTTTACAGAGATGATTATAACAGGGCCCAGATGAAGTGAAAAGGAGTGTGTGCTATGACTCTGAATGGCATCCCTCCGTCCGATTCTCCACCACAGACTTTGACTGTGTCAATATCAACAGTTTCAGGCCTTGGATTTGGTTTGAAGAAGTGCTCACCCATGCTGTCCAATATTTCAAATAATATTAGGATATTATTTAAGTTTAAGTTTGGAATTGATTGTGGGTTGGTGTCAATACCATTTTCATTCAGTCAGTTCTGGAAATGAATTTAAATTGAATTAATTTCCATTATCAGCATTTTTCATTGAATTTTAAAAAATAAAATTTCAGTTCATTCCCTGAATTTATTGAATTAAAATACAATTTGCTATAACACAGATTGATTGCGAGCTGTGTTCTGGTGGCCTATGTGCATAAAGATACCTAGGGCCAGGTTTTCTAAGGGTCGTGACTACTTTTTGAATGCAAAAGCAGAAGCAACAAGGTCACAATGTCAATGTGGGATTTACTAAACGATTATGTTGGGTCAAAATTGCTATAAGGGTATGATTTACATGGATTACATCATTTTGTGTCTATCTTATCATAATTTGATCTGCTCGTGCCTGTGCGTGTGTGCATGTGTATTTGTGTGTGTAAGACCACTGCCTGTGTATTTTGCCCACATTATGTTGTTGAAAAGTGCCTAATATCATGCCACATTTTATTTACATGATAAACTATTTGTATTGATATACCTAATGATACACTGTCCATTGGTGTTGTACTCCAAAGCTGTCCCTTATTGACCATTGCCTCTATTTCCTGATTTCTAAAAGTTTTTATTTTGGTTGCCTCGCTACGTATGACTGGTTGCTCCATATCCATTTCACGCTGCCTTGTAAACTGGATGTGTAAGCATGCCATAATGTTTTGGACACTTTTATTGCTTTTTTTATGGGCATCTCCAACAGCAAAATTGTTTCTTTGATTGGGTAATTAGAACCAGTCTAAGAGCAGTGCAAGAGCAGTCTTGGAGTTAATTTCCTTGGTAAATCTGGCCCAGAATGTTAATTTAACTGTAAAAGAGTTTCTTGGTCTAAGAGGACCAAATCACCTCTATATGTTGCAAATGGTGGATGACAAGTTAAACAAGTAAACTAATTTGTGTATGTAGTCAACACCCTCAATGACATTACATTACAGGCATTTAGCAGACATCTTGTCCAGAGATCCACTCTTTTTTCATAGCATTTATGTTGCATCCAGTTATACAGCTGGATATATACTGAAACAATGCAGGTTAAATACCTTGCTTGCTATGATTGAAGGAACCATGAATTCTACACTGTATCAGAAAATTCTCAAGGAGAATGTCCGTTCATCTGTCCGTGATCTGAAGCCGAAGCTTGATTGGGTTTTGCAGCAAGACAATGATCTAAAACACAAACGCAAGGCCACATCAGAATGGCAGAAAAATTTTTTTAAGGAAACATTTCTGTTGCAGTTATTGCTGGTAAAGGTGGTGCAACCAGTTATTAAGTTTAAAGGGGAAGTTACTTTTTTGCATGGTGATATGGGTGTTTGATAACTTTTTTCGTGAAATGAACGAAATAATAATTTTAAAAATGCGTTTTGTGTTTACTCAGGTTCCCCTTGTCTAAAGATATTAAACCATTCAGTGTAACAAACATGCAACAATAGAGGAAATCAGGAAGGGAGCAAATATTTTTTCATGGAACTGTATCTAGCAGAGTAGTTGCAAAGACGTATCTGTGGTTTAGATTGGCGGGCCGGTCTTTGAAGAGGGCTTGTATTGCAGTTGTATAGCGTTCAGGCATGGCACAGCCTTGACGTTTATTTGACGTGAGTTCATGTTTGTGTTCATTACAGGGTGATGAAATGGCCGTGGTCAGTTTTGGCCGTGCGTTGTGCTCTGTCCTGCAGTATTTGTTCTGTCTAATATGCCTCAATAGGTGCTGCCAAATATCTGTCTGTGACGCCAACATGTTTTCACAGTTTTTAAAAGGCTCATTTGAATGGTGAATCATTGGGGCATTATACTCTTTTATATAGCTTGTTGCTTGATTTTTCGCTCTGTGGTCTGGAGGTGGTGGGTTAATATGAAACAGGAAAATATCTCTGCAATTATAGATTAAAAATATTACTGTAAAACATAGTAAAGCTGGATATTATTTTAAAGTGTGTTGGTGCCTTTCGCAAATTAAATTTTAGAGTTTATCTGTTTGTGTTTACTTACTGATTGGCCATTCTCAAAGGACTTAGATAAGGCTGCCTGTTCTGTGTAAGGTCAGAAAATACACACACGCGCACACACACATACATGTATTCTAATAATGCACACTAGCAGTGCTATTCTGTCCATTCTGAAGAAAATTTGCATCAGCACTTTGCATCACAATAGAGGGTAGATAATAATTCAGAGGTGATTGGTGAAACTGCTGGAATTCTCTACAGTGTTGACATATAAAAAGCTGTACTTTGGCTTCGCTGCCATTGACCTTTCACCTTTTGTAGTGGAAATTTAATGACGACCATTCCCTGTCCTCAACTGCAGGTATTTGCTTGCTCAGACATTATTATCCCATAGCACTGGTGTGCTTGCAATAACTAAGACTGATTGTTGGTTCCTATTAAGTTTTGTGGTTGTGTTTGTCTGTGACGATCAATCAGACTAAATCAAGAGATGACTAGTGCTTTTTTATCTTGTCATATTTCTTTCCTAGTTTTTATCTCTGACAACCTCCTCTATCATTTTAGGACGGAGCATCTTAGCATGTTCATCCACCAACAGCTGCAATGTCTTTTCCCTCTGCAGTCCAGTAGTTGCCCTTTCAAAGCTACTGTATTGGTGGACTGTGTAGGTAGACTGTAGCAAGACTAGGTGCTCGACTGGTTCGAGGAATAGCTATTGGGTCGTAAGGTTGGGGATACCTTGACAACCCTAAGCCTTCACCTCTGAATGACAATATGTTAGATTATGAGTTGTCCTGCGGGGCTTTAGCATATGGCAGAAACTGCCTCTTTGAACATAAACCTCAGAAAGATGAGCTCTGAGAAGCCCATGACCTGGCAATATATTATTTCTATAAATATTATTATTAAAAATAATGATGAAAATAATAAATATATCTCTTAAAACTATCCTTCTGCTGGCTTCCATCGCTGACCTGATGGAATTGGTCAGGATGGAAAGTGATGTCATAATAATGATTCTATTGATTGTGCCATGTTCCATCCAGTAATTATGATGAACTCTTCTTATTCAGGACAATGCACTTGGACTTGAATGCAGTTATTGCTGCCATTCTAAGTTCGAGGACAGAGTAATAGGTGTAGGTATTGCAGCTGCGTAGTCCAACACTAAGAACAGCACACTCCTGTTTTTCTCTTCAAATTGCAAGAAACATTGAGCACCCTAATCCATGGAACTAGCGCGGGCAATTTGAGCACCATTAGCTGTGAGGCCGGGCCTCTTCCATCCAAGAATTAAAGGGACGTTTTGTGTTTCTAGAGACATAAGTGGAGTGTTATTACTTGTAGAGTGCTGGGTCACTAAAAGGAACATGGAAGTCAGCATAGGCGTGGTTATGCTGTGATCTATCTACGGCCCAGAGCCTGGTGCCACTTCTCCTACCCCAGGGTGGTCCACAGACATGCACCTGCCGCCTAATCCACTTATCAGTGTCTGGGGCAAATTTTGGACAGGAAGAAGAGGAAAGAGGAAGAGGTGGGGGGAAGGGCCCCTCCTGTTTTAACCTCTTCACGGGTCAGTGTGGCGCCCGAGATGCCAAGAGTCTCAGATGAGCGAGATCTGCCTGAGAGCCTCCCACTCCCTGACTGAAAGAGATTAAGACTGTAGGCCGAATGGGCAGAGTGCCGGGATATTGTAATCTATCATGCTTCATCAAGGGGGGGGGGGGGGGCACATCAGAAGGGTACGGGGTGGGCAGGAAGTGTGGTTTGGGAGCTGCCCGCGAGCCTCGTTTCTCTGCCATTTCGGCGAGGGCGCTTGTCGCCCGTCACGGAGAGGCACGGGGGGGGGAGTAAGCCGCAGGCTGGGAAATGGGTATCCCGTTTCAGACGCTTGCTCACTTCACTCTGGATGAAAGGCTCTTTGACAGCAGTGGTTGATATTCCCTTACCTGACGGGTTAATTTCCAGCTCACTAAAGCCAGGGGATTATTTGAAAGGGATCCCTTTCCTGCACCCATTTCAGGAGAGTAGCACCCTCCCCCACCCCCTTCTGTTGCCCACCCACAGCAAATTGCTTATGACAAGGAACTTCAGATAACGTCAAAGAGCCAAGAAGTTGGAGGATAGGGTTTCGTCAAATCAGGAAGCTGTGATGTGTGCCTTCATATCTAGTGAAAGAGCCGGATCACTTTCTCATTCTGAGGCCTGCTTCGTCCTGACAGGGTCTGAAAACAGCCCGGCCTTGTTGGGGAATGACGGATGCAATTTGGGCCGAGAGAGGGTTTTTATATTGTTTGTTTTGGTTGAAGGGGAGAGTCTTTCCTCATCTCCTCCCCACTCCCATCTTTTGTGTCGGGCCAGGGCGCTTAACTTCCTGACTTCCGCTCCCTCCTTTGTTGTCGTTGTTTGCTCTTTGAGACGGCCTTTTTTTCAGCGGAAAAACACTCTGGCCGGTCTTTTTGTGCCGCCGCGCGGGTTTTTCTCCGGCTTTGGAGCGCATGTCACGCCGGGTCACGCTAATCCTATAGAGGTGTTGATTAATCTGCAGGTGGCTTACACACCTCCGGGGATAAAGGTCGGAGCGCTGCAGACGTGGGTGGGCTAACCCCAATGCGCCCCACCTGACCCCAGCATCGCTTTCCTGGCGTGAGGCTCGGAGGTGAGGTGAGTTCATTCGATCTATAAACCCGTAAGAACAGCGAATCATAGCGACCAAAAGGGGAAGGGCCTTCTCAGTTTCCATCTACGTCTTCCCAACTCTGTCACTTTCACTTCACTTTGGATTTTGCACAAATTTATATTGCAAAATGTGTAAAGATGTCGTGAGGGGTAACATACGTACCCAATGGCCTGTCCTTCATTAATGTCTGTCCTTAATCTTCCATTTAAATATAACTATAGCATCAGTTTTATTTTCACAATAAGTGATCATCAAAATTAAACTGTCAAACTGTGTTTGTACAGCAAAAAGACTTGCATTCAATTGTATTAAAATCAAGAGCAGATCTAGGTTATTGCTTCCAATTTTTATCTTTATGGAAAATCTTATTTCACTTTGGAAGAAAGTTTAAAGAGATCCACTTTCCAATTTGTGTCAGCAGCTAATTTTGTAACACACAATTATGTATGGTCTAAGGTTTACGTACAGTAACTCCACCCAATGAAATACACGTTTACATTCCCATTATTCAGTTAACATTGGGAATGTTTTACAGCCTGATTCAAGCCTGCCATTATCCAATGCGGAAGTGGCTACTGCGATTCTGCTTATCACTGCTGCAGCGTCCTCTACACTGGCTCCTCTTTCCCAGGGAACAGGTTTCCAAAGTGTTGCCTGCACATCAGCGAGAGGAAAAAAGAAAGCCAGAAAAACAAAGCCTATTACGAGCACATTATAAAAGCGCGTTAATAAAGTTTGCCCTGATTTGTTCAAGAATCGTTAAACAGAAAGCATTTTATGTGCGGCAGTATTTCCGGATATAAAACTCTGTCACATTTATACGTCGTTTAATGTCTTGTCATTTGAGACATCTGGATCTACACAGAGCTTCCTGCTTACTGTGCTTTATGGGCCCAGACTTGAAGCTGCGCTTTAGACGTCTTTTAGCGTTTCCACGGCAACATGTTCGGAACAAGTGCGGTAGTTACATCAGCTGTGATGGAGGGGTTCTGGCCGCTGAACATTAAGAACACCAGAGCACCGCCTTGGATTGAGGGTGTTTGGATAAGAGAGCAACACCAGTGCCCATGGGGATGTGTTTTCTGAGGCAATGTTGAGCGCTTTCTTGGCTTGACTTCTGGTACAGTAGATTGTGACAATTCAATGATGATTTTCCACCATTGAATTTCAGGCGGAAGTTCATATACAACAGAATTTTGAAGCTTGAATTACTCTGCAGTGTTGGCATTGAGTGGCTATTTTTGCCTTCCCAGGAAAAAAGAACAACAAAAAAGGTCTCCTCAGGTATTTATAAAATTTGTGAATTTAGCAATCACACTACAATCTAGACTGCAAGTGATGGCATTTCAGCCCAGCTGCTGGAAAGTATACATGTTCGCCTTGCTTTGTGAAATTGCTCTGAAGGGGCAGGTGGCTTTTTACCGTCCTGTTTGCATTTTATAGATCACCTTAATGACATGCAAATGTGAAAGTGGAACAGCTCCAACCGTAATACGGGCGGTCACACTATAGTGCTAAAAACGCTAAATTTACAAATGTTTATGAGCCAGAACAGGCACTAGTGGGACAATGTCAGCTATCCTATCACCAAGGAAACCTTGATGGTAGCTTTTGTGAATTGCCCTTATCAGATCTGGTAGTCTACGTGACTCTGCTCATTTTACACATCGGAAATCATTTCCCTTCATGATAGCGCTGCAGTGGTACATCGCAAATGCATGTAAGACGATCAAATTACATCTCGGTAACCCCTGGCATGACTGGCATCAGCAAGATCTGATGACGTACCCCTGAGATTACACTCAGCCCACAGTACTGCACGTGCTCTGGTTCCTTAAATAGTCATTTTCCGTTCTCCGTATGACTGTACACCTGTCTTTAGATCAGCATATTAATGCCCCTATATTCCATTTGACTAGACATAAGTCTTTAATAAGCATGGTAATACCTGTGTTCCATTTGACTTAACCTAAGTCTATTTAAAAAAAGCACAGTAATGCCTCTATGTTCCATTTGACTAAACGTAGGTCTTTAAATAAGTAAAGCCGGTGATGAATCTTTCATATGCTGTAAAAGAACTGCTTTGGGAGGAGTTCCATGTGCTTGTTGACCCTGCCTCCCTTTTTGGAACAGACAATTTCATAGTGGATTTTAAAGATTTACCGGGTTAGACTACATGATCTTTGTTTCCTCAAAGGCTATCAGAGCTCAAATGCTTAAAATGCCTTCCTTTTATAAAATAGCGTGCTTCAAAATGTTTCACTGCATTAGACCAAGACCCTATGCTTCTGGGGACTGTGAATACTTCCATTCAGACCCTTGTTAGTGGCTTTGCACCATCCGTTTGTAAGGTACCACCATTGCTTCAGGGTGCTGCACACCCAGTCGGTCACTGAGAGACACGCAGAGTCAGGATCAGTGCACTTAGATGCAGCTGAAAAATTGAGTGGGGACTGCACCTCTGCATTTACACAGGAATAAAGTAATATTACTTTATTCTGATTGATTTCATGTTGTTTGAGATGTCTCTTGGAGATGAACTGTCCCAACATTTCCTCCATGGGGGCGAATCAGACACAGTAAAACCGTTTAAAGGTTCAGCAGCCTTCATGCACCACCATTGCAGCCAGAACGCCTTTTAACTCAACTGTCTGGAGAAGGACTAAACATTGTTCCCCCGGCCCAATATAATATCCTTTTTTACATATTTCCTCCTCATCCCTCGCTTTCTTCTCCTGTGTTTTTTTTTTTTTTTTTTGCCAGCTGGGCTTGATAGGGTACAGCCAAGTGTCCTGGAAACTGAGGCGGGGGGTTCAGTCTGACCAGCCACACACAACGGGGGCTTAAAACACCTGAATGAGAAAGACTGGGTGGGCTGCACCTCAGGGGTATCCTGTACAGCATGCAGTGCCTTACTCCTTTCCTCTCTCTCCATTCAAAGCCAACATTGTGCACATTGGCACACCTTTCTAGTCTATCAAATCATTTATATCGACTCCTTTCACATTACAGTTTCCTGCACAATTTATTTTCAACCTATACCTATTTTATCTCTTAAATTAAAAGCTACTCTCCTGGTTTCTGCATGGCCACAGTAGCTCAATGCTGCTCACCGAAGCTGGACCTTCGTGTGTCTGATTCCTCTTTGGGGAAGGATGAGCTGTTCTTCACAGGTGTCTGCATAATGTAATTTACTGCCGTGCTTTGCAACAGAACATATTGTTATAAAAATGTTATTAAACTGTAATGATCAGTGATTACATTACAGACACATGTCAGCATCCTGGCCAAATATGTTGTTGCACATTTACTCACTCTGTTTTTAATGAGACTTACATTTTTGTTTCTGACTGAAATTTAGGAAATTAAAGCTAATTCTACAACAGGTTTCACTCCTGGGGAGTAGTACAAGCCAGCTGTATATGTGGACTTAGGGGGGGACTCTTCTTCTAAATTTTCCCCATCCCCATCTATCACTCTCCAGCCCCCCCCCCCCCCCCCACCCCACCCCGTCCCCTTATCACAGGAGCTTACCCACAGCCAGAGATGACTGTGACTACAGGGGATTCCAGGGTTTTAAAAATTTTAGCACTGGCTGCACTTCACTCGATCGTATCTTTATCCCTCGGAGTTTATGTTGTGCTGTCAAACACGCCACGTTTGTGCTTCCATCCACAGATTCACATCTATCTCTCTGGTCCTGTCTCTGTTGATCGTTCCTCTGGCTCCAGCAACGAGGCATTTTTACACCATGCTCTGTGGTGTTTTTCCACTGGTTAATTATTCAGGTTTGCAGAATAAGGGTGTCAGGCACCTGGGCCTGTATTAATAAAACATCTCAACGTAGGAGTACTGATCTAGGATCAGTTTTCCCCTGTCCACATCACAGCTTTTTCCATTACGAGCTAAAAGATAAAGCTGATCCTAAAGCTCTCATACTCCAAGATGCTTTACTAGTGCAGGCCCTGATGTAGTACACCTGTCAGGGTTGAAAGTGAGCCCTGTGTTTCACGGAGGTGGGGTTTGTACCGTGCCTCTCCCAAAGGCAATGCTTCAGGATAACGGGAAGATTTATCCGCAGAAGAAACAGAATCGCTCTGTCGTGGCTGTTGCTGTTGAAGGTACTCTTGCGACTGCAGAATTTCACGGACTAGAATCGCTGCAGTCCCCCCTTCTCTCGCTCCCTCCCTCCCTCCCTCCCTCCCACCACCAACAAAATCTTTCACCTGCAACTGACAACTGCTGGGAGGAAAGTAGACAGCCCCTAACTAACCCCCACCCCACTCACCCAGCCTTCCATTCCAACACCACCTCGGGCAACATAAATGAGATATCAAAACTGGTCTCTTTCTTCGATGAAATTGTTGGGGGGTGGAGGGGTGGGGGTGCGGGGGTGGGGGGGGGTCTGTTGCGGTACAGGCTTGCTGAGGGGAGTACAAGAAGTACTACCGCTCTTCCGATTGGCCAGTTAAAACTGACAGCACCGCCCCCACCCTCACAGGCCTTCTGACCCCACCAAAACAATACAGCTAAAACACATGACACCAACTAGAAAGGAAGCCCCAGTCAGCTGATTAAGTGGCAAAGCCATGTAGGGAGGGATGGAACTCATTGCCACTCCACTCATACAATTTTACAAGCCTGGAGGAAAGGGGAAAAGATGGAGAAACATGAATCTTGATGAAATGGTCCACGGCATGGCTGTTAAACATCTGCATGGCTGTGGATTTCAACCCCAGCTGTGCTGACGCACCTCTGCTGTGCTGCTATCAGCTGCAGTCACCAGAGAAACACAGCACAGCTCACACTGGGAGGTAAAGTAGTCAATGGGGTATTCACACATACACACGCACATACGCATACACCCAAACACACACACACACACACACAGAACTCAATCTCATTTTATGCCCCCTGTCCCCCACCATACCCAACCCCCCCCCCCCCACACACACCTTTATCTCCTCTGGTGTTTTTCTCTTTTTCATTTTAACATCCAGCAGGACTGTGCCTCCAGACCTCTCTGCACAGAACAGCCCTGGCAGGGAACTACAGCTAATTTACACCCCGTGAGAAAGAAAAGAGAGACCGAAACAGGGGTGAAGAAAGAAAGAGAGAGAAAGGGGAGTAAAAAAAAGAATAAAAAATGAAATGAGGAGCTGAATTATTGTATGATTGGCCAGTTCCCTGTAGACCCAGTCTATCATTTGGTGTAAAATATCAAATAATTAGTTTTAGGCCATATCAGACACATGCAGTTCCTCCTACTAATGGCTGTGTTTGGTAATGCCAAGCCTCCTGGGTGGGGGGGGGGGCGGGTGGTTTCTTCAAAGAAGAGTGGAAAATGGCCAGGCAGTGAGAAAGGTGCCAGGAGAGATGAAGAGAGAAAGAGAGAGAGAAAAAGTGACAGAGAGAGAGGAAAGACAGAGAAGGGGAGGGGGGGGGGCAGAGAGGAAATGAAGCAAGGTTAAGTGCAACCTGGTGGAGAGCAACATGCGTGTTTTATGCTGCCAATACCCAGACATAGCCCCACACCATCCAGCAGTTGTTTATTGATTATTTATTTTTAACTTGTTTTAGTTATTTTTTTTAGCTCGCTGACTATTTATTCCATCTTGTAAATGGTACTAAACCACACTCACAATCAGGACTGTTAAACACTGGACCCACGCACTGTTGTGGGATTTCCCCTTAAGCCTATCTCTATGTCTTACATTATTTTCTCTGTTATTGTCTTTATTGTAAAACTAAAATGAGCATACCGGTAGTGTCCATCACACTTAGATCACCTTTTTTATTTTAGCCTATTGACACTTCATTTGATATTGTACAACCTAATGGCAATTGTACCTAAAAATATATAATATATGCAACATTTGACATAAAACACAATTTAATTGTTAAGCTAAAGTTGTTTTGTCCTAAATATGGAGATAGACCAACAGAAGAGGCAAGCAAAACTTGTTTTATTCCTGCACACACAGACACACACTCACACTTGCACCCAAACACACACTTGCCCACGCGCACACGCACGCACGCACGCTCGCACGCACACATGCACATGCAATCAATTAGACTAATCTATTCCCTTGCTAATACCATCTTGATCCCTTCCCAAATGCCTTTCCTTTCAGAAGCTTATTTAAGCGTGCTTGCAGACATGCTTGTTCTTCTGTCCGCGAGTGCAGAAATGCATTTCACGGGCCGCCGCTGTGGGACTTAATGTGGAACATCCCCTGGGTGATGTGTTCGGGGGAGCTTAAAATGATGAAATACACATTTTCCAGGGTCAGATATGGGTCAGGGAGGAAAAGTTTGTGCAGAGGGACTTACTCTTTCTTGGGTGGAAAAGTTACATAAATCGATTTCTATAAATGGTTTCGAGAGACGAGGCTTTGCCCGTGTGTTCTGAGACATGGGTGTACTGGAGAACTTCAGAATTTTCTTCAGCTCAAACTGATTTAAAAGCTGTGGCTTCATTTTCCTAAAGATTATGGCACAGAAAATGAAGAAAAAATAAAGCACAAACTGAACTTCAGCAATAATTTTAGTACTTTTCAAATTTAACATCCCTTCCCAGTCTTTGTATTGTATTTTCAAGTGTTTAGCTTAAGTCAAAGTTCAGGACAAATGTTGACTGAAAATAGGCCACAGCCATTTGAAAATGCTTAATGTTTATTTCACAATTGGCTAATATGCAACACAACAGCTAACTGTGAACAAGGTGTGAACAAGCTTTTCAGCACTGATCAGAGTAATTGAAAGAGTTAAAAATGATGTACAGAAATATCTATGCTAAATATACGGAATGAGATTGAAATGTAACTGATACATATGCATGTGTAGGTCCCTGTGCCCCTGTCTGCTGAGGGGCTGGGAACAGCAGCCCACCCTTCGGCACAGTCAATCACACAGCCTGGGGCCCACAGATCCAAAGCCCATTCCCCTATGAATACAGGAAGAGAGAGAGAGAGAGAGATAGAGAGAGAGGGGGAAGGAGGGAGAGATGGAGCGTGGTCTACAATAACATATACAGTACCATGAAAGAGTATCTGCCCCCTTTCTGATTTCCTCTATTATTGCACATTTGTCACATAGAATGGATTCAGGTCTTCAGATAAAATGTAGTATTATTTTGCCCAGTCTCTTTATTATTGTGAAGTCATGAGCACTGACTTTAACTGGCACTAGGGAGGCCTGCAGTTCTTTGAACATTCTTCTGGAATATTTTGTGATTTTGTGTGGATGAGTTGTCATTGCGCCCTTGGAGAAATTTTGGCAGTTCAGCCAGAACTGGGAAGATTCACCACTGTTCCAAGGGTTCTCCATTTGGAGATAATGGCTCTCACTGTGGTTTGATAGAGTCCCAGAACATTAAAAATGGCTTTGTAACCCTTTCCAGATGGATATATTTCAACAACTTCTTTTCTCATCTTTTCTGGAATTTCCTTTGATCGTGGCATAGTGTGCTTGTAGAAACTACTTCACTCTGATGGTAAAGTTCAATGAGTGAGGTTTAGATTCAACAGGGCTGGCTGCAATCAAGCCTGGCTGTGTTCAATCAGCTGAATCTAATTATAAATTAAATTTGGTTGATTGGCTGATAAAGTTACTAAGAGGGCAGTGT
This sequence comes from Anguilla pacifica, assembly GCA_039654925.1. NCBI lineage: Eukaryota > Metazoa > Chordata > Actinopteri > Anguilliformes > Anguillidae > Anguilla > Anguilla pacifica. Next base: position 14,202,203 of record CM077297.1, on the reverse strand, counting down.
TGAAATTATTACATTAAATAAATGAATTAACAATTTAAAAAATTGTGTTTTGTGTTTACTCAGTTTCCCTTTGTCTAATATAATATTTTGTCTAAAGATCTGAAACCATTTACTGTGAGAAATATGCAATCAGGAAATCAGGAAAGGGGCAAATACTTTTTGTACAGCACAGTACAAGCGGCTCCATTCTCACGCAGAACACATCCAAACCCACTGTGACATCACTGAGCTCGATCCTGTGACCTCCCAAAATCTGCTGTTCGCTTATCATTGCCCTGCATGTTGCACTGGCGACAGTGCCCTTTTCCGTTTTATGGCAGCAGGGGTTTTAGGGCAAGAGCATAATCTCTCCCCCTCTGCCACTCCCACCCCACTAGCTCTGTTCCACTCTCGGCTTCTGATCTCCCCTTTAACCTCTGTCTGCACAGCTGCGGCTTCCCGGCTCTGTGTTAGCCTGCAGTTTCCTGTGCGTGTATTTTGAGCCCACTCAACGTTCTGGCAGCCCGTGTCGAATGTCCTCCGCTGTACATCTCCAGTGTGCTCCATGCTGGGGGATTGATGCCTTGATCAGGCCCAGATGGAAGGCTCCTTTGCTGGGGAGCACCCAGATGTTTCTGGGCTGGATAGGAGCAACGGGCCAGTGCAGTTAAACAATTATTGTAGTCACGTGAATTCGCAATGCACTGCTCAAATTTGAGAACATTCCTGCGACTCCCTCAGAATTCTCAATTAAACACATTACTGACCAAAATGGCAATCATATGGTAAAATTATTTTGCTGTGAATATTGGAGAAACAAAATGTATCTACTTTCTGATACACTTCTGTTCCATGTAAATCTCATTTTAATGGAAAACTTTCGGTAAGGTGGGTGCAACACAAAAATAAAGATATTGTTTTTCCCTAAGGAATCTGTGAAATGTATATGCACATAGTTTTACCGCTTTCAAATCACTCCGGGCCATAACTCACTTCTATTGATATATAAATTCAGAACCAAAAAAATAAAAAAAACCTAGTGCATGTTTATGACTGCTGCTTGGCATCCTGTAAGTCTGGAGTAAGGTAATGTATGAAAATGTAAAACAGAGGAGTACATGAAATACACAGACTTGGCCCTGGGTGACATCTTCATTTGTTTGATTGATATGAGGGGGGCGTGAGAGTTGGGACAAAAGCGTATCTTTTGTCTTGGGGCTTGTGTGGATTATGTATATTTTTACGGCTCCTTGGTTAAAATGGGGTTTGCGGAAGTCACCGCGGGCAGGCGCGATTTCCGCAGATCTGCTTCGTCTGCAGTGCGCGCGTCCCAGCTCTGCGGTGGCAGGGCTAAGCTGCGCATGCAGAACTGAGATGTATTCAGCACTAATGTGGATTGCTTAGACACTCACTCTGTCTGATTTCCTGGCACTGGGTACAGGGAGTTGAAAATCTCTCAGTGTGCTTTGTCTAACCGAATACTGAATATGGGGTGAATATGTTTGAATATTTTCCCTTTTGCTGCTTATTCTACTACTGCTACTGCTGGTGCTACTACTTCTGCTACTGTTACTACTACACCTAATGCTACTACTGCCAGGTCTACTACGGCTACTACCTATACTAATACTACCAGTACGATTATTACTGCTGAACTGCTATCACTACTGCTATCACTGCTCCTACCACTACTACCACAACTGTTTCTACTGCTGCTAATGCTACTACTACAGTTGCTGCTACTGCTACTCCTACTACTACTACTATTACTACTACTGCTACTGCCGCTGCTACTGCAAATGCTACTACTACTACTGTTACTACTACTAATAATGCTACTACTACTAATGGTACTATTACTACTACTATGGACACAGCAGATGCTGGTTCTTTTGACAGTAGTTAGACAAAGCCTGTGCTTGGAGTACATCAGTTTCAGGAAAAATATAATTCAAGGACAATTATTCCTCAGTTTATATGAAAAATGGTGCTACTTATTCATTAACAATGTTTTATGAAACTGCGGTAAAGAGACAGATTATAAGCAGATGGTACAGTAGGCCATAAGTATTTTTGTTGTTGATGAATTGCCTTTGTAAGGGAGGGACTGTGTTGTTTGTATTAAGTATATTTAAGAATCTGACATTTTCAAATCCATAAATGTGAAATCAAACTTAATGTCTTGCAAATTTCTCTTATTTGTTCCCTCTTTCAAAAGTATTAACTTTTTGGCTGATTCTACTTTCCATTAACAAAAAGTAACAATTACTTACTTTGATTTCAATTTAGGTATTATCTTCTACAAGCACTGGTGGGACATTACAGGGGCAATTTTCCTGGTGTGGAAACATCAACACCCAAGTGAAAAAGTAGGAAAAGTACATTTTCAACATTTCAAAATAATTTCACAATTTGAAGCATCAACAATTGGCCTCAAGCTAACTCTCTGCATGTCTTGACCAGCATTCATCAGATAGGACAGCCCTCCAGTCGTGGCTGTTCCGGGTAGCCTGACTCATGAAGCTCATGACCCCTAATGCCGTTCTGCTGGCTTTGCATGTTCTCGTGAGAGGCCGCCAAGCATCTTGCGTTTCCCGTGCAGCATTCTCACAGAACACAATACGCGAAAATATTTACTAAGCCCATAACCTCAGACGTCTCCAAGGATGACAACGATAAAATAATGGGATAAAGTAAAACAAAGCGCGTGACAGAAAAGAACAAATCAGTTGGGGTGGCTTAAAAAAAGGATGAAGGAGTTTGAAAGGGGGCATCTAAAGCTGCTGAATTTACAGTTGTTCCTCGTGCTCCGCGATTCTTTCCAGGAGAAGAACTGTCAGTACACTGCCAAGTGTACTAAAATCCAATAACTGGGTTGTAAAGAATATTAATATCTGTGTAAGTGATGCCCTGACAGCCCGTTCGTCTGGGGGAAGTGTGTGTGTTTGTTAGCAAACAGATGTTCACTTTTACAGGCAAAAGGAGTGTTGGGCGGGGGAGTGGAATTTTTATGGTTATTTTTTTGAAAGTTCACGTGTGGCCCAGGCCTATTGCATAGAGCTGAGGAGATGAATGATCGATGTCTCATGATCAGAGCTATTTACTGCGTTCAGAGCAGGTTGGATAGGTCACTGAGAAGGGGGTTTCATATTTTTTTGAGGTGCTGTTGCGCCTTTGAACATGATAAGCCACTACGTCATTATTATTACCATGCCCATTTTTAACCTTGATTTTTTTTTTCTTTTCTCAGCCAGTACGGAATGTACAATTGTACTTGTAGGCCAGCTCATTGCCCAAGTGGCTTCTGTAATTTCCAAATTGTGCGTTGCTTCTCTGCAGTGCCGATTGTGGCTGGCAGCTCTTTCTCAGGGGTTAGGCCCCTAATAGAGCTAACCGACGGAGCTATATTAAAGAGGACTCAAATGATACGAGGCAAAGCAAGTTATACTTTTCTGGCCCTTCTTTAGTTCCGCCTCCTGCAGGTGATGCCACTGGACGTGGAATCACAACCACCAACCAGTCTGTTAAAACCAATGGAGTCTCTTAACATACTGGCGGGAGGAACTGGGAATGTGCTATAATAATAATAATAATAATAATAATAATAATAATAATAATAATAATAATAATAAAATTAAAAACTGACTAAATAAACCAAAACCTTTACACAAACTTATTTTCAAAAAGAGTCATTTGCTTGCAGGCTGCCATCTGGAATGGCCAAAGCATAGGTTCAAGGCTGGAGGCATTGTAGTGCTGTCTCCATGTTCACTCCAAACCGCCTGTTATGATTATTAAATAAAACCACAGTAAAAATACTGTAGAATATAAATAAATCAAGCAGAGCTATTGACTACAAAAAGTCGCAGTGGGCTATATTTTATAAAATATCCACGCTGGGTGCTCAGAGCTGACTCCACAGTGTAGCTGGGTGATTTATTGGAGTTGTTCAGGGAGAGTATCGCCTGGATTTGCTACCCAGTGACATCATAAATTGCTCTGTCAGGTTCATATGCAAAATCCCCCATTCAAACAGCAGGGTGCTCAGTGGACTTCTTTTGTTTTAAAGCAAAACCTTTTTCCTCCTCTCCTGTTTTTTTCTTGGTTTTTTAAATACTAATCATATTTCATTTATTGTTTGTGCTTGCACTCTCACAAACTTGCCATGTATACACACAGGTTTTCATGAGACACATGCAGGTGTGCGTGCACACACACACACACACAAACAAACACAGAAGCACACGCACACACGCGTATGCCCGCATGCATGCATGCACGCACACACACATGTACGCACGCATGCACTTACATACACATAAGGGAATATAACAAAGAGTGCCTAATTTCTCCAAGGGGACATGTGAGGCTATGCAGTGTCTTCATGCAATTGGCAGCTTCCCAAAAGTTGATTTTATTTGATCTTGTCAGGATTAAATATAGATAATTTGCCTATACAGACATTAAGAAATAAAACAATACAATCTGTGGGCTAATCTGAGAGATGTTGACATTCAAGGAAGTTCTCCTTGCATTTATAAACCAGTGCTATTTATTTTGTACATAAAAGAGCGTTTTCTTTTTGTTTTTTTTTGCTTAGTTCAGTAAATAGCCTGAATAGCGTTGAGACTAATGTTGTTTATAGCCATTTATAGCTTTAGCTGTCAGTGGAATCATAATGAGGAAGCACTGCATTAGTCATCTCTGCTCAATGCCTTTTAACTTCTCAAACTTTCAGCATATCCCTCATGACATTTGAGTAATTACGCAGACATTTGACTAATGAAATACTTTTAAGAAATTGTACTTAAATACAATAAAAGAACAAAAAAAATGAAATTAGGCCATGGTCTTGATATACGGCAGAATAAAATATAACAAATAGGATGGGGAATGGAAATAAGTGACTTTATATACTGCACAGTTACCTATGGATGTGGCCAGTTTGTGTGTGTGTGTGTGCGTATGTGCGTGTGTGTGTGTGTGTGTGGGTGGGGGCGTGGGGCGAGTGGGGAATATCATCCTTAAACAGAGACAGGAGATGAGCTGATTAATTTTTAATAGACGTCCTGGCTTCTTGAATAAGATTTACTACAGGATGAGAATGGAAATATAAAAATCAAGGCATCGACAAATAAAAGAACAGACAGGTAGAGAGAGAAATTTGTGAATCATTAGTCTACTGTCAGGATTCTGAGATGAGAGAAAAGAGACTTTGCACATAATTCTAATGAGGTGGTCAGGTTTTGGGTTGGAGGGAAGGCCTAGGTACCATCACTGCTGAATCAATGCACTGCAGCATTAAAAAATCAACAGTACAAATGCAGGGAGAAGCAGTGACCTTTCCAGGTTATTTCCCCACAGAACGCATAACCTTTAGAGACCGCATTGTGCTCACTCATTAATTCGCATCTCATACGCCGATCTCGTTAATAACAGAGACACTCCTAACATGGAATGATTTGCTTTCCATTAAGAGAAATGCCTGGCTGAAAATCAGCCACCTGACACTTCAGAAATCAAATAGTGTCTAATTAAAATCAGGCTCCACTTATACCTATCAAACACACTTTTCCTTGCTGCATTCCTTGAAAATGATCACTCTGTGTTTCAGAAACTACTATCCTACGCAGATGAGGGTAGTGTTATGAAGCGTTTTAATACTGTATATTATGGTGTGCTGATTTGTGGCTCACATCAATATTTTAATCAACATTCTTACCATTGTTGTATGGTGAGTTCAGAAGTCCCCAAAATTGTGTTTGTGAAGAAGAGGAAATTCAAAATTAAGGTCAAATCCTGATTGAATGCAAGCATGAGTTTCTATTCCTTATTTTTCATTTCCTTGCTGAATTCAGGTCCCCGTTGTGACAGAAAAGCCACTGTTGGTCAACGAAATAGCGACTGAAATCAAACTGAACCCCTCCTGCCCTTCCCCCATGGCGACGGTCTGAGGGATTAGACAACGCCACCGGGCCCTCCGACATGGTCACCGGCACAGTCGAGATTCAGCCCAGAACTGTGGGATGGGTTTCTAGTCCAAGGTCAAGTATCTCCTCTGGTTACGCCACCTGGGAGTCCCATGCATGAGGTTTTAAAAGTGACTTTAATGTGGTGTAGTTCCAATTAAAGATCTCTGGGCGTCTTCTGAGCTCAGATAAATGGTTATATTTGCTGGTAATGTATCAGGGTCAGTGAGATTTCCAGGGTGGCTCAGGGTCATATTTCAACACAAACCACCAGAGAGCAGAGAATGAACTCAGTTCATTTATCACCACTCATCTGCCCTTTATTAGCGGTCACATGATTAACCTACTGCGCTCTGTAGCACCAGACCTAGAAACAAGCTTAACTCCTTTCATAATTATTCATAGGTTTAATTATTCCCAGATGACTTTTCAGGCACAAACTTTAATGCCTATAATGGTTAAGTCCTCGCTATTAGACCTCTCCTTTAGTGACATCACATGAAACCAATGAAGTCTGTAGATTCAAGATGTCTAATATTGTGAGTTACTGTGTTAGCACATTGTTGGGCTCTAAGGCACTGTGGCTATTCTGTAATGTTTCCTGAAAGAGACACATTGGGGAAAATAATGTTTTGGACACTTCACCCCAGGGGTCTAGAGCTGTGGTCCTAGAGAGCCACTGTGTCTGTTGGCTTTTGTTTTCACCATAAACTCTAATTCAGACACAAGAAACCAGAAGAGTTATCAACTGCTTTAATAGAGCTGGGCTGTGGCTTTGGATGCTAGAGTGTGGGACAACACAAGATAGGGAGAGTAAGGTTTGGTGTAGACACAAGCTGAAACAATTTTTTTTAAATTATTTTTTGAAATATATATATTTCCCTGCTTTTTGGGTAGACTGCCTACACAGTAATTTAAAATACACGTGGTCCCTGTGTTGCACATGTGAAGGATGGAAAATAATATGAAATAGTATTCATGTTATTCTTGCTTCTCAACTGCCAGACGAGAGAGAGAGAGAGTGAAGTAAGAATGCAACTTTTAAATTTGACAAAAGAAAATTAAAACTTGATGGCTGTTTACTTATTTATGTTATTTGCAATTTTCACTTTGGCAAATTGAGTAAAAACATGCTTGTTTAAATGAAAAAGCATGCTTCCTGTCCAGCTAACGATAGTATAAATATGTGGAGAAACAGAACCTACAATTATTTCATGGCACTTGTTTCTCAAGAGGCTTTAATTGGGGGGTTTAATCCAAACTCCTGTGGCGAGATAGAACTCATTTTTGTATTCTTATTACATGCAAGTGGCAATTATAGTCGCATAAATTAGACAAATTGGAGAGGAGCATTTACTGACGAGAGGGAAAAATTGTATGTAGAACTTGGTCCTATAATCTCAATGTCATTGTGTGTTTTGTATTTCGTATAGTATAATTATCTTAATTGCTGACATTGCCTATATCTCCCAAAAGGGACTGATTGTAATTGAATCCTGGACAAAGACTATTCCTGACAAGATTATCTGAGAAATTTGCCACCAGTCCACTCAGAATGTAGAGTGATAGAAGATAGAATCTGTTGTCTGCAATATGGGATACTTTTGCCTTAATTTTAATTAGCTTTGCTGAGACCATAGTCTCATCAGTGGCCGTCTAACAATGAAATCTCTGAGAGAAGACTGTTTGATCTCAGTTTTGAGTTGAATGTCATTCTCACTTTCATGTTGTCCTTCAATTTGAATTAAAAAACACAAGCCGAGACACAGCACAATAAGATAGAATAACTGCATATCGTAACTTTAATGTCCCCTTAAAGTTAAGGTTGTACCATAGGTGATATGGTACAGCTCAGATGTACCTTTGTCTTTGAGAACATCTGGGTTATTAAACAATTGAACTAACAGCCCCCCCCCCGCCCCCAAAAAAAAAAAAATGTTCAAGCAATCCTCATATTTGTAAATAAATGAAGAGGGGAAGATCATTGTTTTCCATCATGGGCATCCTGGTGTGGAGGCACACACAGAGATTATGATGGATGCAGTTATCCCTTGTCTGAGGTCTGTCTCTTTGGGGCGCATCTCCCTCTAATGACGTGATTGATAGGCTGTCTGGAATCCTGGGAGAAACTCATTAATCAAGGCGCTGACAGAATCCAATCATCTGCTTCACCTGTAAGGTGACCAGACAGGAAATGATGCAGCCACTGTGGGCCGACGCCGCCTGCCAACCAGGGAACGAGGACCTCTGACTTCCTCAGTGTCGGCCTTCTGTAACATAATTGTCAGGTCACGCTTATAACACCATCTCTGAACTGCCCCCAAAAGAGGAGCAAAGTCAGAGAACAAACAAGAAAGGAAGTCTGTCTGCACTGAACTTCTGTGGCTGTGATTTACGTTGGGGTCATGGCAAAGGGAGCAACGTTTTCTTTGGCTTAGATGTGTTGCTGCTTTAGCTTGTTGTCTTTTGGTCATATTTCTCTTGCTTGGGCTGTTTGCATTATCTTCAGTATTCTCAGCAATTTTGGGCACTCTTGATAACTGGCGTCTGCCAATGAGCTAAATAAATTAGGTAATAAAGTAATGAAACTAAATAATTTAAAAATAAATATATTTTATGATTCTACTATGAATTCTACTACCACCACCGCCACCACCACTACTAATACTACCACCACCACTACTACTACTCCTACTACTACTATTACGACTGCTACTACTACTACTACTACTACTATCTGTAAACCATTGTCTTACAAAGCCTAGTAGCCCTGTTCTTCGTCAATCCCTAATATGTTGATTTCTTTTATGTTTTCTGATTCATAATAGAAAACTGTTTTGAAAACAGTGACAAGCCATAGTCATAACTGAGACACACTCAGAAAGGCACAATTAAAAATAATTATAAAAACAGACAGATGGAGATTTGGTTGGTTGACAAGAGTAGCCATTTATAATCAGATTTTGTTTTTCAATGTGTGTCACTGTTGAGACTTCCTCAACAGAGAGATCTGTCTTTGTAAATGCCTCCTGTCTTAATGACAAAGGCAGTGAATTGTTGGTGCTGGGTGCAGTAGTGGTTTTAAAAAAGGAATGATTCCGTATGTTTGTGCCTCAGTGGCTTTTGACAGCTCTTGAGCTGCAGTCATGTGAATCTCCTGAGATGTGCGTGTTTCTCAACTGACTGACAATATTTAGTGGAAAATCCCATAACTGTGGCATTTCCTGTCAGGAGATGTCGGGAGATGTATGTACACAAGCCAACAGTATCATCACACATGACTTCTGCAACTGCAGCATATGTGCTGCCGATGTTCTGGCTTATGCAAACTCAATTCTTCATGCTGTCAACCTAAGCAATATTAGCATTCAATCAGGTACAGTAGCAGATGTCTCAGACAGGAGAAGATATACAGGACTTCAAATTGCTGTAAAAAAAATCAAACAAATTTGATGTAGAAGCTAATTTTGTTTATCTAAAAAATGTGTCTATGTCTTAAAATTTATATGGCTTCTGTTTTGCTGTCTTTTTCTCTAAATTCAGACCTAGTAAATTCTATCCAGTATACCCAGTGTTAATGTGATTTAATTATTTTATTCTATGCTATTCTTCGATTTTTCTTTGTCTGTCTATTACCATCTATTCTGTTATATTACATCTTTATGTTGCACTGTGTTCATTTAGCAAGATGCTCTTATTTAGAGTGACTTGTAAGAGATCATAATTATACCCAGCAGCATTTCCAGACTCACAAGCTACATTAAAAAACTACATTAAAAAAACTACATTGAACTTAGACCTCGAACCATAGGTCTAATAATAATAGTAATAATAATAATAGATGTGTTCTGTCTTTGTCAGAAGATGGCCAGTTTTTCTGCTGGATAGGATATGGAAACAGGAAATGGTGTCTCAAAGGTTCTTCCTTGGAATTGCTCTTCGATGGAGTCCCGCAGATACACTTGGTCTTCGATCGACCGAGCCTCATTCTGGACGAGTCTGTCTCAACAGACGAAATGAGTCTACTACAGCTGTGAAGGTAACTTCTTATCCTGTTTGCTTTGGCTCTATTCAGAAGCCTTTCCAGTCCTATAGAAAAGGAATATTTGCACTGTTGCATCCTGTCTTTCTCCCTGTTTCTGTGTGCTGGGCCTCTACATCCCTCTGCATGGGACCTGTCTCTGTCTCTTCCTGGAGAGGAATCACACCTCAACTGACTGACCCTGTTGCTTCGACCAAGAAATATTCCAGGTAAGGGGAACTCCTGACTCTTTTCAGAGAGATTTCAACTATTTTTTGTCTTTATTTTTAGTTTGTCATAAAAATGGATGGAACTGCTCCATGTTCTCTGTAACCAGACACACAGCTTGAGTCGTGTGACAGCGTTATTGCAGTCTACAACCTGACCAGTCCAAATAACTGAAAGGTATTTAGGGTATTCTGGATGTTCAGTCAATACGACAATGCACTCAAGTGTAAGCAATTAAAAGCTTTCTGTCCTGGATTCATACATGCTTGCTCATGTCTTGGATAGGCATTATCTCCTTGTGTACACCTAAGCAAGCAAGCGCCTAACGGACTGGAGTATAAATCTCGGTCCACCAGTGGTTAGCAAATCTGATTTATACCGCCAACAACAGGATCATTCATGAGCAGTTTTGCTTTCTTCTACACAGTAAAATGTCCAGTGTTAAATCAGCTCTTCCAGAGTAAATATGGTCTTTGTTGAACTCGTGTACAGCTCGACTCGCTTCAATTGCCTGTTAGCGGACCATCGTAGTGTTAAGAACAAAGCGCTGGCAGGCCAACAGCTGTGCCACTAGCTAGAGGGCAGCTAGGGGGCACTGTGTGCTTGGGTGGGACCTGTTCCCATAATCTCTCTGGCAGGTTGAGGAGCGGTCAGTACTGACCAGGGTAGAGCCAGAAGATGAGAGGTCAGAGCCAGCATTATTTCCAAGCATGTGCGTTCATGGTTTCGCATTTTGCACTGACGACCACTTGCATATTGGGAGAGTGGAGAACTCCCATTAAAGTTCATGTAAAAAGTGCTGTTTGTGATAGTGCACGAGGCTGCATATGGGTTGAATTGAAGGTGTGTGAGGCTGTGGGACAGGGATACTCAAATCTTGCCCTTAAGGCTGGTAGTGTTGATGGTTCTCATTCACATTGTTCATAAAAGTGGTTCCCCGTGAATTCTCAAAATAGCAAATTAAACACAAAGCTTCATTTTAAATATATAATGTTTTGAGAATGACTTAAGTATAGTAAATCAAAATAAGCTTATTAAATGTAATTTATTATGTTGAATTGCTTAAGTGCTTATGCTTAAGTTTTGTCATACCAATTCTCTAAAGCCACAAATTATGCTTGGGATGTGGGATGGTTATGTGATTTTTATCAAAATTTCATCATGCCATTAATTTTCCAATTCCACACTCTATTCATGGATGGCATTCTTTTATATAAAACATCATTTTTGGAAAATGATTAAAACAACAGTGCCTTCTGTCACCTTCGTAAATTCATCAGGAATAAATTAGACAGCTCCATCAGGCAAAGACATTTGTGTTCCTCTCCTTTTGTATAAAAACATGCTCACGAGGACATTTCAGAAATCTAATGGCATTTTTATTTGTTTTCACAACAAAGAGCCTGTCTCAAGCTTTGATGCTTCTCCTCATACACGAACAGTAAGCCGTTATAGAAAGGGGAGTTGGGGGGTTGGGGGTGGGGGGGTGCTTGGGATTCTGGTAAAATGCTGGCTGGAACAGCAAACTCCCAAAAACTGATTTATCGGTTCATAAGTGTTGGCAACGTCCCCAAATGGATTTATTTAATTAATTGCAGTCTTATTGGGATAAAAGCCTCTTTGTGCAGCCATGATTGATATCCTCTGTCTGAATCCTTGTTTGGGACTCCTCCCTGCTTAGTTAGTCCACCCCAGCTGGAGCCGTAATTTACGGATCATATTAGCTCTGATTAATAATGAACTGCAGCTTCTCCTCATACATCACCAGTCAGCCATTGTGGAGGGGGGTAGGAGGGAGATAAGTTGGAAGCAGTTGGCCCCTGCTCTATCTGGGAAGTCAGGTAACCTTGGGTGGGAGTAGAAAGCAGGTAATTTCTTCTTGTTTTGTTTTTTAGCTGAAAAGTGGGTGTGTCTGTGTGTTGGTGCATGCATGTGGGTGCATCACATTCAAACCTTATTTCTATTTCTGGTAGTTACTGTATACTGCATATAAAACATATCAGCGTCCAATGAAAACAGGAGTGAATTCTTGTGAATTTGTGTTTGGTTATTGAACACTTGTTATATTTTAAGATTGTTCAGATTCAGTTTGTATTGGCAAAGGGTGACACACAAACTAATGAGGTTGTATGTCACCCACGCATGCACACACACACACACACACACGCACACACACACACACACACACACACACACACACACACACACACACACACACACACACAAAACCATACACACACACATGCACACACAAAACCATACACACACACAAACACCCTCGACAGACACTCCTTAGAAAGCACTCACGCACTGGTTGTTCAGCAGTGTGTTCAAGGCCTTTGGGAGAGGAAACCATTCCACCATCATGTGGGGACTTACATCCCATAATCCTGAAGAATGGTGCATGAAAAGGCGGCTGAGAGATCAGAAATGGGCAGTCATCCGCTTCTGTGAGAGAGCCCATTAAATCTCAGTCCCTGCACAGGTAACTGCGTTAAACATCCATGTTGAACTTACTGCTAGCCTCAGGCCGATCGGAAGATTTATGGGAGATTTATGAAGATGTCTCTGCACTTCCCTAACGTCCCTTCTCCAGGTTTGCCCATAAATCAGGTTTCTTAAAACCAAGACTTTCAGCCTAATAGGTAGATTAAGGCATACCAGGACTTCTGCTTGAAAGAATCGCAAATATTCAAGTAGAACCCAAGGCAGGTCCACATATTACTTTATATTGAATTATGTTCATTTAACAGACATGCTTATGTACAGCATATCTGCTTACGATGCAAACTACATAAGGTTTACAAGAGCAGCAGTCCCCACAGAAAAAAAGATATGGTAGTTAGCACTTAGAGGCATATAGCTAGAATGTACTGATCCTTTGTGACTTTTTCTGGTGGGATTCCATGTGAATTGGTCAGGGATGTTTTCTCTGTGCCAGCTATTCCTGTCTGGAAGCGGAGGATGATCTCCCCTGCCCTGGTTAGGTGCTGACTGATGAGGGGTGTGTGCTGGGTTGTCCTTTGCTCAGCCAATCAATCGCCACTCAAACAGGAATTTGTTGTGCCCAGTGTTACTAGGCTGCTCAATAGCTGTACTCACAATTCACTGTAATAGGCTACTTATAGATGATAGACTATATTAGTATTCATGGATTCTTCCATATTACTTTCTTATATGTATGTCATTGTGCTATTTTTAATGCATGTTTTCAAATATTGTTATACTTTTGTATATTGACATACATTTGTATTAATAAATGAATAGGCTACATATGGATAATGAACAAATAAGGCATGTAATGTAATGACAATTTGAATTACACAGTCATAAATATAAACATATAAGTACATTTCTGTTGAATCATCGGAAGCTGAAACAATAGGTCAATGTGGGACTGGTTCAGGATTACCATGACCGCAGATCTCCATTAAAAAAGCCCTTAATTATTGCAGTACGCTGATATATTCTCGCAAACATCGTAAGGAAAACTGAACCAACACTTAAACTGTAAATTACAGATTTAGAGCATTGAGATTTAGATGTCTTTTAATATTCTTGGTGCTGTAACTATTGGCAACAGTGATATCGCACTCAGTGTCATCCCGAATGCCGCACAGGAGCGCTTCAGGTTTGTGGCGGTAGTCCTAGCAGTTTTAGTGTCTTAGCAGAGAGCAAACACAATTCGTTTCATGATCACCAGCGCACGGCCCTGCATTTTCTGAGTGAATGAAGTCAGAACAAATGTGTCAGAGTGCTCAGCTGTGTTGAACGGCCAATGTGCTGTTCTGAATCTCAGGGCTAAAGTACTCATTGTGTGAGACCGTCTGCTGACAAAGAGGCTTCAGAATCACTCGTGCACTTGTAATGAGAGCTGTGCGTTTATCCGCTACAAGATTTCATGAACAACCTGTAGTCAATAAGCCAGTCTGTTACAATTTCAAAACAGAATAACTGAAAACTGAAGATCAAAACTTGCTGTATTGAAATCAAGGACAGGAAAAGTTTCATTGTCATTGGGCAGCAACTACTTCGATACATCAAATGACCCTGGATCCACTGGAGTCACTGGATGCAGTACTACAACTGCAGCCATCTTGGAGCATAGCTTATCCTGTCCTTAGCAGATCAACACCCAAGAAACCAAGTGAGATGCAATAATTGTCCAGTCAACAGCTCTATGGTTATAGTTCTTAAGTGGTGACCAAGAGCTAAAAGCAGCAGGTCCCGTGGTCTAAAGTTGTGGATCTGCGCCAGAACCACCCTGCATAGTTCAATTTGAAGTCACAATTTACGTATTTATGTCCATCCATCGACCAGTTTTTCGTCATTATTTGAATTTCAGTATATCTTTGTTCTTCAGTATATCCAATTGCTGATCTATGTTATTGGTCTTTTTTCCCTCTAGTCTCAAGGGATGAGCATAGCTCCTCTCTGTGGGAGTCTCTCAGCGTGTGAGTGCCATGATATAACATTGTCTCAACATTCAAGAAACAGGTGATTGCAATTCTTTAATTGAAATTGTTATTGCAAGTTAGAATATTTTCCATTTTTCTTGCTGACTGTGCTCACCTTAACAGACAGGTTGTGACCAAACTGCATATCAGTCCCCTTCATTGTAAGGCCAAAGGCAGGACTGAGGTTTTAATCTCAAACCGAATATGGTTGTGTTCATGCAGAGAGCACCTCTAGTGGTTCGCTTTGACTCATCAGTGGAGCTCAGAATGAGACTGTGGTCCCAGCTTCACAATGCAGAGATGAGTTGAAAGGCTAATTAATCAAAATCAAGTTACAGATGGGGTGGCATCCATAAGCAAACAGCCAACAGACTGGAAAAGTCACATCCACAACATGTTGCAGTGCAATGCCCTGCCCAACTGTCTCTGTAGAAGTCCGATCCAACTGCGCAGAAGTGTAAAATAAGAACAAAAGCACTGTGTCAATAAAGCATGCAACAAACTGTGCGTGGGAATACACTGAATGTGTGTTCAGAGATTCTTGTTATCTTGTTATATTGTTCACATTATGATGCCCCCCTACAAGATATACACTCCAATATTCAAATTTTACTCTTTCTATTAATACATGTTATCAGTGGGTGAAGGTGTGTGTCTGTGATTTCTACTCGGTACAAAGAATGGAGGTGGGGAACATTACTAAACAACTGTCTAACAGTTTTAACAGAATGAGTTCAAGACAACAGTATATCATTTTTATTTTTTGTCACCAAAGAATAAAATACAAATAATTTTTTAAAAATCCCAGGCATTCTGTGCCATTTATAGAAATCCATATTATAAGTATAGAAGACATTAAAAATGAAACCTAGATTTTTAAATATCTTAAATTATTCCATTAGATTTGTGCATTGTTATTGTGACAATCTGCCAAGCTTTTGAACTGCACCAAATATGTTCTGTCTGCTTCATGTACTTAGTGATGCATGTATGGATCACTCTGAGTCAGAATAAAGACATATACTGTACAACAGTGTACACAACAGTAAAGGAGGACAGGATATGAAAATGCTCTGAAAAAAATAATACATTTTCTTTTTCCTGTCTCACATAGCATCTACAATCTTGGGAGAAACCAGGATTCTAATTCTTGCTCCATTTATCCTTTAAACATTATATAATACACAAAGTAATTTTGTAGGTGCATGCAAATAATACCACAGTGCATTTTAAATAATCTTTGTTTGTGTCAAAGGGGGATATCAGACTGGTCTGGGTCTTGTTGAAACCCCAGATGGAGGTCAGTGTGGTATTTGTGTGCCAAACACAAAGAGCAGGCTGAAGCCAATAGACTGTAACTCTCTTGTAGTCTCAGTTGATATCAGGTTAAAATTTAATTGCACCCCAGGGGACACAAATGTAAAAATAAAACGATAGCTGGGACCATTTTGACAGACAAACCCATTCAGCACAACATTTAATGTGTAAGGAACAGTTAACAGCATTAGCTCTCGAGGGGGACATCGATGTAGAGAGAGCAGTCTGCAAGCTTAAAGCACGTGTGTCATAGGATGGACTTGCTCAAGTGTGCTTTGTGTCATTTGACTAACTTCTCCTTTAAGCTGTGTTGGACGGCTGTCACAGGAGAAATCCAAAGCTAGAATTCACAAATGAAGCTGTCAAAATGCTTGGCAGTTTGAACCCTGGGGATTATTCTATACTAAATATTCAGCATAATTGATATGAAATGTCAGAATAGAGACAATAAATAAATGGATAAATAACCCAGCCTTAAATGTAGTCCATAACATGGTCAATATTGAATGAGAGCTGTGGGTCTCATTCATAATTGGTCTAAAATTCATACTGCTCTAAAAACCTTGTGTTTTAGCAATATATTATTTCCTTAAACATATATTTTACACAGATATTACCAACCTCCACAGTAAGACAAAAAAAATATTTAAATAAAATCATTATGAAGAGTAATGAATGACACTGTATTTTCTGATTTGGATGTTATTTTTTATTCCATATGAATTCATAATTTAACAGGGATGCTGACAGAAATAAATATAGATAATACATCTATATAACATATCTACATTTCTATATATCAAGAACAGTCATAGAATTTATGGTCCTAAAAAGTTTGTTCCATTCCTTCAAAGAATATAAACATATATCCCATAAAGTTAGGCTTCACAATATGTTTGTATACTTAAAAAGTGAATTTGAGCAATGAAGACGTGCTATCAATCCATATTCCTAATATGAAACCATGCTAATACAGAAATACAAAGTAACCTTTTACTTTCAGATGAACACATTTTTTTATAACTTCTGAGGACATTATTTTTCTTTAGATCAGTTTTCAGTTATTCAAAGAACAGCAGAACTGACTGACAGACTGTACACTCATTGGCTTTTTTAAAGAATTAATTTGCA
Organism: Anguilla pacifica; assembly: GCA_039654925.1. Classification (NCBI taxonomy): domain Eukaryota; kingdom Metazoa; phylum Chordata; class Actinopteri; order Anguilliformes; family Anguillidae; genus Anguilla; species Anguilla pacifica. Next base: position 14,185,101 of record CM077297.1, on the reverse strand, counting down.
TGTTTCTCGTAATGTAAAGATCAAAATAGAAAGCGCAGACTGGGTAATTAACCCACACATGCTGGGAGAGGGAGAGAGAGCCGCGCTCAGCGCAGATAATGAGACTCCGATGAAGTCGTCCGCTCTAATGCATTCACTGAGAGACAGAAACAACAGGCCTGAATCGTCCTGCCATGCACCGCGTTTCTAGACAATGTTTTCCCCTCTCCCCCCCCCTTCTTTTTAATTTTCTGTCTGGCACTGGGACTCAATGTGTGGGAACTGGAGGGCCGGCTCTTTTTTTCATACTCAAAACGGATCAGCTTGTTCTTCTAAGGTGGCAGAAGTGTCCCATTGTCATGATGTCACTGCATCTCAAGAACGGTGACCTCTGACCCCGGTGGAGTCAGGGACGTGCATCGGCGTGTTTTTCTTTTTTTTTCTTCTCCTTCTGAACAGACCCAGACCGCCATTGTCTTCCTACTGGGGGGTATCCAGCCCTTTTTGGTGTGGAATTCGGGAGAACCTTTAGCCGCAAATGCAACGCTTCTTTCTTTCTTCGCCATACTCTTCCTCTCCCCCGCACCCCTGCCTCCCCCGCACCCCACCCTGGTCCGCTTTTGTCCTTCCTTCGTCTTTCTCTTTCATAACCGTAGTTTGAGCGTCGCGTCCACCGGCAGATGTCGCAAATACACCGTCGGAAGGCAGTCTTCCTGGTAAAATTAAGTCTTGGCACGTACGCAGGAGGAGGACGAGGGAGCTAAGGTGATGCTGTGTGTGTCCGTGTCCATGTCTGTGTGTATGTGTATGTGTGTGTGTGTGTGTGTGTGCGTGTGTGTGTGTGCTCGCTGTGTTAAAGGGGCAAAGGCCGTGAAAGATCATCGAGCTGCCCTTCAGACGTTTGATATTTATGTATAAGAAGGGGCTGAAATTAAAGGCTCACCACAAATGTGACAGAGGCATTCACCCCTACTTGGAAAATGAGCACAGTCTGCTGCCTTGATGATAAAAAACCTCTCAACCCAAGCCCTGTAAGAACATTTTAAAGAAAGAAAAAATTATCAAAACCAAGCCCTAAATAAGTGGAGGGAGTGGAGGATATAACTGGTCGGCCCAAACCCGACTGAATAATGCTAGCACGTTAATAATTAGATTTGGGCAAGGTTCAGTGTGGTGGCAGAGAGAGTGAAGACAGGGCCTGAGAGTCTCTTTGTTTCCCCGTGAAGAGAAAAGATGGAGCAGGGCCTCAGATCTGGTTGCGTAGAGCCGGAGAGAGAGAGTCCCCTGAGCCTAGCTATCCCAACAACACTCAGTCCTTCAGGGCCAGTGTTTACTGCCAGCCCCTTTTGTAGAGAGGAACCAAAAAAAAAAAAAAAAACAATGAAGAAAAGTTGCACCAGTCAGCATTCGAGAAGCCAGGTCCGTCGAGATGTCACAAACAGAGACTTTTATTGTCACGATGGCTTTCATTCCACCTTCTAAAGCTCTTGTTCTTTGTCTTTTGCTGTAAAACTACAGTGGATCTACAATCATAGAGCTTCAGTTTCATCAAAAGTGTTGCTGTTATTGTTGAAGGCTTTATGGCACTACCTCCGGCTGGCTGTTTCCAGGGTGACGTGGTTTGTGACATCATGGCTTTGTGGACCCCTCTGTGGGTTCTCTGTGGCAAATTGACGGGTCTTCCCTGACGTGAGAGCCCATAAGATCACGGCTCAGTTTTGCTCTTCTCCCCGCCCACGTGGTTGTTTGACTGTTGTGGCACTGTGTTCTCCGGGCACATTAATTATTTAGAACGCGGCCTCATTTAAAATCGAATTCACAAGTTGCAGTCGTCTTTTCGCATGCCTTATTAATGATAAATGGCTGGATCTAGAGCCCTTTAAATGTGCTTGCTTTACACTGTTATCAATATAATTGAAACTGGGCTACTTTTGTGGGGAAACTGCAGACTGTAAAATGCACATGTTAAACTCTGGCTGCTTTGTCTTTTAGAATCATGGGGAGAGAGACAACATGCCTGACAGTGATACAGTGATACTTTCACAGCTCTGCCGGTAATAAACTGGTAAAAATAAGCGAAAGACTTAAGTTTTATACAAAACCTGTTTGCCCTGCAGCTAACACACTCGAAAACTACTCTTGTTCCCCTGCACAATGGCCTTTTTTCTCGCTCTGGGCATGAATGCTGGAGAGAAAGATGATGAACGAGCTGCTCAGATCTCCAGCTCCCTGCTGTGGACTCCCTCTTGAGCGGCCATCTTGGACTCCGCGCTCCCCTTTGTTTTCATTAGCGACGTCGGCAGCTGACAACACAGGAGAGGATCAAATGAATGGCAGGTGGACAGTCCTTCCACACCAGCCAGATGCCTGCACGCCAGTTGCTATTTTTCTAGATGGTCCGTCCTTGATTTCTTTCCCCCTTTCTTTTGTACACCTCCCCTTCTTTCTTTTGGCTCCAATAACATTTGCATTTCTCTGGATATTGTTTTCTTCTCATTAATAACGTTAAAAGCATGACTGGTTTGCTACTGGACTAGGCATTGGTAGTTTTTATTTGAGAGCAGCCTTAAGTTGACTAGACTCTGAATACCAGTTCCCCAGTACTGAAACAGTCTGCTATATAAAATGTGACTTTCTGGACAAAGAAAATTCCAGTGAATATATTGACATTAGAGATATTAATAGACTATGGGGTTTAATACAGCAAACCTGTGTAAATGTCATTCTGGATTTCTGATTATGACTACTTTATAATCTCTATTATACAATACTAAAATCCATGTAGTATCCATCCCAGCCTTAATTGAAGAAAACAACTTTCCCATTCAGCTACAGTCTCATTAGAAAGGTGCTACTCGTAGATTAAAGATAAACATCTTTACTGTAAAATGCTTAGATTTTATGTTGATTTTAATTTTTGATCTACCAAAGGACATCAATTTGAACAGACACCACACATGCATAGAGAGAATCAAACTCCAAAGCGTTAAACTGTTAAATGGCAGTTGAAACTTCTACGGTGTGTTTCACATGTTTAGCAACGTCCTGGTTAATGACGTTTGGTGGAAAGTAGTCTTTCTTTTAGATCCAAATCTACCAGCTTTGGCAAGCAGGCATTGGCAGTTCCTCACACAGGTGTCTCTGTTAGGTTTCACAGCAGATGGCTTCTTTATAACTCTGTGTGCCTGGTGCAATATTTTCCTATTCTTTGTTCAGTCCACCTTTATTGTGCATATTTATTTTTATATCTTTTTATTTACACGTACTATCAATCCCAGCCTTTCTGTGAGCTTGACAGTATTAACAAGTACAACATGGCCGTCCCATTTATCTCTGATTTCCCCTTTAGACGACTGAGCCAATGCCTTCGTGCACTGTACGCTTCACTGTTAAGTGATAAATTGGGGGGAATGCGTGCTGACGAGACAGCGTTGTCTACTCACAATTAAACAGAGACTTAATTACGTGGAAGTGTTGCTGCTCATAATAGCGAGCAGAGACGCACTGCTGAGGGGACACAGACTCGCCTGAAACCGGAGAGTGTGTCTTCCTGAGTGCAGCGTCTTGCCTGTCTGCTTCGGGATAGTAATTATTTTCGGTGATTGGCTCTGAGATGTTCCCATAAGTGCAGCGGCTTCAGGCTTAATTCTGTTTTCCATTAGCAGACTACCTAATAAATAAAATAAAATTAATAAATACTTGTATGCATAATCAGCATGCTGGCAGAACAGACAAGCAGGCAGGACTGAAAGAAATAGATAGATAGATAGATAGATAGATATTCCCCAAGGACAGGAACTATGGTCAACAACTCGCACTGTATATCTGGCCATAGCTAGAGTCCAAGTTTTTACTTTACTGTTTGTGTGTTATATATTTGGGAAACTTTTTATCTAGGTATTTACTTTTTTCCCCTTGTGGCACTAAAACCCGTAGTGTGGAGCAACACCTATTTCATTTGCCAGGAATGTGCTTGAAAATCCAAAGTGGCAAAATTGAAATTAAACTCACATACATTCATATTCAAATTTCACAAATAGCACTTGATCAAAGAGCCGTGGTTATATGTTCACAGACCGTACTTAAAATTCAAATAAGCTTTTCATGGTGCATGATCCAAGGAAGAATTGTTGCACTTAATTTAGATGTGAAAATTAGAGTAAAATTTTGCCCTTTAGAAAAGTTCAGTTTCTTGATGAAGGACAACCAATATTGCAGGAGTAACGCAAAAAAATAAAAATGAGTAAATTACCTCCATCATCGTAAGGCCACAGCCAGCATTAGGTAATACGTGAAACATATACCTTTCTTAGATAAACATTTAAAAGGGCTCGCAATAAGATCAAATGTACATTCTCAATGACTTTGCAAGGACATTTACAATGATACATATAACAGTCTTCATATGGTTTTGGTCTTGCAGTGTCACACTGACTTCTCTATGATAAATTGTTGCCGTCGCAACACACTGCACATTAGCTTAGTCATATTTTAATATTCCCCAAAAATGAAACCCACCTACCAGATGGACAACAAGAAAGTAAACAAAATCAATCAAATAATTAGTCAATAAGTTAATTCATTACATAACATTTGAATGCTCTTCTCCAGAGTGACTTTAAAAAAATGAAAGAGAACATAAGTCTACTCATCTGCATTAAGTGAGCAACAGTGTTAGATGTGGGTCCTGACATTCCCAGTGAACTTATACCAACCTGAAACTAACTCATAACTCAAAAAAAGATTTATAGAGTCAACATCCATATAGAAACTTAAAGCATACCATAAACAATTCTACTGAAAACAGTGCGAGGGTGTGAGGATAGGAAGGGAGACAAGATGAAGTCTGGAAACCTTGCTTCCCGCAATAGGCTCAACTGGAGGACAACTCAATGTAGACAACAGCGAGGAAGTGATTCTGATGATGCCAGTGTCTTCTATGGTGTAACAAACATTGTATCGAATGCTGTCTCACCACAATGGGACTTTTGAAGACTTCAGAGAAATCGACTTAGCGACACGTTCATGCTCAAAATATTGTTTGTGGAAACACTTTTTTTTTAACCAGAATTTTTTAAAATCCTTTTTGCTTTTTGACTGACGGTGGTGGGAAGGCTATATAAGCTAGAAAACTAGCCTGGTAAAGATATCGTCTCACTAATGCAGCCTAGCTTGATCGCAAATTGCATGCAGCTTTGGAGTTAGCCAAACGTATTGCATTTTGTGATACAGTAAGTATTTTGCAAGCTGGGAAATGACTTTCCAGGGAGGGGTATATTTGATTACGTTCCATGATTTTTCTAAGGCTTTCCATTTCGAGGATATTTTCAATGAGCTCCAAGAACATTTGCCGATACAGTGAAGCCAGTCATTAATGCAATCCTCAAGCTTTTTTCCTCACGATTTCCATTCGTTTGACATCTGGCTAAGAAACAAACAAATTAATTGATTAAAACATAGGTATTCTCATCACAATGATGCTGTACAATTAGAATTATACTGAATTGAAAAAAATAACATATTCTGTGGGTAATCATTATCCTTTTAAATCAGGTCATCCAGCTGGGTAATGCAATAGCTCAAATCTGAAATGAAAGCCTACATCATGATGATAATCTAAGTAGCCACTGGGAAACTACAGGTAACATCCCTCTCTCTCTCTCTCTCTCTCTCTATCTCTATCTCTCCCCCCCCCCCCCCCCCCATATGTTAATGCTCTGGCTGTATGTATAATGTGATCCTTTCCCCTGGTTTTCTGTCACTCATCAGATTCATTCCAGCTCATGCTCTAAAGCTGTGCATTGCTAATGAGGCCAGAGAAGGCCATAGACTGCTCTCTCAGTACTCTCAGTGGCCTGGGTTCAAGGCTGCTCTCTCTGGGCTCCGGGACTGTGTCTTGAAGACCTCGTCCTGATGTGGTGCTGAATTTTAATATGTTTCAGTGCTAACAGCATTGGTACGCCTGCCATTCCGCGGAAGGAAGAGAGACCTCCTCTTCTATTTCTTATTGTCTTTCAGGGACGGGTCACGAGAGGTCATCATATCACCATGGTGATCCCATAAAACCAAGCTTGTTTCCAGTTTTATACTGGCAAGGAAGTTCCACCCAAATTGCTATGAGATACAATGTACAGATAGTTTTTTTTTGGACTTGTTTTAAGTAAGACTCCAAATCAATTTGTAATTGTAAAATATTTTGTTGAATTTGTTTAGAAAATTAAAATATTGTTAAAAGAGGATTCCTGGCTGGCAGGTGTTTCCATAGCAACAACATTTTTTTCTGTCTCGCTGAGTGTCTGTTGCCAACAGAGGAAGGGAGACACCTCAGCTGAAACCCTCATAACTCTGATGAATCTGTCCGCTCAGTTGGACCGTCTCAATTATTGGGCCAACAGAAGGGCAGTCAGAGAGGACACGTTCAACATAATGGCTGTGTAGAACCTTTAGAATATACATCTTCCCATTTATGTGGTCGTAAGAGGCTTTAAAGGGAGAGCTTTGAGGCCTATAAGACCATAGAGATCAGACACAGAATAGGGCTATTCATACCGTGACACTTCTATCCTCCCTCCTTATAATTCAAAGGATGGGTGCAGCTGCAGAAGACACTTTTTCATATTCAGCTATGACGAGAGACACGAAGCAATTAACGCGGTGAGAGAAAACGAAACGAGGAGCATCTATCTCTGGCTTTCTCTCTCTCTCCCTCTCTCCTATCTAGAACCCTCATATTAGTGTCCTCTTTTTTCCTCCGTCATTCTAAATAAATGGCAGTGAGCTCTGGATTGCAATAAATTACTTTTCTTCAAACGCAAAACTACATATGCAAAAGCACAGGGGCAGTGAAATAATTTGTGTTGTTTTGGCTCTGATCTCTGGATTTGAAGTAGGACAATGAATGAGGTGAAAGTGCAGACTGCCGGCTTTAATTCAAAGATATTTACATCCATATTGGGTGATCCTTGAAGAAACTTTCTAGTTTAAGTCAAAGGATTTCCTGCAGTAAGATTTGAACAGTAATGAGAGGGTATCCCCTCAAATGAGATCTGAGATCTTAAGCGGGCAGGGTCCAGGGTTAGCGCTGCGAGGCTGAGGTCACAGTCTCCGGTTGTCTCAATGCCTCGGGCCTGACGGGCTGAATTTATGCCCCAGTTTCGGGGCGCGCGAGTGCGGGGGGCTGTCGTGGGGGTCTGGGCACCGTCGCCTGGTGGCCTGTAATGTGCTGTCAGGAAATCCTGGCTGATCCAATGAGGCAGAATTGGGCAGCGGGGAAGAGGTAATATGTGGGTCAGGAGGGCCTCTTTGAGCGCTGATGGCTGGGATATTGGCTGCTGTGTTTCCCACATTTATCCCTGGCCTCCCTCCCTGAGACGCGCCACAGAGAGAGATTAATATGGGGCCCAGGTGAAACAGGGTTGATGGAGCGTGCGAGCGCGGGTGTTGTGGTTTGTGTGTTCGTGTTTATGTGTTTCTGTGTGTGTGTGTGTGTGTGTGTGTGTGTGTGTGTGTGTGTTCTTGTGACTGGGGGGAGGGGGACTGGCTTTTGGCAATATTTTACCTATGTGTGGCTATGCTGAGAAAGACAAAATAAAAATTTTTCGAAAAGGGAAAATAAGAATAGTATTTTTCTGAAAGCTGACACAGCGTGTGGAACATTGCTGGTTTATCTTTGGGGTTACCAGACAGGGCTGCACAGTGCCCTGTGGTCTGGAAATTGGGATGGATAATGTTGATTAGTCAGTGAATAACTAATACTCATCCACAGTCAATCTGCCCATTTAGAGATATGAGTCTGTACTCCAGAAGCTGTGTTAATTCAGTCGCAGGTGGAGGGTGGATTGTAGGCAAAGGTGACCAGGTGTCCATTTAACTGGGTGGGAGTCTTAAATGCCTTTCTTAATCAGTGTACTGGCAGAAACAGTGACAGGTCTCTTACAGACAGTGTGGAACTGGAGGAAATGCGGGGACCTTTTATTATTTATTTATTTTAATGAGAACACTAATTAACAGCAGTTATGGTGCTCAGTTTGATGCTTCATTTCTGGCATCAGACTGGAAGACTGTTCCATCACTGGCGTTGACTCAGTCCACAGGGACTAGTGCCCCCTGCTGGCCTAGTTTTTTACAGGTCTCCTATTGAAGTGAAGACTAGGCCCAGCCCTGGAATAGCTCTAGCCGCGTTGGACGGCTCGATTACAGGGTGTCATAGCTGCTGGCAAATTAGCAGTCCAAATATTAATTAAAAGCCTGGAGCAGGTCATTATGCTGCCACAGTCATCTTGGCTTTTGGTATTCATCTTCAGCCAAGCACAGTATTACAAGAGAGGGTTAGGGTGGGGGTAGGAGGGGAAAGGGAATAATTACAAATGAAGAGTGACGCGGCCATGAGTGGAACATATGTCGGAGCCCGACGGAGTCCTCGGCGAATTATATGATTCCATGATGAAGCGGCAGCAGCGCTGAACGGGCCCATTTTACACCTTGATGTGTTTTATCTCCTCTGTACTCGGACTGTCATTTCTGCAGAGGCACTGGGCGTAATTGGGAGTCAGCTTCAATCTGCATGACTGGGGTGCGTGAAGCCGCGTGTCTGGGGAGAGATGTGGACGCACCCAGCGAGAGTGAGAGCAACGGCCCTGCCAAGCCCAGCCCCGCCCCACCCAGCTCAGCTCAGCTCAGCTCAGCTCAGCCCAGCCCAGCTACATTCAGATGCTATATCTTCAGCACCGTGGTGTTCCAAAGAGTAAAGCCACAAATTACTTTGTTACCGCCTGTTTTGGCTTTGCATCATGACTAACGTTGTCTACACATTTCTTTTGTTTTGTGTGTCTACATGTGCCATATTGACATCTCAGTACTCCATCAGACAGCTGCTTGAGAATGTGACCGTTGCGTCTGTCTCAAAAAGAAGCAACTAACAAATTCTGTTCAGATCAGTTTCAGTACCACAGAGTGTCTCATCCATCCCCCATTTATGTGCGCTTTATAAAGGCTCAAGAAGCTTTTGTGTTGCTCTGCCATAGCACTTTTTAAAAGTGTATCTTTAGGAGAGGATGTACTACAGCATCAGTGATCCAACTCATGTAATTAAGTGAATGCTTTCTTTTGTATTTTAGTTAATCCCCTTTCACAGATGAACAGATACACAGCACAGTCACTAACACAGGTCATTATTTGTCCCATATTAGGACAACCAAGGAAATGTGTATCGATCGATTTACTGGTTTTCATTCTTCCCCTCTAATCATGAATGATTTAAATCTGGGACACCAGGTCACCAAATCTCCAGTCAGTCATTGGCATTAATACATCTATTAACTAAACTAAAGAAAACCAGCAGTACTACTGGCCTCGAGGGCCAGATTTGAGTATCCCTGCTTTAGTACGAAGGAAAGACAGAGAAATCTCATTATACGTAATCTGGATATTTCTCAGAGTGAAATAACTGGTTCCCCATTATGCAGGGGAACCAGTTATTTTTTTTGCCAGCATTCCAATTGGAATAGAGCAGTGATATCAGCTCACCCACAGCAGCATTAATGATGGCCAGGGTTCCTGAAGACAGTCCTGTTGGGGGGGGGGGGGGGGGCTTGAAGGCGAGGGGATGGTTTAGGGGTGCTCCCCAAGGCCCTGCTCAAGCCCCAGGGTTCTTGTTTTATCCTCTGGTCCTTCAGGTGGACAGGGCCCAGGAGAAAAAGCCCTAACGACCCCATTACCTGTCTCCTCGGCTAGCCGCCACAGCTGGCAGGCTAATCAGCGAGATGCTCCGGCGTGGTCTGACTGCGGCCCATCCGCGCCACTGTGCTTATCGGCATCCATCCGCTTCCATCTGTACACTCTGTGCATAAACCTGTCTGCTCTGCGCACTGGTCCTTGTTGAATTTATTGCAGTCGCTGTAAGCAATATCTGCAACCTTAGTAATTGTTAAAATAACGAACTTTAATTCTGAAAGTAGGTGGAAGCCAGGGCTTGGCATTATCAAATCTAGTCGTTTTTTTTTTTCATATTAGAAAGAGCTAGCGATAAGCTTGAAGCTACATCTATGTGATTTGGAGTGGGTGATTAAAGTTACATTTAGGCATTCAGTCGGCAATCTTCTCTAGAGAAACTGACATAAATGTGTGTGAATGCATACAGGCTTAGGCAACTTTGCTGAGAATAAGGGTCAGGGTCACAACTGAGAGTAGTCCACAGATAATGTTAAAACATACATTTAAATGTCATAGTACCTGCAAGAGGGAAAGAATGTACTGTTATTAAGAAGCAAATGGGTTAGAAGGTACAGTTACAGATTTAACATAGGTAGGGACAGTAAAACCACGCAGAATGCTTCACATTAAGTGAGCCAAGAGGTAGTTTAAATAGGTGTCTCTGCACTGGAAGAGAGACGGTGTCTGCTGTCCTGATTTTAGTAGGAAACGTGATTAGAGGAGATAAAAGCTAAATTCTAACAGTGCTTTAAAGGGGGGATGGCATCACCGATGGCCACGGTGATGTGTAATTAATGTGAGGATGGTGTTTCTGACAGCACATTTGCACAAAGACGCAGGCAAGATTTTCACATGAGCAGGTCCATCATTTCCACACTGTCCCTACGTTGTGCACATTTTTTGCGCATTTTCCCCCATAAAAATATGCATTATTTGGAAATCATCCATATGTCTGCAGGTCAAAATAACAGACTTGCTTTCAGCTGCTGAAAATCTCTTGTGAACTGTCTACCTCAGGGAGATGCAGTCAAATTGTCTGTTATTTGAACAGATAAAGCGGAAATGTAGGATTTATTTTACTAATGATATGGTATTCACTTGAGATCACGTCCACGTATAGCAACAATCAGCTCAGAACATGGATTAAACAATGATGCCTGCCTAGGTAAATCAGTAACTGAATTATTAAAATTGAAAAGTAAATTGCATGCTCAAAAAAAAAAAAAAAAGATTGTACCAGATCTGTACAGGCGACTGGGAAATCTTAAGGGATTTTTATATATAAGTGAAGGATAGTGGACCTAATTAAAAGCTCCACCACAACCTGTTCAGTCCCAGGGGCACACAGGCTACAAGGAGCCAATATTGATGTGTAGAAGCCTGCTGTTTCACTGCTACCTCCAAGCCATTGAGGGGTGCAAGCCACATTAAAAATTAATCTGGCAATCTCAGTTTAATGGGCCCTTTGTGTGTGTGTGTGTGTGTGTGTGTGTGTGCGTGTGAGCGTGCATGTGTGTGTTGTTTGTGAGTGTGTATATATTTGTGAGTGCGTGTACTAAGGTGAGGGTGAAAACATACAGTGTCTGTATGTGAGTGTGTATGTGCGTGTGCGAGAGCACGAGTGAAAGTAATAGAGAAAGATAAGTGAGCTCACGTTTTAATGTGCAACACCAGGATCAGTTAGGACAACACTAAGGATCTATGTACCCAATCAGAAGTACAGAGGAAAGGCGATTATTGGTACACTGTAAGGGGGATGATGCTATGAGTGGTTTTGATAGGGTGAGTAGGGTCAGGTAAGTGGGGTCAGCAGGTTGCTAAAGCTTACTCCTGAGGCAGTTTCTCAGGTATGAGAACAGATGTCCGGTTGACATAGATATATGCAACAGGCGATTAAGCAGAGGAATGCATCAATTACATTTTTAATTAAGCCTGTCCTCAGTTATTTTACTGTACCTGTTCACACCACAAACAATCTCCGTCTCAGTGCTCATGCCATATGACATTGGCATGTATTAAAAAAAAAAAATACCAGAAAGAGTTGAATAATCGTTATAAACCCAACCTCTCCTGTATTTATATAATTCTTCCTCTATTCTCTCATCTTCAAGTGGAGCTTCCGTTTTTAGTTCTACTCACATTTCATTATTCATTAATGGTGGAAATGTAGAAAAGAATTCATTACAAATTCATTTCGCTCCCACATTTCCACAGTTTATACTCACAAAGAAAAATGCATTTGATTCACATTATTTCCTCATAATTCCTTGCTCGAACATGAAAAATTAATCCCAGCCACCTGTAGATTTGTAACACCACACAAGGAAAAAAGATTGTGTGAAAATGTGCATTCCGTCAAGGATATTTTCACACCTCTGACCAAAGCTGGGAAAAGCATGCTGTAATTACGGCTGAAGGAGAAATGTCATTATGTCTACAGTGTGGATGCTGGATGGCCTTTGGGATGATGAAGACAGGAATGTCAATGTCCTGGGTCTCCAGGCACTCTGAGATGCACCGGTTGACAATAACATGTCTGCAGCCCTGATAAAATCAGATAGATTCCTCCAGGGGCCTCCCGAGTACCTCAGTCAGTCAAGATGCTTTATAGCATGTCTGTACTATTGGGAACGATCCCTATAGCACAGACAAGGATAATTCAAGTCTGGGTTCTGCCATTAGCCAACTGTTACAGGAGGTCTGCAATGGTGAGAAGTGAGTGGCTTCAATCCCACTGTGCTGGGGAGGGGTGGGGTAGGGTAGGTTATTTAGCTAGGGTTTCACAGTGTGGCAACTGGTAAGCTGCAGTGCTAGCACTACACTGTAGTGCTGTGTGACTTGAAGTGTATCAAGAAAGTCACTGGAGGAGGATTGTGTGTACTTCAGATGCAGTATTACCAGTGTGTGTGAGGCTGCTGTGCTGCCAGGGTGTGCAAGGGTGCAAGCATCTGTGCCTCATGCATTCCCATTATCTGCATTCTGATTTGATTTTACATTCATTCGTGCTATGCAAAGTAGGCTGTATTACCTTAGCTGGTAGGAGTAGCTAGCTGACTCCCATGCTGGCTTCATACAATATCAGGCCCATGAGAAGTTACATTACATTACATTACAGGCATTTAGCAGACGCTCTTATCCAGAGCGACTTACACAACTTTGACATAGCATTTTACATTGTATCCATTTTATACAGCTGGATATATACTGAAGCAATTTTGGTTAAGTACCTTGCTCAAGGGTACAACGGCAGTGCCCTACCCGGGAATCGAACCTGCAACCTTTCGGTTACAAGCCCAGTTCCTTACCCACTGTGCCACACTCCGTGCCACACTCCACAAAGATTGCAACTCCGTCAGTTGCAATCTTTTATGCAACTTATCAATTTCTATGTAACTGAGACAGAGAAGATCAATGCACCACAGACAACAGAACCAAAGCAGATTGTACAGAGCTATTATAGTGGCAGCCATAGGGAAGGGCACAAGTGTGCAAAGAAGGATGTGGCTCTGCAAAACAAGCCAGGAGTGGTCAAAGCACAAAATGCTAAATATTTTCCAGGACAATACTTTGCAAGCATTCTGTTGTGGTCTTGTGCTGGCTGGCCACAGGAACTGGCTACAGAATGATCACAGGTTTTTGGTGTAAGTGAAGCGTCAATGTTTAGCCTATATTTGTATGTGACGCATCAAAAGCAATAAGTCAGTATTCAAAGGCAGACCATGCAGAAATACTTACTTGAAAATATGATAAAAAATAACCATGCTAAGGCATATCTATGATGCACTAGCAATCTATGTCTTCACTTAGTTTCACCGAATTCCTGCACCTTTTAACTGTATTTGTTATTCTAGAATGTGTTCGGGACGTTTCTGGGCCTGGGACTATTTTCTGTATGGTAAAGGTGGGCGTGGTTACAAAGCCTGCAGTTTGGGATTAGATTCCAGAAGTGTTTGTTCCTTGTTGGTTGCCGCAATGATGAATGCTAAGAAGCCTAGATACAGCGAAGCAAAACGGCATGCTGACAGGGGTCGTTTAATAACTAGAGTCAACCTGGGAATTGCTTGTCTTGGGTGGCATCAGCTGATGTTTGCCAAGGGGATGAAAAGTGACGTGGAGTTGGCCTGTTTTCTGTTTGACCTGTAAGTAATGTTACTTTTAGCTAGCTAGTTATGTTAAGCAGCCAGATGCCCAAGTTTGGGGAGCTTTTGTATTGAATTATGTTCTCCCATCAAGATGTCTTTCTCCCTATAGGAACTGCTGTTACTGTTTACAGTTGCAACTTGGCTAGTTTAGTAATTCTCCAGCAGTTTTTTCAACCGGGAACTGAACTGCATGCTACTGTATATAGCTACGTGTAGCCAACTTCACTGACAAAGCTAACAGAGTTGCAAAGACTCCCCGTCCTCATCAGTATTCACCGATGATAAAACGCAGCATAACTGCCTAGGCGTCGGTAGATAACATGCGTTTATTTCAATTAGGGGAACTGAATTCGATACAGAATGCATGCTATTTTGCTACGTGTGGCCAACTTCACTAGCTAAGCTAACAAAGTTGCAAACGAAGACTCCCGTCCTCATCAGGGTTCACTGATTAGAAAACACAGCATAATTTGAAAATAAATAAATAAATAAATATTTCAGTCATTTATTTCTAACTCTATACCTCAGGAATCTAACAACGTAATATAACAGTTATTTGGCAGTGGCGTTATCCAAAGCAACGTACAGTAACTGCAATAACTGCACACCGAAGGACTTTGGAACCACTACAGAACACAGGTCAGATAAGGTAGCTACAATTCACATAAAGTACCAGTTATCCATAGCCATGGACATATGCATATTATGTTGTATTTCAGAAAATAAAGAGGCCAGTATTTGAATAGGATGCTGTGGATAACTTTCACTTTAAGTAATTCAGTTTACAAGTGTATTAACTAGCAATAATGTAGCTATGGACTGCTATTGTTACTTATTCCACTGGAATATGTAACATCAGCAGGACTTAGGTACATCATTGCTAGTTAATACACTTGTAAAGTGAATCCTATTCAAGTATTAGCCTCTTTATTTTCTCACAGACCTTTGTGCATTTACACCTTTAACATCGGATCTCATCAGTTGTAGCTACAGATGCGCTCACAGATTGATTCTGATGGAAGGATAAGATGGGGCAAAAATACTAGAATATGAGTATGCTTTCAGTGCTTTATTACATAAACAATTTAACCTTTCCACAGAAAGGGCTGCTGGGTGACTCATCAGGAACTGCTGTAATTCATGGAGGAGCCCCACGGACTGCACTGTGGTAAGATGCACCATCCGAGTCACATACTTTGGAGGAGAGCGCATGCTTGCTCTCTCCTGAATCAATAACGGAGTTGGCAGCAGCAATGGGTGCTGATATATATATATATATATATATATATATATATATATATAAATACTATTTTCCCTCTTTTCATTTATCTTTCTCTGGAGACACTGACTGCTTAAAACTTGAGGATGCAGAAGAATTTGAATACTGTAAACTCTTGTTGCCTCCAATGATAATCCATTCCTCATGAAGCCGAGTCTATACACTATACCATGAAAAGCCTACCCACTTCCACTCAGCAGTGGTGTTGCTACAAACACAGTCCTCATTATAGCTCTACAGCAGACCCAGTGCCTGGCCCAAAGTCTCAGGATAATTATTTTAAATTGCTTGGAGGAACACTGGTCCTGGTGGGCTATATTACCGCCAATTCTAACAAGATGAATCTGTCTGGGTAACACGGGCCTCGTGACTGCAATACGGGCCCAGAATAGGCACGGTGTGGGGGGTGTGGGGCTAAGGAGAAACAAGCATCCGTTTCCCCGCGCTGAGAACGCAGGGGAATGATCGCGGGCACAGGAGTTAATTAACCGCGTCCGTCGCTGTTTCTCCCACGCTGGCGGTGTGTTATCTTGCGTGTGTGTGTGTGTGTGTGTGTGTGTGTGTGTGTGTGCACCGCGTGCAGCTCCGACACCCCTGAATCCTGTTCCCTGAGGAGGTTGCCCGATGGTGAGCTCCAATGCAGCAGGGGGCGCCAGACATGCGTTCAGAGTCAAGATCGTTTGCTGCTGTTCTCTTGTAACAGTTACTGTTGAACAATTTCAAATTGAAGGTTCTGCTTAGTTCACCAGTGACATTTACTTTAATTAAGATGGATGTGACAACAAGGAAAGAGAGTTTCACCACAGATTACCCAAGGATTCATTTTTAAAGCTAGTTCAAATATTTCCGAAATATGTCCCAGGTTTCTGCTTTAATGACAACTGCTCTGTTTTCATAAGTTTTCTGAGAGCAAATGAAATCAAATTTAAGTATTCTCGTAATTAGGCCATGCACACATTAAAAACAAACACTATAAAAACCAAAATATATAAAAATTTAAATCCATTGAACATAACAAGTCTGTTATTGTTATGCGATATAGATTGTGCGATATAGGCTGAGTAAATGCACAAGAGATACGGCGTCCGAGGTTCCTTTTCAGGTCCGCCCCGAGATGCTGCGTTGTAGCGTCATACTGTGGAAGAGTCCTCCCCCAGACGAGGACTCTTTCCTAGCCCCTACAGAACAAGAGTTGGCCAGGTAGCTTGTCGGCCGTAATCCGCAGGGGGCTGTGCTCCACAGCAGCACGTTTGCATGCCAGACGAGCGGCTTCCTCTTTTCTGCCTTCGGTGGCATGACACGCTCGTGCTCCGTTTAGTCCGTATTCTCCTCGCTCTCACCTACAGCAGCAGCAGTTGCCTTAACTGCTCCTTGCAGCTGGCAATTACCCCTGCTGAGCGGCGGCTGACTCTTTCAAGTGCCTTATTAAAGCATTGGCTAGGTTCCAGATAGCTAGCTAGCTAGCTACTCTAGGTACATATATTGAAGGTAGTAGAGCAGAGCTGTCTGTTCGACGGCAGGCATATCGCTGCAGCAGCCGAAGTTAAGTGCTCAGCAAACTTTTCAATCTCCCTGATGAATATATCCCTGGTGGATATGCAGTCTCTATGCAGCAGAGCCTGGCCCATCACAATGGCAGCCTTTTTGGAGTTGTGCATTGCTATGTCGGTGCTACATCACAACATAGTTGGTTACAACCACCTCCCTGGTGTCAAAGCAGGGTCTGTTACACTGCATTTATGGATTATGCTGCACCTAGCTGTGTCTCACTGAATATATTTGTTACTGTAATCCAGAGGTTTCCCAGGCCCCTGCAGCTCAGGGCTTATTGAGGGCTACAGGAATCCCCCAGTGACTTCCTGGTGGGCATCAGCGAGGATTGGTTTGTATGCGCCAATTGTGGTACATGTGTCATGACCAGGGTATTGTGAGAAGCTGCCTTATCAGTGCAGTTCTGTTTGGCTTTTCAGTGTTGTCATAGTGGCGGACTTGTACCATAGCATCAGTGCAGTGTCTTGTTCGCTCCTTTAAGGAACCAAGGTTACACATGTAACCTAGACATTTCTGTTCATCGGTCTCCTTATTACATTGCGTCTGTACCCCTGTACTGCACCTCTCATGTTAGGGAGGGAGGGAGGGAGGGAGAGAGAGAGAGAGGGGGGTAGACGGAGAGAGAGAGAGAGAGAGAGAGAGAGACTGTTCTCATGCATGCAATGTCTGCATTCTGTGCCTTGCGTAGCCCATTTGCTGGTCTTCCCCCTCCTCTTCATTTAAAAAAAAAAAAAAATCTTTTATTCATAGCATACCAGGTGATGAAATATGTATGCCTTGAGTCTGGCATTGAACTAAATGCAAAATGAAAACAGAGGCGGTTTTGTACTGACAGTATGAATATCTCAATCCACAACAAGGCCCACGCCTGCTGTAAATCAGGCATGGGAAGAAAGCACTGACTGGTGTTAATATTGATGCACTCCTAGCAGAGGAAAACAACACTAACTCTGGTGTTAATAATACAGATGTATTCCTGGCAGAGGAAAACAACACTAACTCTGGTGTTAATAAAACGGATGCACTCTTGGCAGAAGAAAACAACTTTTTCATGCAGTAACTGCTGTTAAAAAACATATCACTTTGATTTGATTATAGTTTACTTTTCCCCTAAACAACCAGTTATGCAGTCTTTTAAAAAAGGAAACTCAGAGTAGAGGGCAGATGGTAAATGCAGGCAATCTATTTTACAGTCAGCAAGGTTCCACTATCTGGCCCTTCATGTCATTTGGGAATTAATTACACATTTACTTTAAAGGAAGTATGTGGAATTCATTTGGTTTCCCATATGTTAAAAACTGCATTGGAAATGTGTGTCAAATGTACTGTACATGCATCTGTATCAGTAATTCATCATTTATTTTGCTGTGTTTTACCTTTATTTTACTTGCTGTTATTCTCAATAGCAGAGCCAGGGAATACTAAATGGGGTGGCCAGGATGGGACCAGTAGTCACTTTGTGGTGGCACTGAAATATGAAATATGAAATATAAAAATGTGTCCAGCTAGAAAAAAATGGGCTACTTTAGGTGGTTACAACAAACAACTACAAAATGTAGTACAATAAGGACCAGGCAGTACACCCACCCATTGAAACACATCATAACATATAACCATGCCCTTACAAAGGTGGTTCATCTATTCAGGCAGTGGTGGGCTACATAAAATAATATTCAGAGTATCTTACAAGCAGTTTTTGTTTCCCTTATCCCTGAAAGCCTTTACTGTAGCCGAGTATTACAAGTGTGCTGAAGGCAGGTATTCAGGTCACTTACTACTCACCTGCACAATAGGCCCCTTCTCTGTCACTGTATCTTCAGGAATAGAGACAGTAAGACAAATAAATCATTCAAAGGAGTCCCCTTTGGTCAACTCTATAATCAATACTCAGTATACTCAGGCTGTGAGCCACATTTGAAAGTGTATCACAGTAACAATAGCCTATAAAGGATTTCCTACAAAGGACAGTCAACTGTGTACATATTGAATTCAAATTGTATTCATTTTCTCAAACAAATTATCACCGCTACAATGAGCTTACAACAGTTGTATTCTGAAAATAAGGGGGTATCCATAAGCAATGGCATGTTCAGAGTAAATGTCAATCTCAAAAAGCTGTGTGCAAAAATTTTTTTTTTTTGGAAAATTAATCACAATAGCCCTTAAAAAGATGTATTATACTACAAAGGACTGGCAGTTCTGTTCGTATTTAATTAATTTGGATTTTCAAATTGATTAAATTCATGAACCTTTATACACGTCTCGTGGCATGTACTCAAGTATACAAAAGAGAGAAAGTTGTTTACATATTGCATTCATTTGGATTTGGTTCATTTTGATTTAGATATTACATATCAAACTCATTTGGATTTGGATTCATTTTGAGTGAATGAATTTGAATGAATCAATAGTGTTCCAATTCCTTACAACAGCTGTATTCTGTGATTGCTGCGGTTTCTAGCAAAGCAACTTTGCTCATCTGGACTCAACACTTAAAACACCCAAATGGGGAACTTTAGAATGCATTATAACGTCTGTTTATCCTGCTGCATCTATACTGGGTGTGGGTTTGACACCTGTCGGGGGTGCCATAATCATTTCAGCAGTGGGGGGGTCCAAGAGCTTAGACCAGCAGCCTAGCCAGAAATATTCACATAGTTTTGCCTGCATAGAACTACATTAGGTGGGCCAGAACTACCCAGATGGGCATTCACAACTGTGTGGTGGTGGTTCAGCCAAGATTAATGGATGGCCCACCCTGGGCCGTTCATACATAAACACTAGGTTTAAGCATGTATTGTTTTTTTTATACATAATGTAAGAAGACAAATCAGAGCTCTCAAGGGGAGGTGTGGGACAATGGCGGGCGAGGCTTAGCAAATAGACACACTGCAAGAGATTATGCACTGTTACGCACACGGAAGGGTGTCTGGAACTAAAAAAAAAAAAAACCTTCTGACTTCATGACTTACAGTAATGCTCATGCCACAGTATACTGTTTTACATAAGGCACATACTGTTCAGGAGGAAGGCTACGTGCTGTGTGAAGTCTGAGTCTGAGAAAACCTTTCTTTAAATTGCATCAATTCCGTTTGATAAAAAAGAAAATGACAAACATTATGTTCATTATTATTATCATTTTTATGTTTTTTAAAATGTTTTCAATATCATTTTTTCATGTGTTTTTTCTATGTCATTCTTCTGACACTAAGTGCAAATCAAATGGAACTAATTAACTGGTCCCCTGCTGTACTATAGAAGTCACAGATCACCAGATTCCAGTTAGGAAATAATTTTGACTAGAAACAGCTGTTACAACGTACAATTGTGAAGTAACTCATAGCACACATGGTGGAATGGGATGGAATGATTCATTTCAGGGACTAAGCAGCACAGTGGACCCGTGCTTTTGAAAATGTATAAGCCTCAGATTGCAAAATACCCCCCCCCACACAAGAAAAAAATAAATGACTCAACAAATGACTTTGGTGTCAGATGCATACAACTCGCCTTTGCTATCTTTTATTATACAACAAAAGAGTCTCAAAAGCAAATCCATGAGTAGAGGAATGTGTAGACCTTCTTTGGGTGCCAAATCCTCTTAAAGGTCAACAAATTTTCAGAAAGAGATGCTGCACTCCTGAGAGGGAAAAACGCATAGAAATGTTTAGTTTAGCATTTCTAAACTCTTTTTTTAGAGAATTTTCCAATCGAGAAAGAAACATCAGCACATGCCCAGCCTTTCAGACAAAGTCTTTCTCAAGGGCATGCCTTACTCTGCTCTGTTCTTCTCTGTAGCAGAACTGCACTCATTGTGTCTGAGGCATATTCATTTTACACAGCTGGCACAGGCACAAACTGCAGGACCCGCTTGACCAGAGGGGCCCATCTCGCATAATGAACCAGAGACAATCCAAGGGATTGAAACACTTCCACCCTGGGCAACAGCACAGCCAATCCAACGGCGTCCTGCTAGGCGACCAGCCAATGGCGTCACTGACACGGTCTGGATTTGATTCCATGCAGTAGGGGACATCACTACACTGCAAACATGCATTTCAGCAAAGGTGACCTTTTTAAGATAAGGACAAACTCAAATTTCCAAAGAGGGGTTTTCCCACCGGGAGGTGTCTGGCTGTTGTGGTTGCCCCTGCAAACGGGCGGCTGCTCTCGGGTGATGTTTTGATGGTGCAGATTAGCAGCGTGCAGGACAGCGCTCCGCCTGTCACACGCGTAGCCTCTGGAGACGACCGGGCGTGCTCTTCATCTCCTGCCCAAGCTACTCCCGCCAATGACGGATCAGCCAGCCGCAAACCCAACATCAGAGGGACGGGGCCCGCTTTTTGTGGAGCTGCTGGTAACATTGAGGGCGACTGAAACAGGGGAGGGAGGGTGGAGGGGGGTGGAGAAATAGAAAGAAAGACAGATAGGAAGAAAGGAAAAAAAAATCCAGCAAACCCAGCAAAGAGCCAGCCTCATTATATCACAATGTTCTTTAACTCGAGACGGCGTATAAACGATTTAGCTTTTTTTCCTCCCGCTCGCTCCCGTGGGAGTTTTCGCATTAAGCGGCCTCGTCTCTATTGAGGGGAGGGCTGCGTGGAGAGAGGGAGCAAAAAAAGAAAAAGAAAAACAGGGCCTGTGTTCTTTAGACGGGTTGCCCACCAATTTAATGAAGACGTCTTAACCGGCTGTTCCCGATGAAGGTCAGCGGCTGACGATAGATTAGAAGGCTGCGGAGGGCAGACCGGTGCAGGCATGTCATGAAAAAGGGGGGGGGGGGGATTATTAATTGGCTGATCTATGGTGGTTTGCATCGGAGGGGGCTACTGGACCCAACAGGGGAAAAATGAACTGAAACCGTAATTTCACATTTTCGTCCTGCTGAATGGTCTGTCTTTTATCCGCCTTCTTTTTTTAAATGCCACTCGTTCAGCCTTTCTGCCCCCCTTCGCTCAGACTGGCCCCTCCCCTTTCACCACCCCGCCTCCTGCACCTCAAGCCCTGCCTTCCGCTCCTCCTATCGAGGGGTTTGTGTTATGTGTAGATTCACCTGTTATATATATATATATATATATGTGATATCTCTGCATTTCATTTCAAACTGAAGGAGAATTACTTAAGTTTTGCATTTTCTCCAAGATAATAGCATTTTTGGCACTTCATTTCTACCTATATTATGCCCTGTGATGTATCTGTGATGCTCACATATGGAGTTATAAAACCTTAAATTGATCACCTCCTTAAGTGGGTGAGGATTGTCCGGATTTGTCATCTGTGTGAAGGGTTTAAATAAAAACTGAGAATCTGAACTTTAACCTTATGTGCACTTTTGTGTTTGATTACAATTCTACAATTGTTGAATACAGATCCAAATACATTTTTTTAAAAGTCCCAAACATTATGGAGCTCACTGTATATGTAGACACACACAAATGAAATCCTCTTGCACTGAAAACTATATTTTAACCATAGACCATGTAGACAGGTGCTACCTTCTGCATGTACAGTAATTATATTTATCATTAGTTGCCAGGGCAACACTTTCAATTAAGCACCCGTTCCTTTCATCTACACCAGGGTTATCTTTCTGTCATGGTTTAGGTTCAGTTTTTCTCCTATATGAGCCAAAGGAAGTGCTGTACTCTCTTAGAATGTAAAGGCAATTATACCCATTACTGCCACATGGGCTGTATTCATTCATAAATCTTGTTTCACTGCACCACAGCAGAAGGTTTAATCTGCTAATTTAGCAACAGAGTAACTGTCCTAAATGAAATTAAACACAGATAAAAACAAATAATCTCCCACTTAGAATTCCAATTAAGGTTTCAATTTCAGAGCAAATTCATTTTTTACAGCCATTATGATTGTTAGCTTCTTATAGTTATGTTGTTTTCCAGTGATCATCAAGTAATTATCAAGAGATAGATGAACTTCACCATGAAAATGTTATTATGAATTTTCAGTATCCTCCTTTAATTTTGAATTTCGTTTGTGATGTATTTTATCCACTTGTGCATTAAGGGTTGGGGGGGGGGGGGGTGTTGCTGGTTACCTCTCCTTAACTTATCTTCTTATACCAAGCTGCTAGCTGAATAATTATGTTCAATCAGTAATTATGTACTGATTTCTAATAAGCACTTAACATGTTTTAAATCTGAAAATTATTCTAACTCTTTTCATGGGGAAATTCCACTGAGTGTAAAATGAAGCCAGGAAAGGCCGTGCAGGCAGGCAGAGTAGAATCAGAGGAGGGCACCAGCGTTACAAAAGCTGGCTGCTGTTTGTGATTCCCCATATGTAATCTGCACCTCTAGACACATTCCTGAACGGCTAAACAGGAACAGTTTAGCATTTTGTTTTATGTGTTTGTAGGCAGTACATTGGACTCGGCTCAGGAAGGTTGATCGCGTACAAAAATCAGGCGTTAAACAGGCCGCCAGCAGACCTGAGCTGAGCACAGTGACGGTATGAAGATTAGAGGGGGGAGTGATGGGATAGATCATGTGACTGGGGACCATTTGAGCGTTTTCTCAGAATATGAGGAGATTCCCATCGAAATTTGCAGAAGGAAGCGTACTAATTAATTTACAAAAACACAGGCTTCTACAGTCCGTTGACTGGGTTTGTTAAAAATCAAAAGAGCGATAAGGGAATCTTTGCCATGTGTGGTTCGGCTGGCTGAATACATGGCAATGCAGTGTGCAGGCAATATGCACATATTTTCTGTGGCTTGAAAGAAATTATATTCAATTGTACAGTCTCTAAGTTTCTGATTTTAATCATGACAAAATATAAAAAAACAAATATATTATCCATCATTTATAATCATGTTAGCAATGCTTTGTTAAGCACTTGTTAGTAGATCATTTTCTAAAGGGTTTCCATCTTCATTGACTAAAAAAATATTCCATGTGGAAAAAGAAGGCTTCTAGATGTGACACTACATTACTGTCTTAGAGTTTCCTGCTTGTGAATGATGATCTGAATATGAAGTTATGAAAGAGCTGCTTTTAAACAGGAGGAGAACAGTATGCATGCGTGTGCACTTTTTTCAAATCTCCCTCAGCAAAGACACTAAGAGGTGGAAATCACTTCTATCATCTGGAAAGGAATATTTTCACACAAGATGCATGAATGTGAAATTAATTGTGTAATTAAAATACTAAGAAAGGATGAACTCACATAAACAGTATGTAAGCTGAAATGAACAGTAGCTCTAATCGAAGGGTGCTCTGCTGTGATGCTTTGTATTCATTGTTAGTGTTTTGGGGCACAAAGCAGATGAATTAGCTTTGCTGGGCTAAGTGCACTCCTGGCTCACGGAGGGCCGAGCATCCCGCTAGCTCCGGCTAGCACGTCGGGCGCGGCACCGCCCGGGCATCCGCGCGGCTCCACGGCCACGTCCGTTTGTTTACCCTTTGCCACGGCTGAGCTAATCCGCTTTGTTTTGACAAGGAGACTGATGGGTAATCGATAACCCGCGCCAGGAGCGGGCTCGCTGGCAGGGTCCTGAATAATTCAGAGCCGCCGCCGCCGCCGTCGCGGAACGCCCGCGCCTGTGCGCGCGCGGGGAGCGGACGAGAGCGCTCCCCGGCATGTACACAGCCGGTCTATCAGAAAACCAAACAGTGTGCGCCCGCTTTCCTGCTGACAAAAAGGTTTTACACGCTCGTGGCGACATGCGCGGAGCTGCCAGAATAACAAATAGGCGGCGCGGCTCATGCATGCTAATGCCACGTTGTAAGCAGTTTTTGTTGACAAGCGCTTATACTTCTTTCATACCATCATCAAAAGCGGCTAATACAGCAGCCATTAGTCCTCTGCTCTCGAAGCGAGACGTGATGGATAGCGACCCTGATGCAGGTTTGCCGAGTTTTGAAAGTTAAGCAAGTCCCAATAAATCACGGAATTAATACAATGCCATCTAATTGGTTAAGGACTGTTTGTTTCCTAAAGAGGCTGAAAAAAATGAGCTTTTGCCTCTTTTAATTTGCAAAGTGCATTTTCATTACGGCCGGCAGTTTAATATTTCCGCCTTTGTCATGCAAAATACGCAACGCTCGGGCAATATATTAATTGGACAAAAACGCACAGCAAGCATAATTCATCCCTCTGTTCTGTGTGTGTGAGCTACAGGCCCAAACAGAGCCCAGCCGAACTTGAACACTTATCTTCTCGACTTAAACTTCGTGAAATTCAAATTTTAATTTTACAGTACCTTCCTGTAAACTCAGTGAGTAACCATAAACATAAAAGGCACATTAGATAATTATCAATGTCTTTCTTGTTCCACGCGTTAATATTTTTATTGAGTCCGTGGTGATTCAATAAGCTTCATAGCTCTTGCTAAGTAATGAAAATGTCTTCTTGTTAGCTTTTAACTGATTTTTTAATTGTGTGTGTGACACAGGAATGCAGAACACATTTCATTTAATTAAAGCGTGTGCTGACATCACTATATATACTGTTATTACTCTGGGATGACAGTTACATGATATTCTTTTAATTTGCTGAAATTATGGCTTATAAGAAGATATTTACCTCTCACAAACTTTGGCTTCCTTTTATTCATATGCACGTGTGTGTGTTTGTGTGTGTGTGTGTGCATCCATGTTTGTGTGTGTGTATGTGTGCGTGTGTGTACGTCCATGTGTGTGTGTGTGTGTATGTGTGTGTGCATGTGTGTGTGCATCCATGTGTGTGTGTGTGTGTGCATGCATGTGCGTGTGTGCATCTGTGGGTGTGTGTGTGCATGTGTGTGTGCGTGTGTGTGTGTGCATCCGTGTGTGTGTGTGTGCGTGTGCGCATCTGTGTGTGTGTGTGTGCGTGTGCGTGTGTGCATCCGTGTGTGTGTGTGTGCGTGTGTGCATCTGTGTGTGTGTGTGCGTGTGCGTGTGTGCATCTGTGTGTGTGTGTATGTGTGCGTGTGTGTGAGTGAGTGAGTGTGTGTGTGCGTGTGCGTGCACGTGTGTGTGTGTGTGTGTGCGTGCATGTGTGCACACGAGTGTGTTTTCACCTCTCTGACAAACCAAAGCAAACTGAACTGATGAGCAGAGCTCTTTACATCTCTAGCAATCTTTGAATCAGGCTGAGGTTTGTATTTATAGACTAACAGGAAATCCTGAAGTTCTTGGGACCATATATATCACACTAAATAGCCCTTATGTTTTTATTACGTGTTTGTTGTTTCTAATTAGGCTAATAGATGGGATTGTGGAAGTGCAGTAAATGGAAGGATGGTCATTCTACGTGATTTACGACTGTGTTCTTTCAAAGGTTGCTGTGAATGCTGCGCTTATTTACATGTGGGGCTTGTGCAGTTGATGGGCATGACCTGTGGTGATACTCTGGACATGGTGATATGCTATTTCAACGTTCTGAACAGCTGGCATTGAGTGACGGGATTTTACAGTATATGTGCTTTGATTTACTTTTTTTCTCTCTCTTTCGTTCCCCATCTGTTTGTCTTCAACCGCTTTAAATGAAAATGCCTGTTTATAATGATAACGGTCATGAAACGTACACACCGATGTATGTAACAAACTGTGGAAAGACCAATTAGGTGGCATTATTCGGCTGTTTTCGACATTTAGCAGTACTGATCTCATTTTTGTTGTGATTGCACAAGCCTTCAGATGAGTATGATGCTATTTGGCTTAGATGATATTCTGTGTTTGTGATACTGTTAGTTGATATTTGTGATATGTGATTTTTCAGAAAAAAAAAATCAAAAAACAAAAAGAAAACATGAATGTTTGCTTAAAAATTTTAACCCTGTAGAATTTTGTGTAAGAGTCACAGTTTGGCCGATGAGCACAAGACCAGTATGAGCGGGATTAAGCGCACACATTGAAACAAAGAGCTTTATTCTTTTATACCTGATGTAAAATACACCCTTGTCTTTATGTTATCAGTTACAAATGAAACCATTATGGATATTATTGTCTTGTTGAGAAAGATTTTTCTTCCAGTCAGCGAGCAGCCTGCTTAATGGAATAATAAACTATTATCAAGCGGAAACAGAATCAAGTGTATTCTTAAATTCTAATTGTAGTCTTTATTATGATAGACATTTTTACCACCACAGCATATTAATCCTGAATAAAGCTGGGCCATTTATTGGGTAAATACCATCACATGGATTTTGCTTTTAATTTTGGGTATGTTTAAACAGATAAAAGAACACATTTATTTGATGTGGTTGGATATTAAATAATGCTTAATGAATAATGTACAAATAATTCATAATTAGGGCATTAAGAAATGTAACTCTAAAGTTTGCAAAGGTGTTGAATATAAAATGAATGCATTTCTGCATTTTTCTTTTAAAGCGAAAGAACCAAAACTAATTGACAAATGTATTCTGCTTTAATGTCCGGTATATGATCCAATATAAAGTAGGAAAGTAGTAGTGGATAGTGCAGCACTCATTATATCCAATATAATTATATCGTACTGTTAACTTTTAATTTAGTAAATTTTGTAAAAATTGTGTCAAGTCCAATGATTATAAAGAGTTCTGCAAGTTAACATTCTCATGCTTTGTACACAGGGAAGACATTTTCATCCTTGAGCAAATGTTTGGGATTGTTTTAGAATGTTCTAGAATGAATGTAGCGAATATGGTTGAGAAAAAAATGACATGATACAAAGCAAACATATGAGATAGGAGGTGTAATTTGTCTGATAATCATTACCCTGCTGGGTAATATTTAATCTGTCTCATTTAATCAACTAAGTGCTAGGCTACATATTAGTGTGGGTTCTGTAAGTCACTTTTTTCAACCCCTATGGCCATTCTCTGGGAATTATACATAATGAGAGGACATTACAATAAGTACCTACAATAACTAGTGTAGAGTAGGATCATAAAAAGGTTTATTGATTTACCCAGTCTGAGTGTCACTTCTGAATGAGCATAAATGTCTTGCGAGCTGAAATTGACATTAAAAAAAGTCTGAGAGAAGGGATTATATACACTATAGAGATTATGGTGCTTTGTTAGGTTAATGTGCTTTTGGCAATTAACACCCACCTGATCTATATTACCATGCGGTGTGGTGAAGAGGACTGCTTTTGTCCTGTCAGGATTGGCATTAAGAGAAAATGGCAGATTTCTGGTTTCATTCCAGTTCCTTTAGCCAGCAACAGTATATCTGTTTTTTTTCTTGCTCTACTGTTGCTATACTCCAGCTATTATCGCATGCTTCTTTGTTTTGCAAATCTATTGGCATACATAAAATAATTACAAATAATGGAAATTAATGGAAATTTACTACATACCAAAATGTGCATGTCAGGGAGATTTTTGATTTGATTTCAAATTAAAAATCAGAGATAGAGAAGGGAGAGGGAGAGAGAAGTGTGTTTGAGAGAGAGAGAATGGGGGGGGGGGAGGGGGGAGGAAGGGAGAGAGCGATTTTAAATCAGAAATGGCTGACTGCCTATGTATCTGACAAGTCTTCTGGCTGGTCCTCAAATGCCAAAACAGCAAAACAGCATATGTCTGGAACTTTGCTGTTTCCATGAAGTTATTCCAAGAAATATTGCAAACTGTAAACAGAAAGGTACTTTCTTCCTTCCGTATCAGTAATGAGGATTCTTGTTGTAGGCAAGTTATTAAAATTGAACTAGTGCAACAGTATCCGCCTGGTGTGCTGCACACAGATGGATTTTATGTATGCATACATACAATGCATAAAGTTATTATTACTGCTGTGAATTGGTCCTTAGCAGCGGTGTCAATAGTTACCCACATGCTCTGCAGACACACACTACAGACAAAACAGTGAACCAACAATGCCTGAAAATATTTAATGATGTTTCAAAGAAACCTAAATGCATTACAACACTGATTAACTTGTAAATAAGCAAAGTTTCTCTCAATCAGCTCAGGATTTTGAAGGGGACAGTATTTTTGATCCCAAACACGCGCACAGACTTGATGTCACAGCTCTTGTTCGTAGAAGACTCAGTTTCAGGTTTCAACCAGAAGTGTAGATCCAAACTGGGAAAAAAGTTGCATCTCTTTGACTGGACATGTTTTAACCAAGCATAATTACTCACATTAGGATTATTAATACGATTTATAAAACAGTTTCTGTGCAAGTTGACTGCACAGAAATTACTGCTCTCATCCCGTCATATTCCAGAATACTGCCACGTGTCCATGTTCCTCAATAATCTGACAGAATTTGACAAAGTGTTTCTTGTAAACATCACTGCCAATCATCATCTGTGCCTAATTAGTGGTAATTACTTTATCAATGAAGATGCTGCAGACAGAATAATTGTTTGACATGTGAATTGACAAAAAGGCTATCGACCCATGGTTGGTAGAGGACAGAGGTACATGCAAGAATCAAATCAGAGGGAGTGACAAACTGGCAGCCGAACCTTTAAATTGTGTCAATGCCTCAAACTTAGCGGGCCTGAGTGAAACACACAAAAAAGGCTAATCTGTATTTCAATAGTATATATGCCTGATGTTTTGCACTTACAATCACAATACAGTCACCCTTTTAACATGTTTGTGCACCTGTGATCTTGCTTAAACAATTCTGTATAACTCAGCCGTGGGCCTCCGGAAACCTAGAACAAAATATCCAAACTCAGGTAATTTTACCAGGGAGGTCAAGAAATTTTTTAAATAAAAGATTCATTAAATTCCAACTTTGTACATTGACATTCTTTATTTTTTCATGTTGAATTATCAACTGTGCATTTATAAACACATTCTGTGTATTTAAAATAGTGAGAAATGGCAGTAATGGCATGTAAAACACAATGGTGAGTAGAAGAGAATAAATAATGAATATTCTCTCATGTTTTTCAAGCTGCTTTTGATTGGTATATTTAGTGTTCATTATAATTTAATTACAAAGAACAACTGGCAATACATGTCAATTACTAAAGCCTAGCACTTAATTATATCAGGTTTGGAAAAGTCATAGGGATTTAATTAGCTGGCACTTCATTTTAAATAAGGTGATGGTGAAAATGGCTTTTTCCTCTTCTGGCTTTTAAACTGTGCATGTGCGGTGCAAATGCGCTTTGCCAGATGCTTTCACTTTATATTTTAAATGAAACAACAGAAAAGCAACATGGCTCATAAAAGCTTCCGTGTGTCCACCTGCTGAACACATGAAAAGCTTCACTTATGTACATGTCGCAGAACTGTCAAACGTCAGTCAAGGGTTGGTCAAACAATATGTACCCAGAAGAGCGAAAGAACGAAAGAATGAAAGAAAGAAAGAAAGAAAGGAATTCTGTGTATAAGAAAAAGTACATTTTTTAATGTGAGGAGCTGCATTTTTCAATACAATTAAATACATTTAAATGTGATCATTTCATCGATATACAACTGATATTAAGCGCATTCAGAGTAAATTATGAGCATGTAAATGGATTGTAAATGGTAAATATGTGTCTGAACTGGTCACAAAAGCTCTTGAAGGTACTTGAGGCAGGTACAAAGAAGAAATGAAACCAGTCCTTTTAGCACTGCACTTATGACAATACAATACATTAGCTCTCATGTTCTGAAGAGCACATGAAGAATAGTGGGTTTATGGTCCCATTGAAGATTCATATCAGCCTTAACATCACATATCTTGCAGCACGCTGTTAGGTAATATTGTCCTCAAGATGAAAAAAAAGCCGTTCATATATGAATAGGTGATACAATACATGTGCTCGAGTTCTGCTGAAGCATTCATCATGTCTCAGATTAACTGGATTATTGCAGACATGCTTTTACGCAAATTAGAGACTTCCGTACAAGAAGTATGCATACAGGTTGAATCAGAATTGGCCTAATATTTCATGTGGACAAGATGTATAAGCATCCATTAAAAATGTTGTAAAAGGTAGCCACATTTTCATGGTAGATGTCAAGTGAATTCCACATATTCATGAGTAAACCATGATTTGTGAATTTCATAACTTTCCATGATGCTTTTTGGCCTTCTTTGTGTGGCCACAGTTAAATGTGTTAATTCAGCTCTTACAGTGAGAGAGTGGGGACAGTTCAGGGAGCTCACCTATGCATGCAGGCATATAATGCAGGTCATAAAACATGTCAGATTTATATTTGGAAAGTTCCCCTTTAAGCAAATGGCTCAAATTATTTTTGCAATGAAGCCCAGGAAAATTTGCAGAAACCCTCATCAACTTCCCGAGACCTCGACAGAGTCTAACTTAATTGCAAACGAGAGTTAAAGTCGGTGCATTAACTGCATCAATACACTGGAGTCTCAGGCTTATAGTGAGGCCATTACAAACACTAATGTGGTGCAAACTCAATTTAGTCTTCTGATGAAGTGCTCACTGTTCAAGAGATCCTTTCATCAGTGAAGTTGAAGATGTTTTCCCTGCTTCATTTTGTCATGCTCAAGTCCTCTAGGGCTGATTTTTCTATTTTATTGTGGCTAATAGATTGGGTCATAACTAAGCCTCCCCACCAAAAGGAAAGAAGTGATGATTTTTCTTCTAATCTAGGATTTAAAATCCAGTCTTTTAATGATTGGTAACATTTTAAGCAACATTTAAAGTGTCCATAAGTAGTCCTTCCATTAGTCAGATGTTTGGGAGTTGATTTTTGAGGACCTATATTTATTCTGGGTTTCCAGTGGTGTAAAGTAATGAAGAATAAATACACTGTATGACCAAAAGTAGGCCCCTTAGTTCCAGTGAAGGCAAATCTTAATGTTACAGCATACAATCACATTGTGGAAGATTCTGTATTACCCCAACAGCTCGGGGAAGGCCCTTTCCTGTTTCAGCATGACAACGCCCCTAGGCATAGTAGTCCATATAGAAATGGTTTGTTGAGAATGGTGTGGAAGAACTTGACTGCCCGTCTAGTAGAAACCTTTCATAGGCAGTTTAGCATGCAGTCAACCTGCACCCGATCAACCAGGGTCGCTATATAGTACTGGCCCCTATCCGACTGAACCCTCCCATACCTTGTGCTCCGCCCTATGGAGCTACTGACCACAGTCAGCACTGGAGTGGTCTGGATTCGTTCTGAGGCTTGTCCATGAGCCTCAGCATGGTGCCTTAACTGAATGAGCCGTAGAGCAGCCCCGTTTTGGCTACTTTTTATATCACCGAATGTGTGCGTTCATGAATGTGGTTAAACAATGAGCCATAACTGCCATTTCACATTCTGTGTACGTGTGCGGGCGTGCGCTAAAACTGCCCTCAGGCCTCTCTATAAAGCAGGCCTTCATTGGCCCTCTGAAGCTTTGGTCCCATGGGAGCTGGGGCTCAGTGATTAAAGCAGCTCTGGCAATGTGCAGTGACTTGGGAACCATTTCAAAGGACCCTCACAGGTCCGTCTGTGGCCTTTGATCAGCAGTGAAACCGCTTGGCTCTTTTTGTGACCCTTGATTTGAGAGCTGGCCTTCGGCAGGCTCCATTGCTCTGCCGCGCGGTCTCTCTTTCCCTGCATGTGAGAAATGCCCTCTTATCCCTGCTGAACTGCTTCACTTTCTGGCCATTTCAACATTGACAGTGTGGAGGGGGTGAAGCATCGCGGAAGGTGTGGCTCTATTTAGTGTCAGTCCTAATGTGTATTCTGTGGAGTTTAGCTGAGTCAGATTCATTTTCAATATATGCACACACACGCACGCACACATACGCATGCACACACATATGCACACAGATGCACACACACACACACACACAAACACACATGCAGGCTTGTGAGCATGCATACACATGCAGAGGCATGCACACAAACATGTATACACACCCCTGCCTGTTTGTGGTCACTCCTACACACACACACACACACACACACACACACATACACACAAGCACACTCGCACACAGCTCCAATGCTGAAATTGAATTTCGGTCGACCAATCAATTTCAATTGGGCTCAGAATTGACCTATGCTCCAGCGAGCTGTCAGTCTGTTGGTGGTGAGCAGTTCTTATTTACACAGCTCTTATTCTCTCTATTAAGCAGCTCTGTCTGTGTGCTGACAGTCGCAGGTTCACACTGTAAATTTTACCTGTCTGTTGCAATCTGAAGATTCAGGCCTGACTTCAGTTAAAACACACTGCGCTTTGTCTTAAACTGAGAATGCTATTGAGTGTTTTGCTCATCGATGTATCTTCTTAACCAACTGCCTGGCTAGGAAATGCAAGAATTTAAAAACAACAATTTGATTAAAAAACTCAATATTAGTATTGCAGTTCAGTTGAATCTTTACCTTAGATTAGTGTGACAAACTGTATCAGTTTGGGTATGTACAGTGTGGTGTTGATCTGTGTAAAGTAATGACTTACATCACCATAGCATGTACAGCAATGCTTTGGAATTGATTGTCTGTAATGATTTACCATTTCTTTGTCACCTTATCGATAGATCTTAGCCATTACATCTACATGCCTCATGCCAGTGTGTGTTCAACTGATGGAACATTTCACGTAAGGAAGAAAAAAAATCACTACTCAACATGTGAATGAGGCCAAGCTATTTTAAATATCATACTGCTGCATGCAGCAATCATCGGGTAAGGCTGAGAAATATGGCTGCTGGCCTTGTGAGTCACAACAGAGCACGGGACCTTAAAATGACATTAAATATCAGAATTACGAGCATATGGCCAGTTGTTTTTCCACCCAATTCTCCACCCATGTGTACATACCTGCTACATAAGTGTATGAAATATTTACCAAATAGAGTTTAACAGTTTAATAACATTAAAAATAAATGTTAAACAGGCAAAAACTAAACAGTCTCTTAAATTATTATTATTTTCGTCTGAAATAATATTGTCGTTTAGCATAGTAAACATAGTAAATTATGTTTTCATATGATGGAGATATATTTCAAATATGGGAACGTATGGATTTGAAATATAAGTAATCACCTTCCTTGTCTTGATTGCTGTCCATTCAGCACCACAGAAGGCTGTGAGTGTTTCAGGACCATGGACAGCAGTGACCCTATACACAGGCGTGGGAATCACTCCCTCAGCACACCCAGTCTCTGCCTCATGAGTGGGCCTGGTTGTGTCAGTTTAGCAGCCGCTCACATGCAAGGCCTCACAAAAGGCTAAGCAGTTTCATTTCATGCTTTGATTTTATGCGCCAGATAAATGTTCTAGCCCGGTGGTTGTATATTGATGGTAAGGGACCAGAGCTTGCAACGTAAAGACTACAGGTTCAAGTCCCAGGTGAGTCACTGTTGTTTTATTTTTTATCAGGGTACTGCACCTGAATTACTTCTGTAAATATCCAGCTGTATCCACTGATTCTTTGTAAGGTGCTCTGGAGAAGAACATTTATGTTTTGCAATTGTCCTCATAGGTGGTGCTGAGGAGCACCGTTTGAATAAAAATATTCTGAACCTCGGTTCGACATCTCTTTCTTCTACATCTCGCATGCAGCCTTGCTGATACAGCACTCTGCGCCCCTTCAGTGTATTACATACCGTGTACTGGCATCATTGTCTGGCTGTGACTAGTTTGCCTGTCAGATGTGCATCGCTGCTCCCCTGTATCAATTCAAAACCATTCTTAGGATCACTCGAGTTTTTGTTAAAACGAAATGCATCCACCACACCTCAAACAACCCCGTTTTATCCTTGTGTTCTACCTACACAATCCTTCCCCCCCCCCAAGCTTTCTCATGCATGACCTCTGTCTCTGTTGGATGGAGCCAGCCGCCACCCGCATATAAATACCAAGCAGGATAACGTCTTACCGCACCTCAAGATTAACCTTATGCCTAAATGTCTTCCGGCTTAGCCTCGTTTGAAAATATCATTTCGTAAAATACAAAAGCTGTCTCCCTCTGTCTTGTGCACTCATAGTCATGACATTTCTAAATACCATTCTTTCAGGCTTTATTTGTTTGTTGGATTTAAATAATGACTTCTAGATTAGGGCGATGGCTATTTCATTGCTCGTGTAAGAACTGCAAGGTCGCCGCCCTCTCCTGAGGACTTGTTCACGGCCAGAGCATGGCTGTGCAGGGCAATGCAGATTCTGTGAGCCAACAGCAAGGGGATGGAGGGATGAAGGCAGGTCCATCTTAGTGCTCCCTGAAAATCTCCCAGCAGCCCCTCTGTTTGCACACTATCCTGATGGTCCTGAGGCCTGCTGGAAAAACATCTTGAAAAAAAACAAGTTATTATTTTAGGACACTATTTCTATTATTACTATACTATCGGTACAACAACAGCATCCAATTGCCATCTACTACTTCTACCACTACTACTGCAGCTATCATTTAGTCCTTTGGCAGGTGTGCCGAAGTGACCTACAACAAGTACATATAATGTTATATTACATTGCATTGTTAGCATTCAGCAGAAGCTCTTATCCAGAACAAATTTTTACATCATATCCAGCTGTATACATATTACATGTATACAGCTGGATATGTACTGAAGCAATTCAGTTTAAGTACTGTGCCTCGCTCAAGGGTACGGCATTGACCTGTGACCTTTAGAAGGTTAGAAGACCACTTCCTCACCCATTATACTACACTGCTGCCCCACATGATATGCAAAGATCATGAGATAGGCAAAGCTGACCTCAAGTAAGTGCTGCTGGTGGGCAGCTTGCCTCAAGACCTCCTCTGCAGCTAGTACTATCTCTCACTGTGCTTCTTCACAAGATGGTTTACTTTGTCTCCCCACTGACATACTTCTGTAGCAGTTCAGTGGAAAGGCATAGATCTGTGTGCACCATGTTCTCTGACTGTAAAGCACTGATTCTGTTTTCACTGTAGTGGGGGAAAAAAAAAAGTCAAGGGGGGTGTGGAGGAGGTTTGCGTACACCGAGTCAGCTACGGCCACGAGGGCATTGCCCCCGCCTCCCCTCACCCGGAGAAGGAGGAGGAGGATGTTTATTCATGGACGTGCAAAGCTGTGCCCTGTATGAGGGGGGGGAGAGAGGTGGGGAGGGGGGCATGTTTTTGTCTCGGTGCCTCTCTGCTCTTGAAGATGAAGAGCAAAGCTCCAGTGTATCCCCCGCAGAAAGCCGACTTCAGCAGCGAGCGCGGATCTGAGGGCGCGCCTCCTCCCCCTCCGCCGCTCCCGCCGCTCCCGCTGCTCCCGCTGCTCCCGCCGCCGCCGCCGCTCCTCAGTCAGGCAGCCGCACCGCCAAGAGCGAGCGTACATTTTCAATCTAGCACCCGCTTTCATAATCTACGCACTACGATATGAATAACGTCTTCATAAACAAGGTGTTGATACTGGGGGCGAAATATTTATTTGATGCGAGACCAGGATAGAGCTGAACAAACAGACATAAATATGGAGTATTTTGTATTTTTAAAAAAAACGAGTCGGTACAATTTCTCTCTTCTTGGGAGCAACTCCACAAATCCATGTTTTCTGAAGAACTGCTGCACCTGTTTATTTTTTTCAGGGACTAGGAAGAGCAGGCAGGAGTTGATTAAGTTTGTATGTGCTCTATGCCAGAATGCAGAGGGGAGTATGCATGTGCGAGTTTATAATAAAACCAGTGGCTTGTGGCGGAAAAGTGGGATTTTTTCTAGGGCTGATATTGGTGCTGGTAAAGGGCTGGTGTGGGCGCAGGTTTGTGTTTTAGCAGTTCAGTCTGTATTGTTTTAGCACTAAGACACCTGATGATGCTCATCAAGGTCTTGATGGAAGGCCGTGATTAGTTAATTAGCTGAATCAGATGTCATACTTCACCTGCTGTCCCGCCCCGGCGAGGCGTCGCTCCTCGTTAGCAGTCTGCAGTGGGCGAGAGCCGCGACAGGAGTCCGTCTGACCCCCCGGCACCCACACGCTCGCCATGCTTGATTGAGCCTGCCAGCGGGTTCAACTCTTAAGTGTGACATCATCAACATTGGATTCTGGTCTCTCCCGTAAAAGAGAACTTAACCTCAATGAGACAAGCAGTGGAAATAAAGAACAAATAGCAAAAAATAAAAATATCCGCCTCGGTGCTTGGTCGCTCAAGTGCCACGTGCCCATTTCTGTCTTCTGTTCAGCTGGGTCTTGTTTTATTGGCTGCAAGTGCGCACCCTAATCATCTAATCATATGCGGTGGGGGTTGAAAGAGCAGGGGTAATCACAGGCATGACATTCATTCTTTGTGTCAGGCCAGGAGTATGGTCAAGTTAGCCAGGAGGCAGCAATACACAGCACTGATAACCATATCCTAGCGAGGACAGATCTGCTCTGTTTCAGCAGAGACACAATTTGTATTTTCCACTGGCAGCTGACTTAGTGTATGGCATCACTGTAATTTCAGTGAGAAAAGATGTGAGAAGTGTACAGTTTTGAAGTCTTTGCGTAGAAGTCGTCTTTGTTTGCTCTTGAGGATCAGCATAACCGTGGTTCTGGTTTCGAATGAAAACGAAATTGAGCGGATTTTACTCTTTCTAGTTACTTGTGCAACATTTTTCCAGTTAATTGCCGTGACCCTTGAACTTGAGTCTTAATGTTTTATGCACTCACCATTGAAAATGTGAGTCAGTGTATTAAACATTAACACTTTGCATGCATTTGAAATGGCATGCGGGGAGGTTGCTAGTTGCTAACTCATTCCTGTGTCAGTGGCATTAAAATTAATTGATTTTCTAGAATGTGGCTGTTGTTCCCATGTCAATGATGAACAGTGTAGTTTTGATTACGATAGATATAAACATGAAATCAGCTTAAAAGCAAATGCTTGACATTTGTTGAAAAGTCTAGAAAGTGGTGGTGCCTATCAAGGATAATTTCAGCTTGGGACAGAATGTGAATATTATTTAGAAAAAATATATATATTCCTGAAACTTTGAGAGGTGGGTAGAAATGACTTCTGTTTGGCCTTTAGCGAAAGGCTTTCCTAGAGAGAGAGAGAGATTTTAAATCAGAAATGTCAGTCTGCTTTCCAGTTTTATTTTTTAGATTCCAAGGAGTGCACTGTACAGACCAAAGACACATGGAGACATGGACACACTGTTCTGTTTTCCTGTGCAGCCAAACACAAGCGAACAAGCAATTTGAAATCTGTCACAACCAACGACTTTTCGTATAGGTTTCCAACAAATTCCATCTTGTCAAAGAAAAAAGGTCTCCGAACTATGTCCATTGCTGTGAGAGTCATTTCTTTTTGTAAAATCCATGCTGTTTTACTCACTAAAACTAATGTTTCAGTTGTTTGTTTACCTCCATGAATTAGGGATATGTATAATTGCTGTAGTATTTAGCTGTACAGATGATAGGGCTTCATTTATGATGATTTTTATTACTGTGCATGCACCCTCACAGTTAACTGGCCTTAAATCCTAAACTTCCACAGTCACAGTCTTTCATTTGCTTGCCTAACAAGAGAGCCAGTCTGGTCAAAAAATAATGATAACTGAAAACAAGTGTTTTAGACTGTAATAATCACCATCCAGATGCTGTTTTATTTACAAATTTACACTTAAAATTTTAGTGAGATGGTGGTGCAAATTACCATGGCACAATTGACAAATTGACCAGTATCACCACCGTTAAATGCCCTTTAACATGGCACTTACAATTGCCTCACAAAGTTCAATCTGTCAAACAGCAAACTATAGTTTTTTTTTTCTACAGTGACCAAAACATGCTTCTCCTAATTACTGAGTGTAACGTCCCAGCGAATGGAGAGCCACTGCCGCCTCACATTTCTGCCCGTGAAATAGAACGGGTGACAGTTCTTTATGCCATTTTCGAGGCTCGTGGAAAATGTGGCAAATTAACTCCCGGTTTCCTGAGGGAACCGCCGAGGCGGTCGAACGCGGTTTGTCAGACGCGTTCTGAGGAGCCCGCGTCACGGGCGGGGGACCGCGGCGTCCGTCACGGCGGGTAAATCTCCGTCTGCGGTGACGCGACGTCCGATCGCGCGTGACTTCAAACGCTTCTCTCGCCTCCTCTTCCCTGTCTCCCGGGGTGGAAGAGGCTCTCTCACGCAGAGTTCACCTGAAGTTCAGCCAGCCTCCGTGCATGCAATATTCATTAGGCGATCGCACATTCATCTCATTCCATTCAATTGGCTGCATTTTTTTTTTTAAGACTTCCTGCTATTTGCTTCAATTGTTTTGTCTGTACTTTGAAGTTCAAAGAAAGGATTGACTCTTTTCCGAGGATTATACGCGATTTCTGTTCTAATCCAGGTATGCTCTCCGAGGGGAATAAGAGATTATTTTGGAGCTTGAAATGTACCATCGGGTCATGGATTAGTGCAGACCTTCTCCCCAATTAAAAAAATGTGATTTTGAAATAACTAAATCATGAAAAGAAAAATGGTACTCACAGTGCAATTTCTGAAATGCATAAAAGATAAATAAGCGTGTGACTCTTGTGGATACTTATGTGTAAAGATCACATGCGCTAAAAACAGAAAAAAAAATGTCAAAAAAAGCAATACGGTAAATAATGATGCTCTGTCCTGTCTGAGCCTGTAGTAATAGGTGAGGAATAAACCACTCTGGGCTGTGCAGTTGCATGAAAGTAATCCCAGGCAGGGCGTGTTGGGATGCTGAGGAAAAGCAGAGGGCTTGTTAAGCACCCTGAAGTGATTTATATTTATCCACCTGCACAGCCCAGCCTGGTCTAGCCTGTTCAGGCCATGGCTACTAGCAGGGGTGACCAACCAACGGTCAAATTCAATTAAACAAAACTGTAGTTGCACTGTTGTTTGCTAATTAAGTTTTCACGGTTATTTTGCAGTTGTACATGCAGTGTTAAGTTTAAATGTACTGACTGGGTTGCACGGACTCACCACAGTGCTCAGTTCAGTGTTATTAACATCGAATGTACAGCTGAAAATAACCGTGAAAACCTCATCAGCAAACAACAGTGCAACTACAGTCGTACATGTAGTGTTAAATTTAGATGTACTGATTAATGGATGTATACCGTGCTGTGCAGGTTACAGGAAAAGAATCAAGCCTCACTCACCCAATAAGAGCTGAGCATTTAACCCAGCTGTGGTCCAATGGGAAATAAAGAAGCAGTTGCAGGGACTGTCAATGACACAGTGTATCATGCTTTATTGACACAGCAGCAAGTCTGTACAAAGCAGTGGAGCAAAATTGAGGCAATGACAATGGTATACTGAGATTAAAATATCTAACTGAGAAAACGTAGTATGTCAATCTTGTACATAGGAACATATGTATTCATTTATGCAGCGCTGGCTGTAGGCAGGGTTTGTGTTCATGGTGTTCAGCGGCCAGCATTCCCCACCCCGATGTCTGCAACACTGCGACCCCCAACCCTCCCCGTGTCACCCCCGGTCCGCAATTACTAACCTCCTCCCTGGTCTGCTGTCACTAACCCCCCCCCCCCCCCCCCCCCCCAGCCCCCCGTTTCAGCATCTTGCCTAGGGCGGCAGGCAGGCTATGCGCCTGCATTTATGCGTAACATAGACATGTAATTTCAGGTATCCTTGGACCTAGAGCGCAGCAGAATATAAGATATTTTTCATGAATCCCCAAGTAAGAGTACACTCATTAATTTATTTCATTCATTCATATTTGTAGCCTTGAAAAGTGAGCTTTTGTTACCTGCACACATGCTGTGGGTGGTGTTTTACCCACAATGCCGTGTGTGGGCCAGCAGTGGAGCAGGGAGTCCTTGGCCCGCGTGGCCCCACTCGGGCAGGGACCCGCTTAATTCGCTGTCTTTGATTGGCTGGGACTCGCGTGCGGTGCGCTCAGAGGGCCGTGTGTGCCGAACGCTCTCTCACTGTCTGAAGTCTCTGCAGCGGATGCTCAAATCGCGCTCAGCACAGAGGAGATGGAGGTGTTCATATCCTCACCCTTTCAGAGAAATTATAACAGTATATAATCATCATCATCATCATCATTATTTTTATTATTCTTATATGTATCATGTCAATACCATTTATTTATATTGTTGTTATCGGATGTCTGTGGAAATATTTGTTCCACTGAATGAGCTCTCTAGTCAGGATGCCATTAGGCAGCCAGTGATTTGGGCATTTACCATCTGAGTGCTGCTGGGAAAACAAGCGTTTAATCTGTAGTCAAACAACTTACAAATCGTCCAGTGCAGCAGCAAGCTTTGGGAAATACCATTTATGTGAGGCATGGTTCTCACGTTGCCTTCTGGAAAATGTGGTACAGTAAATTAGTATATAAGTAGACTGTGAACAGCTTGTTGCCTGGCAGTGCCTACTGCAGGTAGGGCTTTGTGTGGAGGTGATGACTGATTCAGATCAGGAAGACTACAGAGCTAGGCTGCTCTTTTTCGTGTCTCCAACTTCTGATTGGTGTGAATCCTCGGATGATTCATTGTCTCTGATGAATGTTCAGATCCTTATTATATTTGTATATTTGGGCAGTCTATGTAATGTTTATGAGTCTGCCCGCCTGCGTATGTGAAATTAAAACTCTTGTACAATGTGCAGTTGGGGCATTCTCTCCCTTGCCCCCTCCCCGACCGTATCAATGTGCTGGGATTGTTTGTAGCAAAGAAAGGAGAATGTCTAAAGACACATACAGGAGATCATCTGTCCTCCTCTGAGCTGAACAGTAACTACATACATCAATACAATACATATTATTCATATTACACAATGTCTAACTGAAAGAAATTATGAGTTTGAAAGTTTTTTTGAACTCCTTTGTTCTGGTGTCTCTGGAAAAAACTTTCACGCACGTGCACACGCTCACATCCACTTAACAATAATGTCAAGCAAATTAAATAAGGCAAGCCTCATTGTCAGCATTGAACTCGAGCATATTAGGTTTCAGAACCGCGCAGTCCTCATCAGAGACACTGACATTTCCACAATTAG
Source organism: Anguilla pacifica (assembly GCA_039654925.1). Taxonomy (NCBI): domain Eukaryota; kingdom Metazoa; phylum Chordata; class Actinopteri; order Anguilliformes; family Anguillidae; genus Anguilla; species Anguilla pacifica. The sequence continues at coordinate 14,143,658 of CM077297.1, read as the reverse complement.
GTGAAATTGAATGGCATGTATATATTAAGCATTCCTGGCATTTTCCTCAAATGATAAAATCTGCGATTTCATTTAGTCTTCTCAGCTCCCTCCAATTAGCCTCCTCTGCAAATGTCATGCATTGCATCACATGTCCAGAGTGATCTCATTTTAGCGGAATACTGCATGTGATCAATTTTTATTTGTTCTTCAAATTCTTTAAATGTATTATTGGGTGCTGAAATATACTAAATCAATAAAGATGCCATTCAGATTATTATTATTATTTTTTTTTTTGGTTAAATATGTTTTTCAGTGGGGGTGAGGGCTGGTCTTAGACTGGCCTTTTTCATGGTTGGTTTATGTGCGTCCCTGAAGTTGGAGCAGTAGGGGAAAACAGACAGCAGGTAGAATGAAGGGCATTACTGTTTTGTATGTGTGGTATGAATAAAATATTTATCTTATTGAATTAAGTTCATTTAATACACACTAATTAACATCCCTTGGTGATAATGAGGATGTTGAGGATTTAGAGTACAGGAGTGAACCTGTTACACATTCATCTGTGATAATTTGTTTTATAGATTTTTCACAGTTCTTGAAATGTCACCTGGATTGTTTTATTGTGTACGTTTTTTTTTCTCAATATGAATTTAATTTCAGGAATGGTGTGAACTATGAAGATATTACACAAGCTGGGGATGCTTCTCCTTTTGACAATTTTGATCATAAACTTCACATCTGGCAGTACAAGTTCTGTCCCATCAAATAATGAATCTTGTAATTGAAAGGAAAAAAAAATGAACTAATCTCTAATCGATGTCAAAGCACTATGTTTTGTATTACGTGAGTTGGGCCTTTTGCGGTCATCAGTGCAGAACACAAAACTCGACACGTGGGGATTCTGAAAAGAGAGGTGCGATACCTGACGCAAACATTACGTGTAACAAAATCTCAGTATGGGGTTTTCACTGTGGCAGATCCAGTCAGAACATGACAGCAGGAAAATGGCATTTCAAACGGCCATTCCAGGTCTTATAAAAAAGACATTTGGAACCTTTGTTTCCGTGTTCTCCAGTTTTCATGAGGCGCACCGTATGGCGTAAAGAATCTTTTTTGTGAACCGGGGCGGGGGGGGGGGGGGGGGGGGATTATTTTTTGAGGGATTCTGCTCTGCGAGTGGCGGGCTAGTCCACCCGCAGAGGACTGAACTGATGACTGCTGGTGCAGTTTGGATTAAGCGGGTTTATGGTTGAGGGAGAAAGCGTTTCGCATTCGTCCGCTGGGATTAAGTTTATGGAGATTTGTGGAAGAAGCCGCCCAGACGTTTATGGACAGCGCACGTTTGCTCTAAGAAGCTGGCGGTTAAATTAAAGATGACTCCCATGAAGAGTGTAAAACAAATGCCTGTAAAAGCCTTGCTACCTGAATGCATTTAGTCTCGCTGCGTTGGAATTTTTGCGGACATATAGACGTAATATAATAGCACAGATAATGTTGCATAAAACAGAAACAAAAAACTAAACCACAACATTTGTGCTTCCACAAATATTACACTCTTCTGGAGCTGCATTGGGTTCAAGTGTGTGATGACACTAAGTTTATATTTCTTGTGTGTCTTCCATTTCTATTACAAGCATGCATACTGTATTTATAGGATCCAGCCGAAATTCAGTAATTCACAGTGAAATTGTGAACGAATGTTCAACAAATTGCTATTGTCATCGGTTTAACATTCTTTCTTGGACACTAGGTACTGTGTGTGTTAAGAAATGTGTAAAGGTTTATACATTTGATCTCAAGTAATATTTCTGTGCAGTATGCATTCAATTTGTATTGATTGCACGTGCAATTATGCAAGAGGAAAAACGCTAAGCATCAGGCTGGGAGTTTGCAACTCCCTGTATGAGGTATCTACAGTGAAATCAGTGTGCAGCTTATCAAACATAAGAACACTGGACACTTAACGTGTGTTTTTACGATGTGGCTTTCTTGGCATGATACACTCTTACGCAATAACACAGTGTTTAAAAAGACATCCTTACGCAATAACACTTTTTTTCTTCTGGAAATCAAAGTACTCTGGCAATCTCACACTCTCTCGCTGCCCCAAACAGCACGCTGCTGATTTATTTATGTTTCTAAACGTGCTTCCTTTTTAAGTCTGTCATTGAGAATAGTTTAGCAGCAGCAGCCCAGATCCCTCCCTAAAAAAGCCATCAGCAGGGCAGGCGAATGTAGGCAGGAGACAAGGGGGTGGGGGGTGGATTACATATTCAGAGCAAAAACTGCTGAATCGCAGGGGAGCGGCACAGTTTCTATCCAAAAACACCCTGTGAAATCCCAGTACATTCTCTTTGAAGCCTGTGCTGCATTCAGCACCTCTAATGTCTGAAGGGATCCCCTTCCCGCCGCTGGCTTGCAGGCAGCTTGCAGGCAGCCAGGAGTTCATTCTGTTACCAGTCAGGGCCCCAGACACCCACTGGCAGCAAACTGACAAGATGCTAGCTTCACTGAGCGATGGCTCAGAGAAACATGGCACACGGATTCTGACTACCTGTGTCCTACGCCCCCCCCCCCCCCCCCAACACGCACGCTTGCACGCACGTGCAGCAAAATGTTGCAGTCTGAAATCAAGAGTAGTGTAATATATTGTATGTGGACCAAATTGGACTCAAAATGTATATTTATACGGGCGCACACAAACACACACACACACACACACACACACACACACACACACACACACACACACACGTAGTACTGTTAAGCCAACCTGGTGCCTCCTAATAAAGATGGTGCTCTGTCTCAGCAGGAGAGAATGCACACTGGCATAGGTGCTGTGGAGGCTTTTCTGGTTCCACCGTCCATGTGAATTCCTGAATGAGAGATGTTCTCTCATTAAGGGTAATGTGTACTGAAGGGCTGACAGCTGATAGGCCCTTACCTTCCCCCCAGCTACCCCCCACTTCCCACAGACCCCCACCGCCCCCCACCACCACACCAGCCCTGGAAGAGAGCCCATACAGTATGACAGCTCTGGTGCAGAGAGAGAGAGTCTGCTAATGACAGCTTATTCCTCCATGATTTCAGTTTTTGACAGGATACAGGCCTGCACGTTTCACCGTGGCAGCTGTATCATTACCCTATGGCTCTGTCAAGATTCAATATGGGAGAGAGAGAGACAGAGAGAGAGAGACAGAGAGAACGTAATGGTCATGAAATTGTTTCTGACGTATCATTGACTTATAAGCACACAAAGACATGCAACTCATATTAACGAAGGATCCTGCTCTGAATCTGCATTGCAGTGCTGAGAGGAAAGCGCTTTTACCGCGCCGGTGAGGACCGCTTGCCATCCCAGATCACACTCGTCTCCCAGAAGTCTTTGCACTTTTGATAGTTAGACATGTTCCGGCCCTTCCGTGATGTCAGAGGGCTAGGGGTCATTAGCCGCCGCTTGGCGGCGCATTAATGAGGGGAACGTATACGGACGGCTAATTAGGCATTACACCGAAGCCCTTCTCCCCTTCCCCCGCCCCTCCCGGCTGCCCGAGCGCAAATTGATTGCTCGCTCGGAGCGTCTTGTTTCGGCTCGCCGTTGCTTTGACATTGACCCAGCCAAAATATACCTGAGCCGCTCCCCCGGACGTGACTGGAAAGACTGAGCGCGCCCCGGCTCTCCGGCTCTCCGGCTCTCCGGCTCTCCTCTCGCTGAGCTTCTCAGGAGGGCCGGGAGAAAAGCAGCACTTGACAGCTGTGATAAATATACAGCAGCTCTGCCGTGGATATCTCCCCTCTCCCTCGCTCGCTCTTTCTCTCTCTCTCTCTCTCTCCCGCTCTCTCCCTCCCCACTCTCTCTCTCTCTCTCTCTTCCTCCCCTCTCTCTCTCTCCCTCTCTCTTCCTCCCCTCTCTCTCTCTCTCTCTCTCTACCTCTCCCTCTATCTCTCTCTTTTTGCACTCCTTCTCTCTCTCTCTGCTCTCCCTCTCTCTCCCTTTCTCTCTCTGTCTCTCTCTCTCTCTCTGCTCTCCTGTCTGCACTTTCTCTCCCTGTGTTTTGAAGCATTTGTTCCGCTGCCCCCCTCCCAGCTACCCTCCCACCCCCACCCCCACCCCATGCTGTGGAACCCCTTTGGCAGCCCCTGGCCTGTTGCCCCCCGCTCCCCTCACCCTCCTCCCCCCGCCTCCACCCACCCCACCCTCTCGGCAAGACATCAGCCTTCTCCCTTTTCCTCACACCCAGAAATGATTTTCGGGGGTACAAATGCAGTTGAATTTCATTAAAAATTAAGTCTTTAGTAAAAAAAAAAAAAAAAAAAGAAAAAAAAAAAATCAGTTCGCCCACCACCCCCTGCCCCTGTTGAAGACGGTTAGGAGCTGCTCAGGAGGCTTGTGGCAGAGAAGGCGGGGGTGTGGTGTTTTCAAAAGTGTGTCAAAAGCCTTGGGGTTTGTGTCAGTTTTGGAATATCAATGGGAGGCAGGGCCGCTGCTTGGTGAACTCCAGCCCAGGAATCTGCTTTCATTTCTGTCACAGTGAGCGTCTTCTGAGGCGCTGATGTCTTTTTCAGAATCGGCTTTGAGCCGCGTTGTGATGCACACACGCACACACACACACACGCACACACACACACACACACCCTGCTTTTTTCTCTCACTGTCATCTCCTCATTCCTGGATTTTTCCACTCAACTGGTGAAGAAAAAGGACTGAATCACTTGGTCAATGGAAAAATTTTTTGCCTTAATGTTATTAGTGAAGGATGATAGACAAATGTTGGCAATAGGTTGTTCTTAAAGGCAATGTTCTAGCTACCATGCACCATTTAAATAACTCTGTAACAACATCATATTGTTTCAATGCTATAGCAATGCTTGGGGGTGATTTACTGGGATAGTGGTTGTGGCAGGAAAAGAGGCTCAATCATTCTGGTTTCTATTGCTTTGCTGAAGTCCATATAAGGATACAGTTTGGGTGGAACATGCTATGTGTCTTGCGTTTAAAAATCGATGCGTCTGGCAGTTGCAAAGACAAGAGAAGCTATTGCTTTCTCTGGGGTCCTCTGGGACAGCAGTCATTAATAACACACGGTCATTACCAGAACAGACCAGAAACCCTCCACTTGGAGTACGTGAATTAAAATTCAGTCAGAGGTATAGAAAAACAAATCTGTGGTCATATTCACTGTCCTTTGAATCTCATCATTACTGTTTTCTTCTTTATCCCTAGTTTTTATACCTGGAGCAATAAAATGTACTCTTTGTGTACTTTTTCCCACGGTGCGCAGGAACTGGCGCCGTGGGCTATGCATGGCAAATTGTGGTCACTCACTCAGGACGACCTTTGAGGGACGTTTTGTGGGACGCATGCACAGGTGGTGCCAGCTAAAGTGAGTCGCGCCGTGGGTCTGGACGGTTCCGAGCTTGTTTAGTTCTTTGAACAGGATAGTTCACATTCTGGGGTTTTTGATATCATGACTGTTTTAGCGATGATATCAAAGGATGTTTTAGATATTTACAGAAGTTTGTCATGACCTGCCAACCTTATGATGGCTGGTATCGGGGTGTTTGTGGTTTTGTTGTTTAAAGCAAAAAATAACTTAAAAGAAATGAAACCTCTTCAAGAAACTTCAAAGCAGTTTGTGTAGCGGCATTATTTATCCTGAGGCTGTATATAAAAAAGCACATATATTTTATAGTGTTTATTCACAATTACAAACAAAAATATGCTTTTGTACTGTGTCAGTACGTCTTCCCTTAAGCTCAGTGGTCTCAAGATGCATGTACCATAGGAGTGAGTTCCAACTAAAAATATGATTAAACATATTAAAAAAGTAATACACACCTATACAACCTCTGCATGCATAATATCAATGCACAAGCTTCTATGGAATTACTTGCAGTGTTTTCCAGCTTTAAACCATCAACTATGTGTGCCTCTATGCTGGCCATTGCAAACCAAACAGCTAGTTTTGTAAGTACCTAAAATAGCTTCCTTGCTCACAAAAACTGTGTGGTCCAATCAAAAACATACACTGAAACTGAAAATAACATTAACAAAAACTCTAGGCTAGCAAATGAGTCCAAGAGCAATGACAATAACACTATTTTCACAAAACCCTTCTCGATCAACATTTTCAGGCTTGGCTGTGATGTTACGCATTTCTCCGTAAAGTGTTGATTGGTGGAATTCCACGTTATGAGAAGAAAGGGCTGGGTGCGGGTGGGGTTAGCGGGTCGCTTGCTGCTGGGGGGTCGGTTTGGGACCCTGCGGGGCGTTCTTTTTTTCGCTCCCCTTCTCGTCTTTCGGCTGTTCTGGCTCGCTCTCTCAGCGGGAGGACCCTCTGAAGGCTGAGCACAACTTAAACTCAATTAATGTAGCGCTGTGGCCTCCTGCTTATCTCACTTCCTGTCCAACAGTCTGATTGCCTTCTGAGCTGAATTAATAGACACGCCCCACAGTACAGAAATACTGACAATAGATGAGGTCTCACACAGTTAGATGTTTTTTTCACTCTTTAATTCTCCGCTGGCTATCAGGATTATTTGAACATGTGCCTAGCAGCGCAGAGCTTTACGTGTCCTAGCTCTCCTCATTGGGTGAATTTGAGTAAGATTCTTATACCCATATAACTCAAAAGGACCAATGTTGTAATGGATGGGGAAAACAGATGTGAACAAATGTACCAGTCTTCCAGAAAAAGTCCTCTTGTGAAAGTATGGCCAATGAGAGGGAGCCTGTCGCTCATGAGACTAATACAGTGCCAGGTGTGTTATGTGAGCAAAGAAATGGACGGACTCCAGTAGAGATTTTCTCCCTGTTGCACTGTAGATGTAACCAAGCTTGTCTGGTTGCCAGGACTTAAGCTGGACCCTGACCTGATGACTGAATTTGTGAGGCTGGTGTACCTTGCAGGTCATGGTGGATGCGCAGTTACAGGATGCAGTACCTTTTCAGGTGTGGCCGGTGTACCTCACGGGTCATTTCTGGGGCACGTTATAGGGCACTGTGTCATTTCCTGCCAGGTTGTCCTAGGCGCAGTCAGCACTGACACCGTTGCAATTCAAGTCCAGACCATCACATCGCATGCTGGGTATTGTGCCGATTAATAACTTGAAGGGACAAGTGTCTACACAACAACACAAATTTCCATTTAAAAATACACCAATACCAATACTCCATTACCAATATTTGCTCTATTATAGTAGATTTCTCATCTGTTGAAAAGCCTGATGCATGACTCATCTTTTTTCAGTGATCATTTTGAATCCTCTGGTAAATGTGTAGAATTCTGCAGAAGCGGTGTCCAGATACATGTACAGTACGTGTTCACACGTATATACATGTATGTATTGAGCAGTAAGGGAATTTCTACTTTTATTTTACTCAGTTTATTTGGTCTATTTTGTTCAGAAATTCACACAGTAATCATGAGATATGGTTGTCTCAAGCAGACCCAAGTCAAGTTTACTGAAGAGAAAATAACCCAACTGATTCTCTAGGTTTTGCAGTGTGGATCACACCGATAGCTCTTGATCCTTGTGTCCCTATAATCTTTCACTATTTTATTTAACCTTTTTTGACAACTGTAGCTGAAAAATGTTTACAAACGCTACTAAACACAACAGCTAATACTGGGACTTAACGACTGAGAATAGTCAAATAATTCTATATTCAGAGTGAATTTATAAGCAGAAATTCTTTAATAGCCTGTCTTTATGGAGACACTCAGTTGATGGAGAATTGCATTGTCATATTTGAATTGGATGCCACTCAAATTTCTCTGATAAGTGATGCTCAGCTTTCAATTGTGCAGAGTACAAAAGGAGGCTTATCTCTCACTGTTGCATTGGAAAAATTTCAAATATGTCTCAATTATGTGGTGCAGAAGCTATTGGAGTATTCTCTGCCATAATGGTTTTCTGCTCTGAGCATCTGTGTTTCTGAGTGCCGAACATGGTCAATGAAATATATATTTTTCAGACTGGTGTAGAATCAAGATGGATTGATCCATGCATGTTCCCTGCACACAGGTGTTCATACATCAATATGCTCATATAATAAAAACCTGACTGAGGGCTGCACTCTGAATTAATGCACTCTGCTGCCTATTGACCTGATGAGAAAGTGCCCAACGTGGCTGAAAATCGTGGGCTTTGTATGCCCCAAAAATGGGTGAAATAGAAAAGAGGAAGTGTTATGAATGGCTCAAGGTTACTATGGAAATCACAAAGGCTTTCGATTGGTTTGTGTGAGTCAGTGACTGACAGATTGTCTGATGAGGCCCCAATTTTCTTGTCGCCTATAGTCATCCAACAGCTCCACGCTCCTGGATCCATCTTTAAATGAGAAATACATATTCCTGAGGAGCCTTATCCTCTCTACATTCTAAAAGGGCAAATGCAGAGGATCTATGTGAAGGTTCACATTTTTGTTCAATTAAAATTCCTTGGTTCAGAGAGAATTTTTTTCCACTATTGGCCTAGGGCCACGAGCAACTCATCAGGTCAGTTCCTCCTTATTCCACACAGGTACCTGCACAGTTATTTTCAACGGCTTAATTAGTTTCCTGGTTCCAAGATCTACCTGGATCTTTCAGGCAGGAAATATTCAAGACCACAGGACATGGCTGCTCTTTGCCTCTTGGCTCGTGTTATCACACTGGCTGGTGGATTCAAAACACAGTAACACACAGTACGCGTTTAAAGTAGTTTAAGGGAGATATTTGGCTATTTTGCTGGTTCCTCTTGTTACATTGCCATGATGCTTGTGGGTAATGCCTAAATACTGTATGTTTGTGTGACATTTATGACATTATGTCTTTAGGATGAGAATCTTATCCAGGCCAAGGATTTAAATTTATGTTACAGGATTTTACCTTTCTTCTATAAAATAAATAAGGGTCAATGTGGAAATTTCCAAAAGAAATGTTCTCCCCTGAAGATCAGTCATCCCTCTGCACAAGGTCAGTAGAGTCTTCTTTGATCACATGTTTTAGACAATTATCACATTACACCCCCCCAGACATCCATGTCGATAAGTCACTTGCCACTGAATGACAGCAGTGTTCTTATGCTGTCACATATTCCATTCAGTGTTGTTATTAGAACCACAGGGTATGTGGCAGTAGCATAGTTTTATAATCTGTGGGAATTAACCTACACACATAAAAAGTACACTCATGTCACCTGCACAGAAATGATAAATGGTTTGCTAATCATAATAATGAAATGGTTGACAGCAGGATGGGTAAATAAAAAATAAAATTGGTTAAAACAGATGAACTGAAATGAAATCTGTGTGGTTTAAACTTTGTAAGTGGATTGAATCATGGTTAATGTTTTAACAATATCCTTTGTCAATATCCTGTGTAACTGTTTTGGCATAGATGGAATTTGTTGGAACAGACAAAGTACTGTTTTGTTTTCTGAGAAATATCTGGAAAAAAAATCTCTCACCTCTCAAACTCCATTGATAGCAATGCATTGCAGTTCTATTTTTTGACAATTTCAGAATTTTGTTAATTCAAGTGTGCAGATTTGCTTGGGGTTAGATTCTACCAGCCTCAAGAGAACTGGGTGATAGAAATGCATTGGAGTTGCTCCACAACTGCTCTGAATGTTTTGAACCATTGGCTATTTCTTCTTTTGAATACACTGTGTTTCTGAGCCAGTTAAGTTTTTAGTTTTTCAATCTTACTGCATGTTTCATGTATTCTGATTTCTCAACCCTCAAACCAGAGGATTCCTTTTGATGAGGTTTTCGATGTGTTCTTTGAATACCGTGAGCTGTGGCCCTAAACCCTTGTCAGGTAACTCCCTGAGCTGTGCGGAGGTGTTTGGTGAGGTGACCATTTCAAATTAGGTTCATGTGGAATGAAAACCGAGGTGCCAGGAATGGTATGACTCAGCAGAAAGCCGGCCGTCCTGTTTGGTTCTGCGTGGTGCTGGTGTGAGGCTCATTAGTAGGCCTGAACCTCGCGTTCCTTGAGAACGCTGCAACGCGACTTGGATAACGCTTGAAGACCTTTTGAGCAACTGCCGCAAGCTTGTCAGCTTTGTGGAAATTGCTTGGCCGAATGCCATTTTGAAAATGTGCGCACTGCATGCCTTTGAGGGTTTCCTGATATGTCATGTTACTTGCGTCATCCGAGACAAATGCAGCCGCGTTGCTGAAATCCACCTCAAAATCTAATAGACGATTCTTGATCTCGCATCCTCAACTGAACAGTAGTTCACAGCAGCAAAGTACACCGTGTAAATAAGGACCATTTTCAAATCTGATGAAATTGATTTTTACTGAAAAACAAATAAAACTGCAAAACAACTGCCTGTGCCTTCTGTTGGCTTGTCTGATTCAAGATTCAAGATTAACTTTATTGTCCCACAAAGTGGAAAATTTGACTTGGGCTTTCACACATACTGCAGCCATAAAAGACAAAGATTCCAGATACAAAAAACATACAAAGATGTACATACAGCAAGGTACCTAAAGGCACCTATAGACAAACAGGAAAACAAACACATCAACAATAAAAGCAAAGATCTGCACAAATCACATTAATAATAATAATAATAATAATAATAATAATAATAATAATAATAATAATAATAATAATAATAATAAATAAATAAATAAATAAATAAATAAATGGGGACTCTGAACCTCCTCCCAGAGGGCAGTAGCTGACACTCAGCGTGTAGAACATGGGATGGGTCAGTAACTATCCTGTCGGCTTGCCTTAGGGTAGCCTGTTCGTAAGTAGACTGCAAGGATGAATGCTGTCTTACACCTATAACCTTCCATGCAGTCTGCATCAATCGGACCAGTTTGGACTTTAGAGGTTACCAAACCAAGCTGTGATGCCGTATCTGAAAAGGCTCTCTAAGACTGCCTGATGTGACCACAGACATGCTATCAGCTGACTTGACCACTTCCTTCCTGTCTCCTTATGTGCATTAGGAGCCCCCTGTACGTCTGCCCAAGTTGTTCTGCAGCCCCGCTATTGATCGCATTCTTACTGAGAAAATGCGCATCTGTCTGCTCTCTTGCGCCCTGCTGACTGATGAATTCCCCTTATTCTTGGCCTTTGCACAAAGGAACCTTAGCCGATGTTTCCTCTTTTTTTGGGTAGATTTCAACCCATTGTTTTTTTGTGTGTAAATTGCAAACTGTGCAGAATTGATTGAATCCGTCTGTGTGGAGTGTACCAGGCGGATACTGGAAGATTTTGTTTAACATTCTGTCTGTGTTCACCTTTGTTTCTCTCCATGTGTTAGGAAGCCAGTTGTTTTTCATGGGGGTAGCCACTAAATGTATTTTTAGTTAGGTGATTGTTCCAATCCAGTATCCATAGTCCCCATAGACCCCTGTGAGCTTTTTGTAACCAAAAATGCATTTCCCCAATATTATGATCAATGTTCTCTAACCTTCTAGGCCATGCATTTTACTGGTTATCACAACAAATAATAAGTGCATTGCATTGCATTATTGTCTGTCTGTACTCTACGTATTAGCATTTTGTATTACTGTGCATACTAATACTACTACTACTACTAATAATAATACGACTAATAATAATAATAATAATAATAATAATAATAATAATAATAATAATAATAATAATAATAATAACAATAATAATAACAATATTATTATTATTGTTGTTGTTGTTGTTGTTGTAATTTTTATTGTTATTACAGAGCGGTAATAAAACAAGGAAATCTAAGCACTAAACAAAGAACAATAACTGGACATAATTAAGAATTATCATTCACATTTATATTAACAGTCACAGGCAACACGAAACAGTCACGTACTTGGTCGGACTTCTTTGTTTTGGTTGTTATAGGTTCACTGCAGGAGCACTGACTCCTGAAATTACTCTGCATTCACCAGCTCACAGCAGAGAGAGAGGGAGAGAGAGAGAGAGAGAGAGACTGAGAGAGAGAGAGAGAGAGACTGAGAGACTGAGAGAGAGAGAGAGAGAGAGAGAGAGAGAGAGAGAGAGAGAGAGAGAGAGAGAGAGAGAGAGAGAGACCCCTCCCATCGCTGCAGCCTGTGGCACGGAGAGAAGAAGTCTCATTAAGTGTGTTAATTGGCATTTTTTTTGCTGGTGGGCGATCTAGCCCCGGCGTCTCCTCTCACTCGCCCCTCTCGCTGGGTGACGGGGAAATTGGAGGATGCTGAGAGGGCGGCGGAGATACGCAGCCGCGTCGGGTCCGCTGCGGGACCGCCCATCAGGTCCGCGGGGCCGCCAGCGGTACCGGCTCCAGAAGTGGGTCAGCGCCAGGGCGTCTTATCTGCGAAAGCCATTAACTGGCATATCTCCGCGGCCTGCTCTTAAAGAGCGTGCGCCATTCAGCTACCAGCAAATGCAATTTGTTTGTGCGGCTGATTCGCACAGCAGCTTACATCCCGGCCCCCATAGAATGTGAGCTGAGAAGCATTCAATGAAACGATCTGTCAGTAACCGTTAGTGTACTATTAAACTATGAAGTATGCTTGAATATCACATCTGAAGAAGGGAGCGTATGCGTCACCTCCATTCCCTGTCCATGCACCCTCATGCTTCTCTTATCAAAAATTCCAAAAGGGACTACTTCCATTTTAATATTTCGAATGAACATAGAACTACTCTTTTAAAAATAAAAATAAAAATTCTACTGTATATAAAAAATGACCAATTGTGTATAAATATTAAATAATAAATTAAATAAACATCCATATTATCCACATATATATTTTCCACAAACATCCCGTCTGGATTCAGATTTAATCCCAATGCACCCTTGTGCTAGAAAAAAACCCCTGTTACGGCATTAGTTTATCGATCGATGGATTGATTATCTGAGCGAATCAGAGAGGATGTCTCCATCTCTGCGGCGTTTCTCCCTCCCGGCCCTCCTGTGCACGTTCATCTCAGTGCGCGTTCAGGCTGCTGCGGCGCAGGAGCGGGCCTGTGCTAATGCGTGCTCTCTCAGCAGCCCTCTCTGCTGTGAGCAGTTGTTCCAGTTTGTCTGTGCAGTCTGCTCTGCGTGTCTGCCAGCATGCCCGCGTTTAGGGATTAGTGCACGTTGCTGACTGATGGCGTGTTTCAGAGAGAGAGAGAGAGAGAGAGAGCTGCGTGTGCTGCGTGGGCTGCGTGGGCTGCGTGAGCTGCGTGTGCTGCGTGAGCTGCGTGTGCTGCGTGTGCTGCGTGTGCTGCCTGTGCTGCGTGAGCTGCATGAGCTGCGTGAGCTGCGTGGGCTGCGTGAGCTGTGTGTGCTGCGTGTGCTGCTTGTGCTGCGTGTGCTGCGTGTGCTGCTTGTGCTGCGTGGGCTGCGTGTGCTGCATGGGCTGCGTGGGCTGCGTGAGCTGCGTGGGCTGCGTGTGCTGCGTGTGCTGCGCGCTCCGCGACGCCTCTGATTTCCTGCCAATCGCGCCGCGTTTCCGACACGTCGAGAGCAAAGGCTCGTAAGCCCGAGGTTCTCACCACCCGCCTCGTACTTTTAAACCCATTCAGTTTTTTTTTAAACTAATGCTTTCATCTTTTTACATCGGAGTACTGCCTACCGGGCGGGTGCACACACTGTTGGTACTGTAGTCTTTCCCTTTTCTGCTCCTGAGCTGCACTGTAAGATTTTTTCTATTACTGTTTTCCTGTTTGAAACTGGCAGCTGTTGGGGAAGTTGGTGAAGGTGTGCTGAGGGGTGGAGTGGAACAGGGGAACATTTCTGATCAGGAGAGCAAGCAGGCGTGCCTTGATGCTGTCTGGACTGAGGCTAGCCCAACCCTCTAAACATTTTTTATTATTTATTTTTAAATTTGACTGATCCTATTGCAGGTCAGATAAGTTGCAACACAAGTCTGTTTCAACAGTGGAAAACTAATGGGTGGAATAATAATATTATATAAAAAAGAATTAATAAAACAATACAAAATAATAGACAAATAAAATCAATTAAATATAATAACAGACAAATGCTGGAAGCTGTCTGTGAGAGCAGGGTTTCTGGGTGTAGTTGCAGCGGGACGATAGGCGGGCAGGCTGACAGAGCCTTCACACTCCCGTGAGAACACGGCCGTCGTGCATGGCTGGAGCTGACCGGCCGAGCGGCTGCGATCGCTGGGGCCCGGTGAGGAGACAGGCAGAGCGGAGCGGGAGGAGGATCGGAGACGGGACGCCATAGCGCTCGGCGCAGAGCCCGCTAATCATAAACCTGGAGTGGGGAGACGAAAGCAGGGAGAAACGGGGGAGCGGACTGTGAGGGTGCAGGGCTCTGTCACTTCCTGCCGTCGCTATTTACCCCTCTGTTTCTGCTTCTCCCTTTCTTATTTGCCCTCGCGCTTTTTCTCTTTTTCCCTCTCATGCTGACAGACTGAGATGATCTCACATTCAGGCCCGTTAGTGCCGAGCCCATGAACCTGCACGGCTGGTCAGCTTTGAGCTGCTTTGTCTCTTTTTTTTGTTTGTTTGGTGTTCGAGAGGGATGAACGCAATTCTGAGGATGCACATTTTTCACCCTGGTTTTGCTGTATGGCCCACCCTTTTTTCCAATGATTTTGCGTGTGTGCGTGTGTGCGTGTGTGTGTATGTGGGTGTGTGAGTGAGTGAGTGTGTGTGTGTGTGAGTGTGTGCATGCATGTTTGTGTGCGTGCTTCTGCGTGTGTGTGTGTGTGTGCATATGCAGAATTGTGTGGTCCTGTAAGCGCTTCCCATTCCAGCACCCTACGCAGCAGTGTCCAGTGTTAATTCAACTCTGACAGTACTAATTCAACTCTAACAGTGTTATTTCAACTCTAACAGGAAACATTTGGTCTCCGTTGGTACCAAATGTTATCCGTTAGAGTCAAATTAACACTGGTAGAATTGAATTAACACTGGACATCTTACTGTGTACAAGTTGGGCATGGGTATATAGCAGTGTTTTCTAGCGACTCCTGAGGGGAGGGTTTCACAAGAACCATGGTACTGCCAATAGCAATAACAAGTCAGTAATGTAACATGGAAATCTATTCGTATTTTCATATTGAATCATGCGAGAAAAAAAAAATGACGGAAGAAGGACAGGACGAATCCCTAATCTGAAAGCCTGGCGTGCTGAAGCCCTGGCCGCCCCATTCTGCAGTCCAGCCGTGATGTGCGGCAGGTTCACTCACAGTGCAGCTGCAAATGATGCTGGAGAATTTCGATGTACAGGCTCAAGGCTACAAAGCTGGAGAAACAGATTCCCCCCCCCACACCCCTTCATTATGTATGTAGTGTACTTTTGCAAGGAACATTATTAAATGCATAATGTATGTACATACATAATAGCCCTAGCCCGGGCTAACATGTTCATCTCTGTGCTCGTTATGGGCGGGCCTGTAGCCGACACCGCGCCGAACGCGGTCCTCTCATTTAATTTAGATTTCATCAACTGTTGGCAGCTCTCTGTGTTCTGAAAAACAGCCATATGCTTACAATAGGGTAAAAGTAGTGTTTTCCCCATAGAAGATCAGCAGGCCATGGTGGCAGATTGGACTAAGTCAAATTCACGTGTGCACAAAAGAGCACAGATTTATTTCTGGTCACTGTAGTAGCAACCATTGATGCTTAAAGTCCCTATTTACTGGTATCTGAACATCTAATGAACAATCCTTAAAAATTGAAGGGTGAAGATTGCAATGGCTTGCAGAACTGTGACCATTCATTTCCTTGCATTTTTGTGACTTGAATAGATGTTGCCTCACGTGGCATTACTGAATGAACTTAAAAAAAAAACGGTTGCATTTGCAACACATTCAAAACACATACTGCAAAACCTCCAACGTAAGTCCTTAGCATTGAAAATCAGTGTGTCTGACATTTCTCAGACAAATCTACCTTAAATGGAAGCAGAGACTGCTGTCTCTTTGTGTGTTTTACACTTGAATTAATATTATGTTGCTCCCTGGATCAGCAATGCTGGTAACAGTTTTACACACGAGAGGTTGTATTCAGAGACAGAGTCACACTAGAAACTGGAGGGCTGGATTGCTTTCTGCAGTTCATGTCTAGTCTTTTTTAATTAGTCCAATTATTTACACGATCTGACATTTTAGCTTAAATCCTCAAAATGCTCTTAAGACCCAACAATTAATTTTGTCCCCCGAAGGGGACATGCGTCTCTTAATCTCAAGAACACTTCATGTTCTGCTCTGCTGAAACATACACTGCAAGGGACATTCAGTAAAAATAAGTCATATTTTTAAAAAACATTTTCACTGGAACATGTTTTTGTCATCCAAGACGTTGTATTATGTCAAAAAATAATATCTGAAAACTACCCCCGAATATATTACATATATTAAATATATGAAACATTTTGCTGTGGTCTTATCTACAGTTGAGTGTTCACGGCTAACCGGGGTAACTTCAGGGTAATTCGGAGTAACTAATGTAAAAATAAAAAGAACTTGCATATGCATCAGCCCTCCAGGAATAGAATTTCACACCGGATCACAGGGTTCACAGAAATGAAATGCAACTCTGCTTCTTTCCACCTCAAACTCGGAGTGTTACACTCTCCACACTCACGATTTAACCCGCAGCTAATTACATTCCAACCCGCCGTGCCTTTGGGTACACCAATCACAACCCCACTGCCACTTATCCAACACTGATGTCAAAAACAAAAAGACAGTTAACTGCTTAAAGTGGACATGTCTTTATCCATGAGTTACAGGGGCGTGACGCTGTGCTGTCTAATGGAGTTACATGGGAACTGAACATGGCTTTTTAAAACAGATATTAAAAATACAGTGCTGTTTCATGGTAACAGTAAGTTAACAAATGAATAATAGATGCTGGGTGAAGATAAGGCCTGCATTTTCACAGAAAGCAAGTAAATGGAGTGAGATGAAGGTTAAGTTGGGTTGAGGAAGAATATTTTTAAAGGCATAATCAGCGTACATCACCTTAAAGATGGCAATATAAAGATATTGAATGTCTATTTTGAAAAACAGGGGCAAGTGGTCGATGGAATCCTGACATGAGAGCCAATTTAAACTCGGGCTTTATGGGAAGTGAAAGATTATTTCAAAAGAAACTGCTGCTATCTCTACTGTCTGTATCTTTATTATCAGTTTGTTACTCTCACTGTAGACGGGTACCTTTATTCTTTGGCAGTCTTCTTTCAGAAAGAGGCAGCTGAACAACTCATTCTCTCTCCCTTCCTCTTTCTATATATATATTTCTTTTTCCCTCCTTCTGTCCCTTCCCCTTTCTCTCCCTTTTCCCCTGTCTATTTCTCACTCTCTCCTACCCCCCCCCCCCCTCCTTCTATGCCAGAATTGCAGGCCTGCAAATGAACCTGTCACTTCATCATGTGAGGAGATCTTCATTTTTATTCATTAGGGTCTGGGTCTGGGCCCGAATGCCGTCTGTGGTTTGAGTATGTTTTTGCTCCCGCTCCAGCCCCCCCCCACCCCCCACCCCCCCGACTCTGTCTCTTTTACACAGCCATTCCTCGGAAAAGGCAGGCTTTTCTAAACGTTGATCCATTATCCCTCAGTTACCAGAGCGCACAATGCCGGCGCCTGTCTTTAGGGAAGAGCGGAGAGAGGGGAGACAGTAAAGACCACACAAAAGGGATAAACTAATGCATACATAATGTGTGGGCTCTGCTGTTTGTGGAGATCAAGGGCAGATCTTTGAGGTTTATACAGAGAGAGAGTGAGAGGGAGAGAGAAAGAGAGAGATAGCAAGAAAGAGAGTGAGTGAGAGAGAGAGAGAGAGAGAGGGAGGGAGAGAGAGATAATATCAGAGAGGCACTGACACCCTGTAGAAATACATGCCTGATCAATGTTTTATCTGACAATGTCCTGCGGTTGTAACTCATTCCTCTCTTTACACCCCCTCTCCCTCCCTCCCTCCCTCCCTCCCTCCCTCTTTCCCTCTGCTCGTCTGCCATAATACAATTAAAAAGAAATGCTAAGTACTCATTTTGAGAGAAATCAAAAGGAGGGCTGGGGTGCAGATGTTTGCTGTGTCAAATATTTGCATTAACAAAATTAAACAGTCCTGAATGGAGAGAGAGAGAGAGAGAGAAAAAATGGCCCTAATTAAGACTGCAATTAGCGCGATACGTCACTGAGCTCCAGCGGCTGTTGGGCGTGCTAATTGATCCTCAAACGTGACGCTGCGAGGCTGAGATTACTCCTACAAGCAGGACCGTTTAATGTGCAAATCTCCGCTTTAGAGAACGCGCTCTGGCCTGTGCATCACAACCATTGGGCGGCCGAGGAAGACGAGATCGTATTAATGAGCTGTGGATGGATCATTAAAATGCGCTGTCCTTTTCCAATATTTCATTACAAAACAGCAGGAGATGCTGGGGAAATGAATGATCAGGTAAATACATTTAACGCATAAAAACATGTCCACTTTACCTAAGTATGTATGCTTCACTTTGCCTTCTTTATATTTCAACACAGCAGTAGTTTCCTCCCTGAATAATGTGTATAATGAAATAGTGCATATAGAAAGGAGTCTGGAAGATTGGGAGGGCAGTGTACCCATTAGAGGTACATATTTTGAGCTGGTGGAAGGACAAACCCATTGTTTCTGAATGCAATATAGATTCCTGTTCGCTTACTTTCCGTCAGAGAACTTTTAAGATGTGGGCGTGGCGTGTAAAAATGCTGAGAATGGTTTTGATCTCAGTGGCGAAGGATATCCGCTGTATCTTACCCAATCATATTTCCTCTCTAGCCCATCTGGGGCGGTTCTCACTCAGAGATGTCATGCAATATTTGGAAATCCACTGTAAAGAGAGCCACACGTGGCAGGTGCCTGTGGGCCCACACAGAAACAGGATCTGAAACATCCCCAGCCCTCTCTGACACTGTGGATCCCACCGGGATAAGATCCACACCCGATCGGTGTGACAGGAAGCTTGTGTACGGCACCTTTAAGCAGCTGCATGATACACAAAATGAAGCTTATGCTCACTCATCTCTAACTAATATTGTTTATAGATTGTATAGTTTAATATTGCCTGGGATTTTACATGAAAATGCTAATGATTGGTGCATGGGAGGGAGGGAGTGTGAATGAGAGAGTGCAGCAAGCTGTGAAATCATCACCATTCATTTCTCTGACCTGCAGAAAAAAAAAGAAAACAAACTATCCAAAAAATGCAGTTGTTCAGTTGAAAAATCCCCATAGTAAATCATGGGCATTATGGGATGTCCTGCATGATGGCATGGATGCCCCGCTTCAAAATTTGTGAAGGGGTTGTCATTTTTCTGAGAGTAGTGCTTTTACCACGCATCGTGGTAACTCTATCCATCCAAATGTGAGTGGCTGTGTGCTGACGGGGACGGGGGGGGGGGGGGTTGGACGGGCGGGGGTGGCAGTAGATGGGGGGTCTTGCTCATTGTACTTTCTGTGATAAAGAAATGAGTCTTCCTTCACTGGCTCACGTGCCAGTGTAGCATAATAAGATGTGCTCCAAAGTGTCTTTGCTACAGTGCAAATGACTTTGCGAAGACTTTTCCTCTGCGGGGAGAGTGAATTAAACGAACGCATAGACTGAGTGTAATCCTGACCCTGCATGCTCGGCATGTGAATTCGTGTTATTTTCAGAGTCATTAGTCAGCAAAGCAGCGCCACTGAAGTGCAGAACAGAGCCGTCCACGGTCGGATCGCACGTGTTTCCAGTGCATCTATCGCGGATCTGTGATCTTCAGTCCCGGTCCTGGAGAGCTGCAGGGTCTGCTAGTTTTCGCCTTGATATCAGCAAACAATTGAGACCCAAGAAACAAGGTGAGGCGAGTTAGCTGTGCAATCGACTGCTTTAATTGGTCAGTTAAGCGCCAAGTAACGACAGAAACCGGCAGACCCTGCGGCTGTCCAGGACCAGGAATGAAGATCACAGATCTGTACTATAATGTCAGGCGCTCCTCACTGCGTTCACACACACACAGTGCAATCGAACCGTCATTCACCTGTATGGTGTGTGTTTATACTTTCATGTGCATGCAGGCGTCTGCGTACATGTTAAAGTGTGTGTGTTTGTGTGCGCGCGAGTATGTCTGCGCATGCGTGTGTGTGTGTGTGTGCATGTGCATGTGTTCTGTCCAATGTATGCTGTCCAGTGCATGTCTGCTTGCAGGTGCATCAGTGTGTGTGCCTCTGCATATGGATATATACACGGATCTATAGAGTGAACGGGGATTTACAGCCCCTGATAATGGCCTCCTCTGAGTCCTCATCAGTAAGCAGTGTGTGTGTGTGTGTGTGTGTGTGTGTAGGGGGGGGGGGGGGGGTTGTTCCTTGTGGATAATTGCACTCCGAGTCTTTTGCCTCTCTCCTTTTTTGCCTGAAAACCAAGCTGATTGCGGCTGAGAGAAGCTCGCTCGGGCCCTGCCGTGCGCTCAGGCGCACAAAGGCGGGCCGGCTCTCCGCCACCTTTTCAAATGAATATTTGCGATGGGTCCGTTCTGCGGGCCTCGGAGCCTCTGTTCCCCGCGCTTTGCGGCGGCGTTTGATGTGATGGCGGGAGGGACAAAGCGGGCGAGCGGGGAGAGTGTGTGAAAACGGCGGCTAAGTGGGCTTAAGGGGTGCTCCAGGAACCCCCCCCCAATGGATCAGAGGCTGAATGGAGCCTTGGAGAGCCCCGCTGGAGGGTGGTAAACAGACAGGTCCGGCACAAAGGTGGGCCCCAAATGAGCACTTGTGCATCAGCCCCTACGCGACATCTGGCCGGCCCCCAAAGAAACACATTTTTGCTTCTCTTCCATTTAGCCCCAGCTGATCGTCCAATATCACACCCCCCCCCCACCCCCACCCCTTTCCCAACGCACACCAGGGCTGACATGGTTACTTCCTTTTGTGTGGTTAATTGCATTGAGGACAGAATGCATGTATCTTGAAGGCAAGTGAAAGATGAAAGAAGTCACATGCATCATACGCTATGCATCTGATGCTATACTGTACACATACCTTTTAATGATACAAGAAATGTCCAGACAGTAATGGTGTGTCAGTCTTTCTGTTTATAGTCTCTATATGAATCTGTTTGTCTCTCTGTCTATATGTTGGCTTCCCCGTAGTGCTTTCTTCACGGCTATGATATTCTTTTTTTTCTTCTTTTTGTGATAGCGAATGGATTTCAGCGCAAGACCGCATAACCAATCTCTGCACTTTGTTTAAATGAAAATAAATGCTAATTACTTCAGTGTTTTCCCAACGCTATGCCGAGAGCGCCGTTTGCAAACGTTCTAATGATTTCTCTTGCGGTCTGCCGCTCAAAGTTTCCTCTCCGTTTGCGGTTCTCGCTGTCCGAGTAGCCGCGTGCGTTTGAACCGCGTTCCAGGCCGCTGCACGCTGTTTGACCGAGCCGGCTTGGGGAGGCTGGGTGCAGAGCGGCGGTTGTCAGGGTTGTGAGTGGTGCGTTTCATTCCGTCACTGCAGCGCACCAGGGAGTGGCCTCAGGGTGTAGGAGAGCCGCCGTGTCTCAGATGCGCTGAAAGATGTTCTCTGCGAGCCTTTTTTTTCTTTTTTTCTTCTTCTGGCTTTTAAAAAGGAGGTCTATTAAAAAGCTATTCATCGTGGTCGGGTTATTAACGTTAATTAATAACCCCAATTCATGTAGTCAAGTGATTTTAATTTAGGAACTGAAATCTACATTTTGTGTGAGGAGTGACAGACAGAGAGGGGTCCCCCGCCCCTCGCTAATTGCACTGTTAGAACAAAAGGCTGTCTGTGTGTGTGTGTGTGTGTGTGTGTGTGTGTGTGTGACTGCATCAGTGGAATAGAAAAGAGTGAGGGGAGGACAGGCCTAACTGGAGCTGCAGGCAGATTTGGGATGATTAATCCCCATTCGAGTGCTGTCAGGTCGACACGTACGCAAATGGAGGACTCTCATTAGCCGTGGGAGTGTACAGCAGGTAGAGACCCTAACGAACGCTTTCCAGAGTCCCTTTTCCTCTCCAATAATGGAAGGAATGAGCACTCTGCTGTAGACACTGCTTCTTTCTCACATGCTTTCTATTTGTTCTGCTGGGTGTTTTCTGAAGCAAGTCTGTTTACCCCAGGATAATTGGCGTCATAATTTCCTCCCACTGTACCTCAGCTGATGTATGGAGAGCATTCTGGAACAACAAAATGGCCGCCATGCATCACCCAGGTGGATGCTACACATTACTGGAGGTTGAAGTGGGCCCCCCCACCCCCTTCACTGTGAAGTTATTTGAAGGTACAAAAGGCTGTGTATAAATGTAATGTGTTATCCAGTATCCTGTGTGTGTGTGTGTGTGTGTGTGTGTGTGTGTGTGTGTGTGTGTGTGTGTGTGTTTGTCTGCGTAACTAATAATGAGTTAGTCCTTGCTGAGTAGAAATATTAGTCCTTGCAGAGGGTTCCATGAGTGCTTGGACAGATTCCCTGGAATAAATGTCTGATTTCAACTGGCCTGCAAGGTCCTAATATTATGCTTCAGTTATACATTTCATGAATGTGTTTTTAACGATGAAAGCAGCAAATGAAAAACGAAAGGACTTTGGATGAAAATGTTTCAGTTAGCAAATGTAAAATGTAAAAATGTGCAAACACACAACACATCATCACAGTTTATAGTGCAGTTCTTAATACATATATATATATATATATATATATATATATACATATAGATTTACCCCCTTCCTGATTTCCTCTATTACTGCACATTTGTCACACTGAATAGATTCAGATCTTTAGGCAAAATTTAATATTAGACAAAGGGAAACTGAGTATACACAAAACACATTTTTTAAAATTATGATTATTTTATTTAATGAAAAAAGTTATCAAACACCTATATAACCCATGTGAAAAAGTAATTCCCCCCATAGTTACTCAATCAACCAGTTAACAAAATTGAATTGATAATTAGATTCAGCTGATTGAGTACAGCCAGACTTGATTGCAGCCAGCTCTATTAAATCGAAATCTTAACATCACTCATATTGAACCTTACCATCACAAAGTTTCTACAAGCACACTGTGCCATGATCAAAGGAAAGTTCAGAAGAGATGCGAAAATGCGTTTTTGGAATATACCAGTCGGGAAAGGGTTCCAAAGCCATTTTAGAGCATTCTCTCCAAATGGAGAACACTTGGACCAGAGTGGAACCAAAATGCTTCTATGGGTGCAGAGACAACTCATCCAGAAAGTCACGAAAGATCCCTGAAGAACAATCCAAAGAACTGTAGCCTCTCTAACCTCAGCTAAGGTCAATGCTCATGACAAAAAAAAAAAATTCTGGGAAAAAATGGGATTCATGAGCGAGCAGCAAGGCAGAATCCACCGCTGACCAAGAGAAATATAAATGCTCGTCTCATATTTGAAGGTGAAAACACCTCTACGAACAGCAGAATAGTGAGGATAAATAATTAAAACATTTTAATAATCCTCACGAGTAGGCATCAACGGATGTAGGAGATATAAGTATATTACCTCATTCAGTGATCAAATGGTGCAAAAGTATAATCAGTCTCATGAAATTAATCATTAAATCATGAATATGAATATATCAATACTAAATATTAAAATAATAACCAATGATGTAGCAGCGTGTTGAAATAATGCACACCTTCCAGCCAATCAGGATTGAGTATTAAGCAATGCCGTTGTATGCATATATGTAAACTGTAAATACAAACTATATATATATATATATATATATATATATATATAAGGCTGATTTACGTCACATAATTGCTAAAATTAGCAAAAAAGTTATATACAAACTTGAGTTACATGTTCATTCATTTTTGCAGGAATTGCGGCTCCAGGAATACTGCTTAAAATAAAGAGAGCATCTTTTAATTTATTTAGCATTTGAAAAGCAGTCAGACCTCTGTCATGTCGGACGCACGAGCGCGTGCAGCGCAGACATCGCTCTCCTGACCCGAAGTGCCACGGCTGCAGACGGATCCGCCCCTCTGTCCTCGCACCCTGGGCGTTTTACAGTAGCCCTGAGCAGCCCTGTCACATTCCCCCTGCCCAAACATTTTAATTACATCTCCTCCCCGGGAGTCGATGGGCTCGGCGGCCGCAGAGCTGACATTGACGCATGTGTTGATTAATGTGCAAACGCTGGAAATGAGATTAACAACGATTCTGAGGGAAGGGTGACAGCTAATTTTTCCGTCTGATCCGGGAGCGACGCTTCGATAGAACACACGCTCCTCGATGCAGGTGCCGGCTGCAACACACTCTCAGTCTTTAAAAAAAAAAAAATTTAATAACATTTTGTGTCTACAAGCATTCTTCCTTACACAGCACCCCCCCCCCCCCCCCCCCCCCCCCCTTATTAATTTCTGAGTCCTGTGTACTGAAAATTCAAGGTTGTTTACTGGAGTCTTCACCATGGACTTGAATTCTTTCCTTGTGTGATTTCTCATTCCGGTCGCATGCAATGTCTGCTTAGCAGCGGAATGTAAATGAAGAGCAGTCTCAGTCATTAACTGTTAAAACTTCCTGTGGGTGTGCCTGATCCCTGCGTCCACTCGCGCAGGCCCTTTTTCATAAAGGACTTAATGTGACGTGACGCCTGGAGAAAGACCATTGTGTTACATTAAAAGGGCACTGCTCTGGAGTAAGGGAAGCCAGTGTGGGTTGTGAACCGTGGCAGGGGAGTGTATTCTGATTTACTTTCATCATACATCTACTGGGAGGCTCATCTCTCGTGAGACCAGAGCAGGGTTATTTTTTGAACGGCTCTGTGTATTTATGGTGCCGTCTATCTATGCAGTTTCCTAAAATGTCTGTCAGTTAATTCTCTGCGCATCTATTCTGTCTTGTTTCGGGGCACTTGTGCAGTTTTTCCGGGCTTTACCCATCTGTTCCTTTGTGATTGGAGAGGTGATACAGGGCTGGCAGAGAGCCATCATTTAGTGCTATTATTTCTGCCTGAATCAAGACACCCTGATAGCAATCCAGGTGCCAGCACTGATTCAGAGTTTTATTTTTCTGTGTGTGTGTGGGTGTGTGTGTGTGTTTGTGGTTGTGTGTGTGTGTGTGTGTGTGTGTGCTTGTGTGTCTCAGGTTATATGTGTCTGGCTGTGTGTCATGCTATGTATCTGGCTGCTTGCATGCATACAGTACATGCAGTGTATTTGTGCAGGCTAGGGTTGGGCCGATGGACGATATCATCGTCCATCGCCGATGGCTGGCAGTCATCGACCACTGAACCCAACATTGTGATTTAAAGGAATTTGTGATTTACTAAAGCAAAAAGAGCTTATTTAATCACACTATTTACCGCCCACTGAAATCATGTTTTAATTTAAGTGCAAACATGAAAATTATTTTTAAATCTACCTGGTTGCACCTGCCTTAGTAAATCTTTATTTGTATGGTAAAACTGAGGATTAAAACTTACCTACAGAGCGAACTCTCCCGTTCTCTCCTAGGAACCTAAATTTCAAAAAGGTAGGAGTCGGACTACTACACCTACCAAACATGAATCAAAGTGCTACACCTGTCTTAAACAAATAATTCCTAATCGTTATATTGTCATTAACCCTTTTCTCACCATGTCTCGCCCTGCATATGTAACTGAGAATATTTCACGTTTAGGAAAAATATAATCAATAAATTATTAATATTGTAATGATTAGAGGAAACTCTTACCGATTTATTGTCACATCCTGGCTGTCGAAAACCCAATTTTTCCGCATTGCATTTGAAGTGGCTCTAGCTAGGCTAATTACCTGACCTGACTTAAGCGACTTCAAATAATCAATTACTTTTTTTCTGATTAGGTAACAATAGCCTTGAAAGACAAATAAAATGTTGCTATAAATTGAAATAAAAGAATGAAGTTGTTCCCGATCACAACTTTATGTAGAAAAAACAGAACAAGAGCACACTTTATAGGCTAAAACTCGGGATTTCCATTTTACATTCAAGGAGTTCGATTAACACAATTTAACAGTCAAGATTTTTCTGTGCAAAAAAATCCAAATATATTGGCATATATACATATGCCAATCCGGTAGACATCGCGCAACCCTAGTGCAGACATGATCAGGCGTATGCACAAGTCCTATAGTTTTTTTACAGTATAAGCCATATTTTCTGTTATTTGTTTTTTTTCTTTAACACTGATTTTGACACAGAGCTTATTTTTCTGGTTGTCAATTAAATTTCCTTTATTTTTAATCTATTTACATCTTCTTCTGTCCATATTCTTCTCTTGTCTTCATCTGAAAGTAGCTGACAGCTTCTTTCATTTCTTTTTTTTCTCTCTTTCTCATTTTAATCCATCTAGCCCATCTGTTTTCACTTTTGTTTGCTCAGGCCTTCGGTGATGAGGAATTTGGTGCGACCCTGACCTTTGTCAGCCCAGCCATGACCTTTGACACCACCATGTGACCTTCAGGCCCCACTTTGACAGCTTGATTAATTATCCAGTGTTATGATTTATGAGTGAGCAGTATGTAAAAAAGTAGGAATAATGGACAACAGGTGGTCTTCAAAAGCTTTTCTCTTTTGTTTAGGGGATGCTGGGCATAAAATTGAATGGGGGTGATTGTGGAGGAATGGAAGATATTTTGAGAGTGATTGTGGGAATATTTTTGGCTTTTTCCCAGGCTTTGCTGTTTTCTAATTAATAATGAATTTGTTTAAAGAATCAGTCCTATGAAATAACATTTCACTGCAATTATCTACATTTAACTATGAGTGAAGAGACCTTGGGTAGGCCTTTTTACTTCTTTGGAGTGGTGACCACCTTTTCTCTCACTGTTTTGCAGATAAACATTCTCTCTCTCGCTCTCTCTCTCTCACACAGGTACACACACACGCATATGCACACAGAATGATTTCACTCTCAGCTCTTCCATTTGTCTGCTGTGGCCTCGCACATTCTCAAGAATGTCCTACTCCTGCAAAGCAGATCCAGTGTTTAATTGGCAGACGATGCATGTGGATTAGGCAAGATAAAATAAACAAGCGCATGTTAGAGAACCAGTAATGAAAAAAAAAAATCATTCTGATCCACCGAGGGACAGCTGACTTTTTCCACACCTCCAACTGAGGTCAAAACCACGAGCCAAAGGTCAAGGGATTCCACTTTAACTTCTGACCCCAAAGGTCATCGAATGTCATGGTCTGAATGCAAAATTAACAGCCAAGCTTGTGTTGGGGTATCAGTCATTTTAATATGAAATAACTTTCTTATTTTTTTTCTTCTTCTTCTTCTTTTTATAATAATAATAGTAATAATAATAGGGTTTTAATTTTCAAATGTAGACTGTTATGTTATGTTATGTTGATTACAGTTACACTGGCCAAAACAAATATTAATGTTGTCATGATTGTCGTTCATTGACATGGTGGATGTGCTAGTACTGTCAGGACAGGGTCTGTCATGGGCTGTAATGCTAAACATATGCATGGGCTACAATGGTGGCTGTGTGCCAGTGCGGTTTGTCTTTACATCTGCACACACTGCACAGCTTTCCACCGATATTTCAGATTTGTCACAATCCATGTTTCACATATGAATTCTGGCTTCATTCACAACGCAGGATTCCACACATGAAGCCTTTTGTTTAATCAAGATGACGGATGGGGTTTGCCTGCCAAGTGGATGCAAGTGAGGCACCATGGACAAAATTGTGCTTGTCTGTGTGTGTGTGTGTCTTTGCATGCGTGTACTGTGTGTGTGTGTGAGAAAGTGTGTGCAGGGTCTGTCTGTTTCTGTGTATGTATGTGGTTCTCTTTATATGTAATTCTATAAGCTGAGGGAAGGACTCCTTCAGGTGTTCTGTGGGAACGTTGACTTCTGGGCATAGAGCACTCCTCTGGTAAGCAGAAGTCTGCCCTGTCTGCTTCAGTCCCTGTAAACGTCTTGTTTTATTGCCCGTCTGCATGCATTGAGAACCACCAGCATTCTGTTCTTCCAACCCCCCCCCCCCCGAATTGAGTTTCACTGAACCCTGCTCTGTGTTTTCAAAAGGAGCAATTAGCATACGGTTGACTGCTAGTCCCTCCCAGCTGTCGGTTTGATTGATGTATTGAATAGTTGGTCAAGAGTATCACACTTACCTACCATCTCATGATCTATATCTCTCCACTACATCATTAAAACGATATGTGCGCTGGGAGTGATCTGTGGAAATATGAATCAAACCATGCTAAAATCATGAAAGTATTTTTTGGTACCATTTCTTCTGCTGTATTTTCCAACTGGCTGTGATCTCATCTTGTCGCAGCTTGTATTTTATATTCTACAACATCAGATTTTGTTTATCTGACATTATTTTAGATGTCTTTATATACACCGTGTCTGTGACCACTAATAACTGACTATTGATTTCTATCATTTTTACCAGCAAAATGAGTAAATCTGTCAAACTTCCCTTGTCTGGTGTTTAGTGTGACGTGGACTTGTATTTTCTGCAGACAGGGAAGGTTAAAGTAAAATAGTTCTGTGACACTTGTGAAGACATAACAAAGTTTAGTTTAGCTAATTATTTTCAGTGATCATTGAACGGGTCTATCTGAATTTGTGAATAAAAATAAATAATTCTTGTTTTTAATTGTTAGAGAAAGTTGAGGAAAAGCGATGATCATATCCCACCCTCTGATTGGCCCAGAACTGAGCTTGCTTGCTGGAACCCCTGAGCAGTACACTTGGCTGGGCACTGGAGTGCATGCAGCATTGTGACCAATGATCTAAAAGTTTTGCGAGGCGATTGGCAATTGACAATGGCATTGCCCTGAGAGAGGGGAATAACCCCCTGCTGACTACTGGTTTCACTGGTCAGATGTGCAGGACTGCATCAGGCACTGCACCTACATTAGCCCAGCCTGAGTACCAGTTGCAGCTGCTGGGCTGACTGCAGCGTGAACATATCATTCGGCTGCATGGAGTTCATTGAGTCCACAGCAGTGCCATTGCTCTGACTCAGCAAAAGGCCCTAACTCAGTCTGAGCATGTCTGCCAGTCATTCATCAATGCTGCCACCAGCGTGTGACAAAATAAGGTTGCTGTGGCTCAAATTCCAAAGAACTTCCCTTCTTCTCATTTAACAACTGAGGAGTCACTGGCTAATCACTGGGATGAATACGTGACTCAAACAAAATGTACTGAAACGTGCTTGCTCTCTCTCCCTGCTGTAGGGGAGATTCACCATTAATGTAACAGTTTTTGTATTTTGGTAATTTACTTACAAAATATTTCAGCCTAGCACTGTGAAATTTTACTTCAAAAAGCTTTGACGTGTCAGAGGTCATTAGCTGTTTCAATTACAGTACATTCATAACTTAATGGAGTCAGATACAATTAAAACCAAGAGATACACAGTCCGATGTTAAATTCATAGCACCTGGTTGGTATGATTGTAACAGAGCTGATATATGTGTGTACGTAGGTTTTTCTTTTCTGCGCATAGTAATTTACTGCTAGAAAACACTCCAAATCAATTGTAACTTTATTAAGGACCGATTACTTTTTTAAATGACGAACGATTTGACTTAGTATAAATAAAAATAAGGCTTTATACCCAAACATGACTTCCAGAATAGATTTTTACTTAGCTCTCTCATAAAGAGTTTTTTGGAAATATTTCCCACAAAGGTTACCATGTTGCTCTGTTCCTTTGGGGGGTGGTAGAGGATTGAACTGCACACGTACAAACTTGAAATGGCTACAATAGCAGCATTGTACATTCAGTTTTTGATTTGCATGTATCAAGCATTTGGCGACCCTCCCCTACTCTGGTTTTGGGCTGGGAGGCCTGGTGGGTATTGGAAAAATAGACATTTCAATATTTGTGCTTGGCATGTACTTCATCAATGGGTTCACAATACAGTTGTTGTGTTTTGGAAAAATGTGTGAAATATACACAATCATGAAATCATGCACTTTGCAGTTCAGGTCATCTTAATTTGCTTATTCATGTTAATATTCAGATACATTCTGTAGATTTCTGCTTCATGCTTGCACTTCATAATTGATTGTTTATATATATATATATATATATATATATATATATATATATATATATATATATATATATATATATATATCAGCATAATCAGTGAAGCATGTTAATTGCAATGGCTTAGTTAATTAAAGAGAACAAAACAAACATTTGTTTTGCATTCATGGAGAAGACAGAGGATGAAGTTCATCTTCTGTGTTTTATTTTTTTATTATTTCTGTAACGTTCTGCAATGATCTAATTAATATGAATGGAAAATAACATTCATTATCCAAGGTATGTCAGTTTTGTTGCCAGATAATGTCGAAAGAATTTTTCGGAAATGAAATAATTTTGTTAGCTTTAAAGAGTTTTAATATTTTAATTAAAAAGCTATTACAAATTAATTTTAAAACGTACTGCACACTACAGGTTACAAAAAAAGTTTTTTTTTTTTTTTAATATCCAGTTGCTTTATTATTTTAATACCTTTGGCATTTGTTTGAATTAATTGCAGAAATGTATGGTGATATAATTGCATACATTACACCATATATTACGTTGTATATGATATTCTTCTGTTGTCTGTACAAACATTCCTGTTTAATTTGTCTCAATAGCATACAATTCCATCCTGTGACATCCTGGGTTTGAGGATGGAAGATGCTTGAGAATCCTCTATTCATACATAAATCAGGGACTGATCTCTTTGGTTTCCATTGTAACATTCCACAAAAAAAGTCCTGTTCAGCATTTAAGATAAAAAAAAGACCTAGAATATGACATGAATCAGGTCAGAATCATATGGTTAATCATACATTCATAGCATGCGGTGTAAAATCTGTGTGTGTGCGTGCGTGCGTGCGTGTGATCATGCCAATTTGTTTAAAACACTTTACTGGGTGCAAAGAGTTGTACTGAATTGCTATGACTACCACAGGGCAGAGGAAGAGGCAACTGTCATTTTCAAGGACATGATTTTTACATTTCGCATGGGCTTACTAGCCTTGCCTATGCTGAATCTTAAACTACATCCCCAAACCCATTTGCTTACTAATAGTATTACATACTCTAATTGCCTCTAGCACCTATTTGTGTTGTATTGATTACATCTACTGTCTGTGACCCTGATAACCAATCAGCTCTGCTTGTTGCCTAAACCTGTATTCATGTACTTCTGGAAGCTCTCGTATGTATGCAGAACAGCACATCAGGGATGCATTGGTGTCCTTGACCATGTGCCGCTGTTTGCAGTGCTAGTTGCTGAATGGAATATGATTTCCAGACACAAATGCGCTTATTCTGTTGATGTCATGTCTGAACATGGTGTTGCTATCAGCAAAAGGATGTTCTCTAGCACATATATACAGCATGTACTGTACATATGTGCTAGTGAACATGCAAGTAGCTACCTCAGCTTGGTCTTCAGCATGGTGAATCAATCATATTCATGATTTTGTGTTGCAGATGGCAAAGGCTGTAATGGACAGCAGTTCAATATGCTATCCATTCAAAATGCTACCATTTTCGACAGAGAAGTTAACATGTACGTACTGTATGTGCAGGTAGATGTAGAGAAGCACAGTTCTTGTGTGAAGGTGGAAATTGCCTTCTCCACCATAAGGTCCTTTCAGGTCCTGTTACTTAGCATGACATGAGACAAACCCGGCTGGGCTGAGCTCTCTGATATGATAGGCAAGGTAGAATTAGATGGCTGGACAGCATTTGTTGAGCTGAATCTTAAAAAGGATGCAGCCAATGTCGATAGTTTAGTAATATATCTGCAGATATAAGTCTTGTCTCTGGCTAGCTGAGTGAAAGGAACTGTGAGGAACAAGACGCCGAAGGTGGGCGGGGCCTGTTATACGTACTGCCTAGGAGAAACTTTAGCGATTTGGCGCCCTTTGACCTTAAATCTCCTGATCGAACTCCGCCCACGTTGCCTCCCCCCACTGACGGGGACGTGCTAACGGTCACCGCCGCGGCCGTTGCCTCCTCACGCTGACGCGTCAAGGTGATCTTTGATTTTCCCCTCCTCGAGAGAGTGAATGGACGAAACAGAGGAAGAATGGAATAAAGGAAAGGAGAGAAAGAGACGGTTAATCCCCAGTGAGCCACGCAGAGCTAAGCCTCTTGTGGGAGCTGGACAAGCGGCCCTCTGTTACCCGCCGATGGGGAGAGGAGAGAGGAGGAGAGAGGAGCAGAGAGGAGGAGAGCACTCCAGCGAGTCATGACAAAGCAAATGTTTAGCCCTTTAATTCATTCCCTTATGCTAGAATGCGGGATAACAGAGCCCAAAATGTGTCCGGTTCCTCATTAGCCTGTCCCCCGAGGCAGCAGTTCATTTGGACCTGCAGAGAGGGGAAGGGAGGGGGGGTGCCATGGAGAGAGGTGATCTATCTTTTTCTTTTTCACACTTTGTCTGAGGAAGAACAAATCAAGTCTCCTTGCTCTGAGATTTTCATTTATTAAAGTGCAGCGTTTTTTTGCCCCCATATGCAAACTCGCATCTCTTTTATCTCAATAAGACAAACCTATTTCTCCAAAGAAAACACATTTAGTAATAAACCGACTACTTAAAATCCATTATATAAAGTTGCTTAAACAGTATTCATGCCAAAAGAAGAAAAAAAACACAATAAAGAATAAAGCCCAAATATCGGTTTTACCATATACTTTCCTATAATTCACCCATCAATATGGAATGCACAATTACCTGTTCAAGGTTTTTGCATTTTAATTATGGAACGGAGATGAAATAATGACATGTCCTGCTGCATGGGATGCATTAAATATTTAAATGAGATTTCAGGCCGCAGATTTATTGGCCCAGTATGTGGCCCAGGATGTCTAATTTGGGCTCTGCACCGAGGGGCCGGCCTCACGCGTGCACAAACCTGTTTTCCTGCGCCTGCCGTTAATGACTTCCTTTGTCACGTCGGAAGGAAGCGCGCTCGGCGAGCGCTTCCATCCCGCCGCCGCCGCCGCCGCGCCCTCGCCGTCTCCGCAGGTGCCCCGTGCGCCGCGCGGTCCGGGCGTGCCGCGCTAACGCTCGTCTTCGCGCTCCTGTTTTGTTTTTTTCGTTTTTTCAGATCTCTGGCGATAAAACGGGCCGAGCGTTTTGCATTAACACCGTTCGGCTGGTGAAAATGAATTGTCGGGCGCGCGAGGGGCGTGCGCGCGCCTTACCACGCTCGCGCACGCGTGAGTCTGCGTGTCCGGGCGTGTCCGCGCGCATTTCCTCGCCTGTGTCTGAGCGTGAAAGAGAGCGTGTGTGTAAATATGTAAATATGTCTGCGTGTTACCGGGGGTGTGTCAGCATATCTGTGCATGTGTACTGGGTAAATGGTGTGTGCTTCCTTTCAAAGAACATTTTTATTCATCATGACAAATATTCTTCCACGTAAAACAAATTTTGCCTCAAATTGATGCCTCGTGATCCTTGACTAAACTAGCCATGGTGACAGGAGATGTTGCGTAATGAATTATAATGTGTTTTTTTTTGTTTTGTTTGGATAGCGAGACAGGAGGTAGCCCTGGATGAAACGACTGTTCCATTCGTTATTCACTCACTGGCTAAGCCCGCTTCTCCCCTAAAGTGACGGCAGTGTCTCTCATTAGACGGCCCCTCGTTCCCTCACAGTGGCGAAGAAGTGGAAGCCCCAGGGCGGTACCTGTTCTCTTCCATTTCGTTTTCTCCTCGCCGAGTCGGAGGGAAGGGTGAGGACAATGAGAGCGGAGAAGCGGAGGGTGAACGCAACATGAATATTCAGCCGTTTAATTTAACACCCCCCACCCGCGTAACGGCACGTATGTTCCTGGGATTATCGCGGGAGGAGAACCGCTGCCCCCCCCCCCCCAACAGCCCTCTTCAAAAGAAGAAAAGAAATGCGATTTAAATAAAACGGGTTCAAGCAGAGTCCAGCGGTGAAGATTAAAGCCGGATCAGTGGTCCTCTGCTTCGACTGTCACTGAGTCTGCCATACCTAGTGCTGGCAGTTCAGGAGGAGCCTGCTTCAGAGGAGTATGAGGAGAATCACATTAATATACCGCACAGCACACAGGCTTCACCTTGAAAAGACTGCAGTGTCACAGTGCATGTGAGGAACTTTCTGGCTGTTTCTAGAGTTGGAAAAGTAGCCCTGTTTATTCACCCTTGGCCTCTGTTTTTTTTTCTTGTTAAAGCATTTTTGTGTTTTCTTTTTATCCTTTTCAGATCTTGAGGAAGCCAGCTCTGCGTCAGGGGAAGGATGAACTTGGGCACAGATTAGGCCGATTCTCAATGAAAATAAGCATTCAAAGGAGAATAAGAAGGACCAAAGGAGAGGGAGAAGAAGTGATTGCAGAATCTACAGCGTATCTGCCCACACCTTTTGTCTTTTGTGAGGTATTTTTCCTTTCATTATTGTCCCAGAATCAGAAATCCCACAGAGAACATACATGTATCCGGTCAGAGGGGAATGGTCAGCAGTCATGTGCCAGTGTATCTTTGGAGGCATCTGTGTAATCTTTCTACTGAAAGTAAAGACAAACAAGTTTAGAGACAGTTAGCAAGAGCCATTCTAATGTATGCCCACTTAACACAACTATTTTGTTATTTTGTTATGTTGTTATAGATTTTTACCTCAGTGCCTATGCAAAAATCAATTGCATATCACTGATGGTTGTGATTGTGCTCTAGCAAAACCGATCATAGATGTGCGCACAAAGACAAAATTTGTAGTTTATTGTCAGTTTGATGGTTGCTAGTTACAAGTATAACAATATAGCCTGCCAGCTAACAAACAATCTTTGCTCCAGCTACGCGAGGTGTGTGGGTGATCCTATGCGATGAAGCTCTCTTGCAGGCCTTCTCTTGTGTTATTTTCTGTGGATGCCAACGCAGTGCATGGGTTAGGGGAGATATTCAAAGAGGTTGTAGAGCCAGAAGGTATAAGCACTGATAAAGCCCTCATGCGTGACGCAATGCACTGCAATGGCAGCATACCCCAGGAATCGCAGGAGAACGTGAGGGGTTGAACATTTGCAGGTTACGTGACATCCAAGCTCTTTGAAGCCTTCATAGGATCGACATGTCAGTCTGTACCTGTGACTTTCATACGCAAGTTCAGGCCTCAGGATCTCCTGCCGTCGCTTTTCATTTGCGGGTATGGCTACCACAGAAGTTAAAATTTAGAATTTCTTGTACAGTCCTTTCTGCAGAATCTTGTCTCTTATCCTTTCCAGCCTGGAAACCAGCTCCGCAGCCACACTGAAGCGGTATTTAAACCATAATGCTCCATTGGTATACACAAACATAACCTGCTGCCATACCCAGAGTCCAGTTGTTATCTTAACCGAATGGGCCAATCCACTTCAGATTAAAAGCCAAATAAATGTAGTGTAATGCAGTGTTGAGCAGTTGGTAGTTATGAGCCTAAATCAATGATGCTGTGGAACAATCGTGCAAACATGCACGTGCACGTACACACACACACACACACACATGCATGCACATCAAAACGGATGAAAAACCTCATGGAGCTAGCGTATTAGCATTCCTGTCAGTCGCGGGCAGTCTGGTCTGCTGACCCACGGAGCCGGGAGAGAGGGGCCGCGCGTAGCTAGGGGAGCTCCTGCTAGCTGGCCGCGGTGCGGATCTGCTCCCGGCGTCGCCGCCCACGGCCGACAGCAGCCAGGCGGAGGCCTTTATCGACGCCGCGCAGACGCCGCAACACCTGCGCACCGCTCGCTCCCGCTCATCCCGCCCGCCTGTGATTGACTACCTGAGCTGATAACGGCTGCCATTATCTAAACACAATTTGCATATTGGCGTAATTATTTCTCTGGGTTAATTAGCTCCCGCGATGCAGTCCACCCCTCAGAGACAGGCGTTCCAGTGGCAGGTCGGCGTTTGTTTTATTCCCCCCCCCACACCACCACCCCCCCGACACACACTCACTAGCTTGACAGGCTCCCCACTGTGAACCTGTTGCCAGGCGTCTCCAGGCATGGCTGTCAGTCGCGTGCCGTGTGCCATGGGTTCCTGTTGTTGCGTTTTGTTTTTCTCTTCATCTCGAACCGCACACCACCACAGCGGACACCGACTCATACGAGAGGCCTTCCCGGGTACTTCAGTCTGCACTTCAGAGCTAGTTATTCATACAGCACATGATGTCAGAACAGCAAAACCCCCAGCTCCCCTGTCCACTCATTTTATTTATTTATTATTTATTTTTTTCTCCATGAACTGAGTGCGATTTCAAAATACGTAATTACGAGAACAGGGAGTGCAGTTTGTCTAGCCTGGTAATTTACACACAGACTACAGAGCATCCAACACTGTGATTAAACCTTGATTTAAACCTCACAACATTATTATTTTTAAGAAGTGCGTTGTTCTCAAGTTAGTCAAACAGAAAAAATTTACATCATTCAAATCAATTTCCTTCCACATTAGGGCAAGAGTAGATATACACTATATGACTAAAAGTATCTAGACACCCCTTGGTCTGGGGCTGTTTTTCATAGTTTGGGCTAGGCCCCTTCGTTCCAGTGAAGGAAAATGTTAATGCTACGGAATGTAATTGCATTCTAGATGATTTTGTGCTTCATCAACAGTTTGGGGAAAGCCCTTTCCTGTTTCAGTATGATAATTCCCTCAGGCAAACAGCAAGGCCCATATAGAAATGGTTTTGATAAGAATGGTGTGGAAGAACCTGACTGGCCTGCATAAGCCCTGACCTCAACCCCATTCAACACTGTTGGGATCAATTGGAAAGCCAACTGTGAGCCAGGCCTAATCGCTCAATCAGTGCTCTTCTGGTTGAATGGAAGCAAATCCCTGCAGCAGTGCTTCAACATCTAGTATAAAACCTTCCCAGAAGAGTGGAGGTTGTTATAGCAGCAACGGGTGGACCACCTCCATATTAAAGCCCATAATTTTGGATGAGATGTTGGATATCAGGAGTCCACATACTTTTGGCCTTGTAGTGTATTTCCTATTCATTCTTACAAATATGCACAGACACACACGCATCCATATGCACACACAAACCACAATATGCGCTAACAGATGACATATTTATAATCTGCGTATTCAATGTGAATAAAGGCTTACTCTGCTGTTGTTATGGATTATAGTTTGAGCCAGAAGGGATTATTGTCTTTGTAACACATCAGTGACGTGATTTGGTCTCTATATGCTGTCTCTCTAAATTGGTCTCTAAGTGGCGATCTGGATGCAGAGAGGTTAAGACCTCTTCCCCCTCTCTCCCAACACACACACACACACACAAACACACACACACACACACATACACACACACACATGCACACACGCACACACACACACCACTGAAGAGAAAACCTGACTTCTGACCCCCAAGGACTGCAGAGGTCAGCTAGCCTGGGGCCTTGAATCATCTCACGCCTGGGTAGAGACTCCCTCTGCTACCCTCAGCAACACCCCCCAATTTATTCACTGGCAAGTGAAGAGGCAGTGCTGATGAGTGTTGGTAGCGTCAAGGTGGTGAGATGTTAACAGGATGTATATCTGAATTTAACAAATGCTTTATCAACCTTCACGCATGTTTCCCGCCAACAGCCTCCTTAACTCTACCTGGATGATGAATCAGCCAATCA
Source organism: Anguilla pacifica (assembly GCA_039654925.1). NCBI lineage: Eukaryota > Metazoa > Chordata > Actinopteri > Anguilliformes > Anguillidae > Anguilla > Anguilla pacifica. The sequence continues at coordinate 14,106,134 of CM077297.1, read as the reverse complement.
GTGTTGTATTTTAAGCAAAATTCCTCTAAGACAAACATGGTGAGACAAGCTACTAGGTTTTATGGTGAGACACGCTATACTATGCCAAAATGCTAACTTTGACAAAAAAAAAATGCTTTCACTGTGTATAAAGAACACTTTAAATGATTTTAAGGACAAAAAAGCTAAAGCAACTGCAAAACTCATGGGAGTTTTATAAATGGAGTTGCTCAGCCGTGCCTATTGGATCCAACCAAATAAAACTGAAAATAATATATGTGAACAAATGAACTTTTCTAGTGTGGAATTTCTTCTCATTGCACAGTGGCCTGTACTATTATTGACCATATTGTTGTGCCGATGTTGCAGTTTCAATTCTGGATAACTAACCTATAATCTGATGTTTCCAGGGCACCCAAAAATATACTACAGGTAAAGCATCCTCCCATCACCACCACAAAAATTTTACCAAATATTCATATTCTTCCATTGTTGGGGTCTAATGAGTGAACCATCCTCTTAAGAGGGACGTGTCCATCTTCTTACTTTACCAACTGAACAGAACCAATTTTACCCAGAGGGGTCAAGTGACCAGACTCCCCCTGCGGCTCGGACCAATCAGGCGCCTGAGATCCATGTGCCAGTGGATCCTCTTTCCCAGTAGCCGCAGCAGCAGCAGCTCGGCCGGTCACCCGTGCGGGATGGTCAGCCAGAGGGAACCGTGCCCAAATCTGGCCCGGGCTGAAGGACAGATCTCAGTTAGCCTCCTGAGCAGATATTCCACACCCTGGACTACTTTCAGGACTACTTTGTTTATCGGTCCGATGGCGTGTATTCTCTTAACCTGCGTGATCATTAAGATTCATCCAATTAAGGGAAAACAAAGGGTCTGGGTGGGGGGAGGGCTGTGGGGCGAGGCATGAGCAGAATGAACCGTTTGACACAAAGAAAGCAGGCTGGCTGATGGTTAATTACCAGGCCCCTCCCCTATTAAACGTGTTCGCAATCAATCATATCAACAGCCCATCAGATTCATTTTTCCTGCTTCTTTCTTTGTGTCGCTACTACCATGCACTGTACCTTGCGATCGGGGAGTTTGAAACTGATTCATGGCCAGTTCACTCTTTTAAAACAGCTCACAGGATGGATAGATAGACTGATTGCAGTTGCATCTAAGAATGGCTAAAGACCTTGGAGTTAGAGTAGTGCCACTGGGCTGATGGCTTTAGGTTTGAGTGAATGCTGCTCTTCCTCTCTCTCTCTCTCTCTCTCTCTCTTTCTTTCTGAAAACAAAGACGGTCCATTCTAAGAAATTGCTCGCTCATTCAAGGTATATCATTTGTCATTTTCAAAAGCTGTCAAACTGAAAAGCTAAGCAAAATACATACGAAATAGTATTGTGCTCATAAGCAAATAACTACAATAGCGGGGAGTCTGCAAAATCGGCTGGAGGTGGAACTTTTGGTCACTATTTACTTCTGAGAAACATTCACTATAAGAACTTCATGCTAAATGCATGCTGGCTGATTTGATGTTCAGGGCAGAATGGACGGTTGGTTCTGTGCGTCTGTTAACGCTGGTGGAGGGGTCCTTGCCAGCTTTCTGCTGTCCTCCGGAGCAGGGGAGGCAGGGTTAGCCGTGCCACCAGAAGCACGATTGCTAAAAGCAGGAGGTGGGGCGTGAGGGGGGCCAGCCATGATGAATGAGAGACTGCCGCATTGAATGGGGTGCAAAGCGACCCCCTTTTTAACAGAGTGAGACATGAGGACCACCCGGACAACGTGCCTTCCTGCGAGCTCGTCATGACCCACACATTTAGCTCTGAGCCAACTGTACTTTCTATGTGTGGTGGTTTGCATCTTTGTGGATTTGCTTGTGCAAGTGCATGTGTGTGGTATTGTACATTATTACTAATGTGTGCAATTAAATTATGTTGGATTACCTAATTAGCTTAGCAGGCATCCTCAGGCAGGGTAACTTCCACAACTCATAAAGTAAATGCTCATATTTCTTCTGTTTGGTGTTTGTGTTCTCACAACAGTTCACCAGATCAGATGTGAAATTGCTAATATTGTGAAAAATGGACCAAGAAAACACAAACATAATTGAATGTAACAACTTTTGTGTTGAATACAAGTATAAATTAATAATTATCGGTACTCCCACAAATTCCTGTATTTTCACATGTATATAAAATTGGCCGCAGGAAAATAAATATTAATTTAGATGCTCTATTCATATTAATTTCACGAATATTGTTATTGACAGTAGAAATCTTGCTGGTGTGATTTGTTGGATTGAGATTTCTCAGAATTATTGGAATCACACACAGTGGAAAATGCACGTAATTGCTTAGCCAGTAAGTTTTGATATTTTATGTGCTTTTTGATTCATACACTAATTCTGGCAGCCAGACAGCTTCTCTCGATATTTTTTTTTCCAAATGATGCAAAGTGCCCCTGTGTGCAAAAAAAGAAATTAGGGAGAAAAACATTTCCATTGGGTAAGATGAGGAACAGAAATCCTGTTTGAGACGGAAAAAAAAATCATAATACTTTCTGTGGCGCTTCGCTCGTTGAAATGACTTGCGTACATAAATGACCGCGCGGCGTCCTCCCGGAGAGATTTCGGGAAGCGGGGAGCGGTTCCGCCGTCTTTAGCCGCGGCGCTAATCCGCGAGCGCTTTCCCCGAAGCCCTGCCGCTCTCCAGTGTTTACCGAGCGTTTAAGCACGCGGTCTGCACGCCTAACCGAGCGTGATGAAACCGTGTCACCGCGAATCGGAGCGCGAGGCCCCGCTCCCTCTGCGGACGCCGCTTACCGCGGACGCGACGGGGAGCGGGGATTCAGAGCGCGTCCCGCGGATATTGACAGCCGGCTTAAAGAGATCACACTTACCTTGTATCAGCCGCCGCGCACGCTTTGGACGTTTTCTGTGTAAGGGAGCGTCTAGCAATTTTAGGAAAAAAAAAAAAAAGACACTTTTCGCCATCGTGATTGATCCCATTCAGTGCTGGCACTTCAGAGCACTCGGCCTGTAATAACAGCAACCCCTTAGGACTGAGGGGAGGGGAAGGGGACTTTGCACCTAGTACAGTAGTATTGGAGCACTTTAAATGACGGCATAGCATAATAGTTTTGTTACTTCCGTGTTTAAAAAGACACCGGGTGGAAACCGAGCTCTGTTATGAAGAGGCATGACACAAGCAATAGTAGTATGATATCAACGTGGATACTCTTGTCAGAATGACTTTGCTTTACAGAACTGTGCCATCCACTTGCGTCTCAATGTGCACCATTACTGAATCTGTTAACCGTGATAGCCCCCCATATCAATTAATTTGATGTATAAAATCTAAACACATTGAAATGAAGACACAACCCTTGCGTTTGTTTCAGCTCTTTCCGTGCGATGAAATGAATTACGTTCCGGAGACTTTCTTGCTTGTCTTTCCGGCGTAGTTTCCGGCATTTTCTTCCATTGCGACGGGCAGGAGGAGAAGAGCAGCTTGCACTCTGCCTGCTTTGTGCTGCGAGGACTCTGTGGCAGACGGGCCCGGGCCTCTGGTTCCTCAGCCCACTCACATGAGAAACGCGTCTCTCTTCCCTGAGCATTCTTTATAGGGCGTTGCTTTCTTTGTATGATCAGTATGTCCAATAGCATTTTTTTTTTGCCTTTCACGAGAATGAATCATCATCATCGTCATCATCATTACCGCCATCATCTTCAAAACGATGTTATTATTATTGCTGTGTGCTATGGGCCTGTGCTCTGTAGAGTTGCATTCACTGCACACTACTGTACGCACACACGCCATATTTCATTTTAAAATATACTTGTCCTTTGTCCACGGTCGCTAGAATTTTTTTTTGGTAACTCAAGGAGATGACGAATTTCAGTATTTATGCACAATGTGCACAATAACGGCTAGGTAGTTATCACGATAACCCAAATAACAATCGTACAGTTCTGTTATTAGATTCCAGGAAGTGGAGGTCAGGCTCCAGAAAGCCCACGCAGCAATGCCATTCAACTAGAGATGCTTCAGCGTTACCATGGAGATGCGGTCGGGAATCCAGATGATGTCTGCAGTTACTGTTGCTATTCACAACTCTCCTCTTCTTTCACCCTTCTCTGTATCCTCCCTGTAGCAGAAATACATGTAGATATTTCTGTTTTTCTGCACTGTTTCCCCCCTCTTGCATTGGTACCCTGCTGCAGAGACTTGGCTCAGTTTAAGAGTTCACTGGAGCCGTAGGGGATTGGCGATTACATATTTAGCAGTTGCGGCTGATATAGCTGTAAGGTTTTATCAGTTGGCTCTGATGCTCTGTGTGCATGTTCGCTCCCAAGGAGACAGGACGTGATGTCATTTGCATAAGGCCCTGGGCGAGGTTCTCTGCGCCATTGATTGGCCTGTCCGCTAGAGCCCCGCGCACCTCCACATTGATCAGTTCAGTTTGGCTTTTTCATTCCTCCCAGAGACGGTGTTACACAGAGTTCATCTCCAACACTTCAGAGTTTTTCAGACACTTTCTTCAGCAAGCTTGACAGGCCCAGAGAGCTACAGTTTGAGACTGGGCTTCACATCTCTCTCTCTCTCTCTCTCTCTCTCTCTCTCTCTCTCTCACACACACACACACACACACAGAGGTGTATAATAATACTAATACTACTACTACTACTACTACTACTACTACTAATAATAATAATAATACTAATAATAATAACAATAATAATAATAATAATAATAGTAATAGTAATAATAATGATAATAATAATAATATTGATAGGAAGAAGATGATGATGATGATGAAAATGATGATGATAAAGATAAAGAAGATGACTATTTTCCTCATATAAGGGTGATTTGTCCCTTGGTTTTCCCTATAGCGTTAGCTTCTTAATTGCATTCTGCAGTGCGAGTGAAGGGCTGCAGTTTCTCACATGCGGGTTTCACAGCCATTAGAAGGGAGGGGAGGTTCACACCAGCCCTGAGTGTTGTGGCTTCACCCTTTTCGAAGGTTGTTTTCCAGCGAAGGGCCGGGGTGTTCCCGATGACCGAAGGCACAAAGAGACGCCCCCCCCCCCCCTCGCTCGCCCCGCGGCGGCCTGTGCCAGAGGATGACACCGGGGCTCCTGCCGGCGCAGAGGGACGGGGGGTGGCACGGGTCCAGTTCGGTGCCCTTCCCTTTGCTGCGCGAGCCTTTGTCCTCGGGCCGTGTGAGGGGTTAGGCGCTCCGTCTCTTCACACCTGGACGGCGCTGGGGGCCGAGCGCCGAGCTCCTGCAGGCCCAGACTGGCGGCGCATCGCACATCATCACGCCGTGATTACCGCTCGTAATTAGCACTCTGATGTGAAATATGCAGCCCTTCTGAAGCACAGCGGAAAGCCCCTCTCTGCGAACGCTCAAGCTTCACCACCATGTTTCAGTTTTTTTTGTTTTGCAGTCGTAATTGAATAAATGACTGAATAAATATAAATACTGAAGAAAATCTCTTGAAAAGAATTACAATTAAAATAGCAAATTATATTTTTAGGGATCGTTTTAGCAGTCTTTCTATCTATCTATCTCTATCTATCTGTCTATCTATCTATCTATATTTTTTTGCTAATGCTCCCTATCTTCATGGATTTAATGTTTGCTTAACATAGCAAGATGCTTGTTTCTTTTTGTGTAGTCTATTTGAAACCCCTGGGTGGAGTTTTCTCATTTCCGTGTAAATAATAATATAAGAAATGTCTATACATGAGTTAGATTGTGTAAAAATGACCCCGCGCAGTATAACATGGTGGAATAAAATCCCCAGCCCTGAGCATGCTGGGACAATTTCTGCTTATTTCTTATCTGAGAGAAATCTCTTTATTAAATTCTGTTCTTCATTTTCTCCCTTCGATAGGCTTCAGTTATGTATACCTGGGGTAAAGTGGATCTAATTTAGAGCCACAGAAGATGGTGCAGAGCAGAAATGAGCTGTTGTTCTTTATGCAATTTAAAAAAATGCTCCCAGGTAGTTGACAGCCTTTGATGTGATTGCTGACATGAAGCTCAGTGAATAATTAAGAGGTGCAACATGAGTTTTTCAAAGGTGAGTTTTTTTTCTTCTTTTTTTAAAGCGTCATAGTTTCAGACTGGTGATGAAAATGAAATAATAGGATATGGACTGTCATAGAAGTGGGTACAGGTTCAGATCACACAGAGACTCTGACCCCTAACCCAAACACCTGCTCATAAGCTGGCCCACGGCTGGATCCCGGGTTTCTAGGAAGGGGGTTCATTGCAAATCCTGACAGTTTGCATACTGTCATGGGCTCCAGTTGAACTGTCACCAGAGGGCGTGGGTGGGGGGTTGAGCAACACAATTTGTGCATGAGAAATTGTTTCCACACTTTTGCTTTAAAATCCCCCTGCGCTGTACTACTAGTATCATTATCACTACTGGGTCTAATAGGCTGCAAGCCCTAACTCAGCATGAATTCAGTCAGCGGATCTGAGGGGTTCACCTGTGCCCGAGGGGGGCTCGTGTGAACCCTGTGACCTGCCAGTGAGGCTTTTAATGGGGTCCATCAGAAGGCTTCACAGTAGACCAGTTCACTTTGTTGCAGTCTTTCAGCTAGTCCTGTTAGCCTATATGACAGAGAGTCCCGGCGACTGTCTAACGTGTGTGATGACCTCACGCGTACCCCATTATTTTATTTTATTCAGATTTGTTTTATTGCCCTTATCTTGATTATATCAGAGATTATTTTAAATGTTGTTCACGTTCGCTTTTTCTAATAGTTGCATTCACACACAGTCACACACACACAGTTTTCCCAAAGAACACTTTTGTATCACTTATTTGGATTTTTCCCCCATGCAGTTTCCTTTGTAATGGATGTTAACACTAGGGGGCGCTGCCTATCCTTTGAAAGAGCTTTCCCTGCAGCACCCATGTGGGAAAAACACCTTTCTCCCATCTGAATCTCTTATCTGGATCTTGATTTATTAATAAGACCCTCCCTGGTAGATTAAGGCACACACTGTGTTGTTTCTAGTCTGAAGTCATACCTCTCCATGTCTAACAAATGAGGTCAGGGACAAGTTTGCAAAGAATCACTGAACTTCACATCTGAAACTAAAAAAGATATTGTTATAATAATTTCTCATTCATTCAATAGGAAAAACGTTATTCTCCATATAATAATCCTTTTACATTTGTGTGTTTGGCTGACTGCCTTATACAGAGCAGCACGTAAAAGTTTAGGTACGGGGCAGAGAAGACAGCAAGGCAATGCGAATAGTCGTATGAAATCTGATATTCATATTGACCAGCCGTCGCACCCTGTCCAGTCCACGTCCGTGTAAACTGGCCCGTCCCAAATGTACTTCATCGCGGGTTGCCGCAATGGAAAGAACAATGAAGCCGTACGTGTGTAGTTAATGGAGACGGGAGAAGGCGCTGTTCTGAGACACTGACCGACCGTGCAAAAAGTGAGTAAACTCAGAGTAGCTTCGTTTCACCGCCAAAATGTGAGCCATGACACGCCGTAAAAGCGCACGGTGCTTTCTGTCATATTTAATAAAATGATATGACTGTTGGAGGAATTCACTGTGACATACCATGCTCAGCTTAAACATGACAGTAGTTTTTTTTTTTAATTATTTGTTTTGTTTTAGTTGTTTTTTTTTGGCAATAGCTTAGACACTTAACGTTAGACATTTCTCAGCGAAGAAGCTTTGATGTGACAGAAATTAGTCATTGTTCATCGCAACCGTGATCTGAAAACAGTTGACACTTGATTTCATTAATTGCTATGTTTCAACAGAGCAATGTGCAATTGATGTTTGTTGCAGCATTTGGAAGCGTCAAACAAGACTGGTGAAAAGAAAAAAAAAAACAACTGAAAAAATGAGGAAGGCCATTATTCTCAGTTCACTACAAACAGCCCTTCATGACAAGATAATCATTGCGTTCGAGCTTACCTTTATCAGGACATAATGCCTTTTCTGCCTATAAAATAATAAATAAAATGTTTTCTTTCCAGCTACCCTCAGAAAAAAACACATAATTACCACACTCTGAATATGGACTGACAGTTCTTAATAGTTAAAGGGGGAATTTGTATGTGATGAGGTAGAAAGGTCATTCCGATTATTTAAAATTTTATGGAGGGGGGTTGGGTTTGTGTGTTTGCTTAGCGAGGTACTTTGAGGTGTTATGACATAAGCTTTCCGATAAACAGTATAGTTAAAATGTAAAGACAAAAAAATAAAAAATAAAATTATTATCCCGTCATCATCATCACTTTTCTGCCGATACTACTTCTACTACTATACTACTACTACTACTAATAATAATAATAATAATAACAACAATTCAAATACAACATTTCTAATCTGTAAAATTGTATTTGTAATAATTGGAGCAGGAAATGAGTATGAAATTATAATGCCAGTGTAGCATACTGCTTGGGAAACCAGACTAGCAACTCTAAAGTTTTAGGTCCAGCTTGCAGCTGGGGGATTCATGCAAAAAATGTAAGCTGAGGAGTTTGTTCTGGGTAAGAGCGTCTGCTAAATACTTTGAATGGAAGTGAAACTTTGAATGATGTTTAGTGTTTCTTCAAAGATATTATATAACTGAGTTTTTTTTTTTTTTAGCCGAATACTTTCATAAAACTTTAATGATGCCGTCTCTTAATGTATTCATTTTCTGCATACACCATGTCATTCATTAAAATCAGGCTCATTGAATTAATTTTGCTAACAAGAAAATCTTTTTTTTACTAAAAAAAAAAATAAAAAATAAAAAAATAAATAATTTCAGACATTCAGTAAGAAAAAGTCTTGAAATCACCATGCAAACCAGTCATTTTAAGTGATTTAACACGAAGGAGAGGTTCCAGAAAGGGTATGAAATATATATCGTTTCCATTTGTTATTAGAAGAAAAATTTTTAGCTGTGAAGACTTCTGAATTTTGCCTTTCTTGTCATTTTAATTATAACATCTCTTAAGGATGGCACATCACAAAACACCTACTGGTGTGGGGGGGGGGGAACTAATCGAATAAGCCAGTAGCTGTGTGTTATATTTAGAAGTGTGATAATTTCTTCTTTTTTAAGGGGGGGGGGGGTGTCTGTCTTGTAGCACCATCTGTAGAAGGGTAATGGCTTTATTCCTTTTCCTGGTGAAACATAGCTTTTGGCTATTGGATGCTAATTTCACTTTTCAATGTTTTTAATTTTGATTTCCAGAGCCTCTCTGCAGAGCCGAGTGCTACACGGGGCTATCAAAGACTGGTTTTCCAGGGACGATAGGCATTTACCTCATGGCTGCAAAAAAAGAAAAAAAAATGTAAAAGGGACAGGGTCTGATAAGCAGTGGAAAACAGTCTTTTGTGACATTAATTAGTAATTTTCCCTGTAAAAGTTTTGTCCCGGAGACAGGCGAGTGTCATGGAAAGTTCACTGAAAAAAAAAAAAAATTAAAAAAAAGAACGTTCCCTTGAGAATCCATTTCAGCTGCCCGGAGGAAGGTGCTGTCCAGAGGAGGCGGTGTGCTGATGTCTGCTTCCTCAAAGCTTTTGCGTAGTTGCTGCTCTGGATATTTTCGTTAGGGCAGATCAGAGAGGTGGGAAGTCACCTCAATTTCTCGCTCTGACTTCCAACATTTCTGTGGAAGAAGAAATGTTTCACAATTCTAAACTAAGTGGAGGGTTTATATTTGAATGGACAACACTCTGAACAAAACTGTCATAATTATTGACACATAAATACTTTTTAAAAACCTTCATGCATTACCTAGTAAAACAAAACATGGAAAAATATATTAAAATATCATATCGAAAGGCACTTATAATATTATCGGTTTTATATGGACAGGTCAATTGTATATTTCTCTGGTTAATTCTTTATTTCTCTCTATTCATTTTAAAATTTTCATTTGCTTTGATTTCATCTGATTAAAATAATCTTGTAAAATGGTCAGTCATGCAGTTTTATTTGCGAGTACATGCTAGAAACCTTGATTGGTTATTATTATTATTATTATTATTATTATTATTATTATTATTATTATTATTATTATTATTGATAATAATAAAGATTTAGGATTTGTTAAGCACAAGGAATTTGAAGTTTCTGGTCAACAGCCCAGTTACATGACCCATGTTGCATGTGTCATTATATGTTTCTCACACTAGTGTCTTCTATCCCATTACAAAGGCATTGGTGTGGACTGTGGATATGCATCCAAAATATAAAATTCTTGTCGTGCATCATGGAACCAATCTAAGAACTCGGCCAGCATTCTCACTAGCACTGCGAGCAGATGCGCGAGAGCTCGGGTGAGCCGTCTGCGCGGAGGCGTAGGAGGGCGACCGTATTCCAGGGCAACAGGACAGCCCCGCCCCCAAAGGGCAGCTGGAGCGCGCTCTGCTCCACGCGACGGGAGAGAGAGAGTGGGCTGGAGCCGGGAGCGAAGTCCGACAGCTCATCTGCAAAACAAGGCAAACTCACAAGCAGATCGATAAGGAGAACTGCTTAAGGAGATATTAAATTCTTTGCAACTGTATAAATAGAGTTTCTCATCTACTTTGTGTTTTGCAACGTGCACTTTTTCCACATTCTTGTTTTGGAGAGGAAAAGTACGGTCATTTCACTAAAAACAAAAATGATAGTAGCAGATAGATAAGGATGCTTGCTGAAGGAAATGGAACATACTGTCCATTTGAATGGAAAGATTTGCTTGTGCATGCTGAAGTCTTCACTGTACAACTTCGATACGCCCCCCTGCAGTTACCACGGCGCAGTTTTGGTTCGTAGCAGTAACTGGAATTTCCTCAATCTGATATATCAGATTGTTGGAGTTGATAAATAAAAGAGAATCTGCTTTGGAAGTGAAATGTCCACCTGTGCTTTCCAGGCATCCTGGTTCTGAGGGCCGGAGCCCCGGGTCAGTTTTCGCGGCGGCAGTTGAGATTTTGCGCACGCTGAACAAAGACCAAAATGGCGGAGAGGCTGGATGGAGGAGCGCGGGGCTCGGCGCGCGAGCGACGCTCCCTTTGTTCCCCTGGCCCTGGGCCCCGGCGCCGTCACCGCGCCGCTTCCTGGCGTGCCGGCCCCCGCTCCTCCGCCCTTTGTCTCCAGCTAGGTGTTGACCCTTTATTTTCTGCCGCGTCAGTAAATATTTATTCCCTTTCCGTTTCCTCGCCGGCCCCCTCTGACGTCACCGTGGAAAGCTGACCCTCTTGTCTGGTTTCCGGAGCGGTCCGTCGGCGGGGGCGACCCGGCGACCCTGGCGAGCGCGCCCCTCTCCCGCCATTGTCCCGCGCACGTGGCGGCCCGCCCTGCTCCGCGAGGGGAAGAGGAAGTTATTGCGCTGTTCCCCGGCTCTCCGGCGGTGATAAATCATAACCGGCCCTGCCGCCGGCTAGCGGCCAGGGAGAATTATCTCCATAAATGCATGTGACCTTTCAGACCCACAGGCAGCCACACACACACATGCTCACAGACACACACACACACACACACACACACGCACATACACACACATGCTCACACATACATACACACACACACACACACACACACACACATGCTCACACACACACACACACACACATGCTCACACATACATACACACACACACACACACACACACACACATGCTCACACACACACACACACACACACACACACACACGCACACCCACGCACATACACACACACACACACACACACACGCTCACAGACAGAACCACACACACACATATGTACACGCATGAACACAAAGCTGCACATATTCATATGACCAACTATGCACACACAAACACATACACGCGCACACGTGTGTAACACATGTACACACAAGTCCACACACATGTACACCAACAAACATGAATTCACGATGCATGAACCCGCACACACAAATATCAATACACAAATAACTGCAAATTTGCGTGCACACAAATGCACACACACACACTGGCAGACACACACACGTACACATGCTTGCGCAGACACACACAGCCCCTTGTCCGTTGGAGCTTGTTTCCTTCCTGGTATTAGAGCAATGAGATGGCAGACGTGAGGACCGGGCTTCAAAGCGGAGGGGAAACGGCGCTGTGGGCTCATCCTGTGGAGGGTGTCGGAGCGTGAGCTGCCAGGGTCAGGGGGCGAGCGCGGCACGGCTGCTGCCCTGATGTCACGTGGGTCTTTTAGGGTGTACACAGGGAACAGCCATCAGCGTACGAAACAATGGCACTCCGCTTCACTGCACAGATACGGCTGTAAACACTGGCAGAGTAATATAAAAGTTAGGAAGCCGGGCTGTGAGTTTGATTCCTCAGTACCCTTAAGCGATGTATTTCACTGGAATAGCTTCAGTAATATCTGTATAAATGTATAAATGCATTTTGTGCTAAAATGCAATCTGCGTAATTTTCACTGAATAAGGTTGTTGGCTAAATGGCGAGTTTAATGTACAGCACACATATGAAGACGTGACTCAGCAACTCAAGCTCACTATTAATCAAAATTATTTTTATCACATTTTTTTACTGTAGTGGAATGTTTTAATTTACATGTGATGCTATGTTTGCCTAGATGTCTGACCAACTCTGATTAAAAGTTAGATGAGTTTAACTGGCATGCTGAAGTAGGGTCTATACTTATGAAAATAATGGAAAGAGCACCAACCCTTGTTCATTAAGCCAGAAAATTTTGTTAATTTGAAAATACAACACATGAAATTTAAAATTAGAATTTGTTACAAAATGTAATTTAAGAGTCGAGGAAAAATCTGTGGTAGTTGACAAGTCTGACTTTTAATTTTCGGCGGGCAGTTCTGCAGCAGGGTTTCAGAGGCGAAGCTCTCCGTGTGTCCCCTGCAGTTTATGTTGGTCCCAAAGTTTTCCCTTCACAGGAGCGCCACAGTGTCTCCAGTCCCCTCCTGTAGGGCTGGAGGGGTACATTAGGTCTGACTTCCTCCTTTTCCTCTTGCTCTCACTGCCTCTGACACACAATTACTGTCAATTAGGAAGGTTTTCACAGCTGGACCAGTAGCAGTAACTCTGGAGTTTGCGGCCCCATCTGAGCATGTGCGGTGTCGTTCCCTGCACTCGTGCCCATGTGGAGCTCGTTTTCTCTCGTCACTGTTTCTATCCTGCCTTAAATGCAGTTAATTGTTTTCTTGGGAACCCTCCTGCACACCACCCCCCCCCCCACCCCCACCCCCCAAACACCATTTTTTCAGGATAATATAAAAGAAGGTTCTGTGTGGTTTGCATCTGGCAATTATCTCATTGTATAGTGTGAAGCTGCTTACATTGAAAACCAGAGAAACCTGGCAGGGCTCACGTCCGGAGGTTCTGGTCAAGAATCTGCCCGTGTCTCCGGTTAGGTTCACGCCTGCTCACTGTATTTTTGACAAGCTGGTATGATGTAACTCCCCTAGTTGTCATTTATTTGGGATTTCCACTGAGTTCCAAGGTATCTTGGCAACCACAGCTTACAGAGAACATTTTTAAAAGATTGTTCTGGTCCAGTGTGTGATTACTTAAGTGCATAGAGCAAGTGATGTTATTAAGGAAAAGTTCTCAACTATGCACATTTGATGTGAACTCCAAGCTGATTCAGGTTGTCATACGCTTCCCATTTTCCAGTCTGTGTTATATGTTTTGCAAATGTATCACAAAGTTTCGAGGCTTGGACTTGTTCAAATCTCCAAACCAAATAAACAGTAATCTGGCATTGCTAGACTCTGCCTGTAATGCTATGTGTAGGACAAGCCATTTGCAATATGTTGCATTTGGCCATTTAACAGGCACTCTTGTTCAGAGCAATTTAGACTGATCGTGTTTTCACGTATCACTGAGTTGCATAGCTCGATGAGCAGTTCAGGCTAAGTACCTGACTCAAGGGTACAACGACAATATCCCATTCTGAAATCAACCCTACAAGCTCTGAGTTACAAACTTGGTTCGCTAACCATTATGTTATATCGCCACCTTATTGGAAATCTTGAATCTGAATTCTTCAAAGTCTCTCAAAAGCTGCACACACATATTTTGTTGTAAGCCTTATGTGATCAACCTGGTGTCCACGCTTTAAGAACACCAGAAAATCTAAAAACTGAATACAGCATTTTACAGGCTGACAGCTGGCAAGGAAGATGTTATGCTTGTGGTCAACCAAGCCCTGGGGAGCTAAGTGAAGAGAAGGAACAGGACGTTTTGGTGAACAGACTCCCACAGCTCTGGAAAGGCCTCGTTCGCCGCTTCAGGGAGTTGTCGGAAGATCTGCTTTCTGGATCTTGTCCTTGTCCTAATCCTCCCTTTGAGCAGGGTTCTCAAACTGAAATCCCAGAGAGCCGCTGTGTCTGTTGGTTTTAGATGTGTTCCAGCATTTAAGTGCTTCATTTGAGTCATTGATTGTTTAAAGTCTGCACTCCTTGTTTCCAAGGCATAAATTGGCTGCTGATTGAAAGCAATTGCAAAAACCATCCAGAGACTGCGGCCCTCCAGGACTGGAGTTTGAGACCCTTGCTGCAGAGGATACCATGAATTGGCGTTCATCCCACATCACTGGACCACCCAATACCACTGTGTAGGAAGACCCCTCCCTTTGGGCACCAGATGGGCTACCCCAACCTGACCAGCATCCCCCCACCTATGGCTAATCCCCCTACTCCCAATGAGGAGCCCCCAAAATGTATTTATTTATTTATTTATTTATTTATTTATTTATAATGTGGAGAAGGCAGTCTACCCTCTTTATGGATGTCTTCACCGTATCCATATGGGGGAAGGCAGAGGGGGTTGCAGGAGGCGTGGGGATCACAGTGCAGAAAGTTCCACGGTGAAGAATCCCCCCCCCACCCCTCACCCCCGGCCGCGCGGGGGATTTGGACGCGGGTCGCGAGTCGGCAACCCCGCGGGCCGCACACACGCGGCCTCTCCGCCGGTACCATTGCAGCGAGCCGATTGGATGGTTTCCTTTCTCAGGCCTTCCATCTGTTTCTGGTTTGCTGTGTTTTCTTTCCTGCCGTTTTGCAGGAGAGTCTCTTGACCGCCTTTCCTGGGCTCTGAGATTCATTTTCCGCCTTTTCCCCCCCAAATGGCTCGGGGGGGTTTTGACTTTTCAGCTTCATCTGGAAAATCCACTTTGTGAAAATGCCACTTAAAAAGGGGAGAAAAAAACTGTATAGTTGACTAATCAATTGCTAGACGACGAACACTATCATCATTTCCCAACGACTTTTATTCCCGTGCAACAAATATATATTTCCATATATATATTATATATATTTGTCTTGTTTATGCTATCTTGTTTTATCTTCACTTCATCATTGATGCATGCCAAGCAAAAATACAGCTTATCAAACATTGTCACATGTAATTAATAAATGAGAAAGTAACGGTTCGAGGCAGACAGCTGGTTATTAACCTGGTTAACAGACACAGATAAACTAAGCCGTAGCCAAAAAACATAACTAACAATGGGCGATGCGTGCATATTGGTTTTTATGTTAAAAAACATACCATGATGCAGAGTAGTGCGCTTAGCTTACCTCAACATATAAATGAGAATAAAACACAGGGCTGGTGCATCGTAAGGCACCACAAAACCGGGGTCATTTATCAGTGCAGCAGCTGAGTAGGCTATTAAACGAACCTGTTCTGCTGTTTCTCACCGCCGGGTCGTCATCCGCCTCCTCCGGCTTTGTGATGAGAGGGTTGCGTGGACGGGCCCGTCGGCTAACGCTGGGGCCGCTCTGACTGACACCTCGCCCGGCCTGAAGGGACACCCCTGAATCCCCCCGCCCGGGCCGGGAGGGGCTGCCGAAGCTGTTTTGCCACGTGCGGGAAGGAAGGGCCCGCGTGCGTGCGGAGGCTACGAGGGTGGGTGCGGTCGAGGGTGGAGGTGGGGGGGGGGGGGGGGGGGATTGGCGGAGGGGGGTGTCGGTGTTTGTCTACGTCTGCTAAGTCCCAAGAAGACGCTCCCCGGGAGCACTTATCAGGAGGGTGATATATTAGTCCTTAGCGCCTTAATAGAATCCATTTATCTCCATACACTCCCCCTCTGATTTAACGCGGGTTTGAAGATGTATTCAAATGCCTGTGGACACATTGATTGCCTGTGGCCCCCCCCCCCCCCCCCCCCCCGTTAGGCAGTGACAAGCCACAGACGGGGTATTTGATAAGGCATTCCCGGCATGTGCGCACACACACGTTCTACCGCACGTCTTTAAATGAACGCGAGGCCGCCAGACGAAAGAGGGGTGTGGGGGATCCGTGTTCGTTGGGCTGCCGCAGGAAAACTGCCTCCTATCTAAAGGAGACATACTCGGGCTCCTGACTCAGCGTTAGCAATTCCATGGTACTCATCATAAACAGAAGGGGACTTTCCTCGGTTTCCCAGAAAAATTCCCAATCGGGTCATGGAATCATTCAGCAAGCCCTTGTCGCTCAACCTAAAATGGTGGCTGTGCATCAGCAAGCCCTCAGTACATACTGGGGTAATTCTCCATCCCTTTTCCTATTGTCCGCTGTAACCATTTTGAGGCCCCGTCAAGGGATGCCATACAAATGAAAGAATCAGTTCTGCCATACAGAATGCAGCATTGTATTTTCACAACATTTGGACTTTTTCTGTTGTCATTTTGGCCCTTTGTAATTGACTTTTTAAAAACTGTTTGCCTATGCTCCTGGTTTCGGTCTGTGTCAGTGGGCGGGTGAACACACAGTGAAAAAAGCCCTTTTTCTTCCACATAAACTGACAGCTGGCTCTTTGCTCAGCCGAGGTCAGAGGCAAAGAAGGGAGGAGCTGGGAGACGGAACGATCTGATAGGCTGGGCTTCTTTGAGCTCCAGCTGTAAGCACTTTATACAAAACACAAATCAGAAACAGAGTTAATATCGGTCTCTCTCTCTCTCTCTCTCTCTCTTTCGCTTTCTTTCTGTCTGTTTCTTTCTGCTTTCGGTGAAAAAACATTACTGGTTATGGAGAGATGGCAGGCAGTAAAATATAAACGGCAATGCTTAGGTGTCAGCTGTTTAATATTCATACGAAGAACTGGACTCTGTTACTTTTCTTCTGCCACGGGTTTGCTAATGCAGCGGCCTCGTTCGCGATGGCACCTTTGGCACGGTCTCAACCAGCACTCAGGACTTCCTCCTCCAGCTGTTTCCAGCACCTGCGGATGCTTAGCATGCACATGCATTCACAGGCCGCGGATCCTTGGCCGCGGTCATTGAAGACGCAAGCATGTCACCCGCGAAAATGAGATCATCTCTCTCTCTCTCCCCCGCTAGCAACGGCCTCCTTTAAGCTGCCGGCCTCAGACCCTCGGCAGACACGGACACCGCCGCTCAAGGTCACAGCGGCTGTCCTCTCCTGCCAAGGCTCCCTCTCTCTGAGCCGCGGGAGCCCTCTCTGCCGGAGACGCTGGCGGCCTAGCCGGCCACATTAAGAGACTTAGTTTTGTGTGATAAATAATAAATCCGTAATGACCTTGGTCTTGGTGCTCAGTGAGGGATAATGTGAGAAGCCTTCATTTACCTGCGTCCCGCTGCGCCGTGCTTCACAGGCAAAGACCCGCTCAGCTTGCGTACAGGTGAAGCGGCCAGTGCAGCGCCGTTGCGAAATTGTTAAGATCCTTATTTTTAAGTTGCATTTATCCTCTTAATTAAAGCTGAGGTGTGCTGCAGCGGTGCTGGTGTGTAAGCGTGAGTCACACGTTTCCTCTTCCTCCTCCTCCTCCTCCCATTGAGCTCCACTGAGCGGTTAATCTTTCACAGTTCTGTGTGTAGCCTGAGCGCACTTTCTTGGGAAGACAATTGCTCTTCCAGCAAAGGAAGGAAGTCAGGAAACAGCCGAGGACTTTACTGTAAGGGAACAGGACATACATGTTTTATATGGGAAAGAGTGCATACGCATGTATGCACATGCATAGACACACACACACTCAAACACACAGGCCCACACACACACACGCATGTATGCACAAACGTGAGCATGCACACACACACACGTACTCAAACACACACACACATATATGGTTACATACATGCATACATACTGTACATTCATACACACACATACACACACACACGCACACATACGCCCGCACACGCACAATTTATTAAGTGAGTTTTAAGCCAGGTCACTCTGCAGGAATGAATAGGTGAAGCAGGGTCTCTTGCTGTGTGAGTGCACAAGGTCTGAGAGCTGGACTATTCACCAGACCCCTGCCAGCCCCCCGTGTGTATCATCTGTAAGCGGGAGTCTTACGGGACAGCAGGGTGAGGAGAGAGCTCAGTTTAGGGCTCGCTGTGCAGTGCAACAGGTGATACAGAGCAAAGAGAGAGAGAGAGAGTTTTTTACTTTCTTACTATGGTTGATTTTTGTTATCACTACGCTATGGCAATACGTATTTTTAAATACATAACACCAGTAAAGCATTTGAATTAGAGAGAGAGAGAGAGAGAGAGGGAGAGAGAGAGAGAGAGAGAGAGTGAAACACACCTGTTTTAACACCGGAGTGCCGTTCAGGTAATCAGACTCCCTCTGCCCGACCCAGCACCTGTCGGCTGTGTTTCTATCCACATGCACGGTGATTATGATTGCTGTTAGCGTCCCGCTAAGCCTCATCATTGCCTAAAGCCCCAGCAGGACGGTCTGCTTCCATTGCCATATGGCTCTGATTAACAGTGATTTATACACAAGTGAGACAACTGATTTATACACTACCCATACCTGCGTCATGTACATGGTGCGAACCGCCGTATGCTCTGCTTAAGCCCAATAGCAGTCTCACATAGGGCTTTCAGTTTAGCATTATTGATTATGATTACGGTTGTTTGCTATTATGATTATGATGGATATGAGTATTGTTATCAGTATTGCGATTATGATTGCGATTCGTCTCTAAGAGAAACCGGTCATAAGATGTGCTTTTTAACAGCAGAGCATAAAGATTCACACAGTTATTTTATTTTTTATTCATACTTGCATGTGTATAATGAGAGTGAAGAGCATTTTAATGGCTCTGGAATATCTGTAACTCACTGTACAGACTGTCATTTTGTTGACACTGTGAAACAGGAAAACTGCCTCTCTTCATCTTTTTTCCATTACTGCATTTAAAAATGAGATGGCAGGCAGGCAGAGATATTTTTATTGATCATTAGACACTATGTCTTCTGAGTCCTCAGTGAATACAATAATCTTTAAGTTCAGGTAAACTGAAGTTTAAAGAAGGTGACAGATCTGAATTGGACCAGTCATTCAGTTTTAGTGTGCTAATTAGTAAAGGTCATAGTGCATTATGCATTATTTAAAAATGCAAACTTTCAAAGATGATTTATCTGACTATGATACAATTGAAATCTTAATATATATAATTTCCCAATTGAAATATGATAATTATATGTATATGGTACGATAATATGAAAATTATGATGACTATTAGTAGAATGATTATTATCATAATAATGACAATAGTGATTATTATTTTGCATTATTACATTACCATCACATGGCAGAATTTCTTATGTTATTATTATTATTATTATTATTATTATTATTATTATTATTGCACAACCATCTCTCTTGTCTCAGAACAGTGGGGACACCCTGATAAATGTACTCAAAATCTATTCCCACGTCTTCATTGGTGGCAACTGGAGCCTTTGAAATTCTTTCACTCATTCACTATAGCACAGCTGACATCTTCTTCCAGACTGAATCAATTAAAGACACACAATGGCACACTTGATGCGCCAGTCATAGATCCCCCCTCAGCGATGACAGACAACGAGGCGACCAACACAGCCGAAGGAATCTGAAAATAGCGGCAGTTTGTTTATTTATGCTGATTAAACTGACAGGTTTAAACTGAAGAGGAAAATGCCGGAGGAAAAACCTGGAGCTGTATATATTTAGTTAGATAATGTTTTTTTTTTTTTTGAAACAGTAATACTGGTGGCATTGTCAATGCGCATACAAAATATGTAATGATGTTTGAAAACTATTCTTTACTCTTTTTACTGTTCCCTAAAACAGAATACATATTACAAACACACACATACACACACACACATGCACACATACATATACACAATAGGCTGCTTATATTTTATTATCAATAGATTTTAACCATGGAACGAACCTGTAATGCTGCTGCAGAGAAATACATACAGGGCAGGCCAGTGGTAACGGAATAGGGGCCGTGGTGAGGGAGCTGGAGGCTGTGCAGTGCCTTTGAGTCCATGCGCATGGATATACATGTGATGTCTGTGTCTCTCCCACCTGCCAATCACATCGGCGCTCACAGGGGGGGTGAGATGCTAAGGGTGCCTGGATCTCGGGCGGGGGGGGGGGGCGAGGGTGAGGCCGTGGGAGGGGGGCTGACATGCAGGCAGAGGGGTGATGTGACCCGGGGTGTGGCATGTGTCTGCGGGGGGGTCAGGCTTCGGGTGACAGGGGCAGTCAGCACATCTCTGCCCTCTGTCAGGAGGCAGGAGAAATGATCTTCACATTGGGGGGGGGGGGGGGGGGGGTGTTGCTGGAGTTGCAGCGGTGGGGGCAGGAGGGGCGGGCGGTGGCAATATGTGCTATGGAGGAGGGGGGGGGGGTTTGCCTGATAAACAGAGGCAAAGTGACACACCACATACTCCAGTCCTAGGTTCATCACTTTTGAGCTGCTGCTGCTGGGATAGACTTTTGGGAGAACTCTGGCTTACCATTTTTGTTGCCCTATGAATTGATCTTAACCTAAAGGGAACCAGCTTTCGGCCATCCAAGTACAGCTTGTCTGTTGTGCCGTCTGTTGCTTTTGGGTCCAGATCATCTGAGCATATTATTTTTCAGAGGGTTTCATCTAACTGGACCAAAAAACAACATAGCATTCCATAAATGGCATAGACGTCTTAAAACTCATCTTAAACTGTAAGAAACCATAAATTAATACAGGGAGACGACAAACTCCACATTGACTGGGCCAAAACTGACCCAAATCTGACATCTTTGTCTTGTGGCTCTATGAACTTCAGTCAGGTCATAATGGAGCCGCTCACCGTGTTTAAAATGGGATTCAGATGATGTGGCAGCTCAGTCAACACAGACAACCTATCAGATTTCAGCATTTCATGTGTCCATTGTGACATCATGGATCAAAGTCATGGGGGATGGAAGGCCAGGAGAGAGGCATTAATGAGCTCCGGGCCCTGTCTCAGGGAACATTCCGATCAGCCTCCAGTCACAGTGCAGTCTACCCGGGGTCAGAAAGGGTGAGACAGCATGGACGTTTCCCCCGGTCCCCGTCCCCCGGCACGCAGTGACCCAGAGTGCCCCGAGCTCGCCGCGTACAAGCCACAGCTGTCTCAGGATTTGTGTCCTGTGACAGGGTGTGACTGGGTGTCTGGGCCCGTGCCCCCCCCCCCCCCCGGCCGCTCTGGCAGCAGCCACGCTCCTGGCTGTCAGGTCACATGACTGCCTTTTGTTGGCCTCCCTGGCCTTACAGTTCACCTTATCTCATTATACCTGTCCTGTCTGCCAGGGCGCCTCTCTGCAAACGCTTGTTATTTAAATACGCTTTTGGGAGGGAGAGCGAGAGCAAGAGAGAGAGGGAGAGGGAGAGGGATAGGGAGAGAGAGAGAGAGAGAGGGAGAGGGATAGGGAGAGAGAGAGAGAGAGAGGGATTATTATTATTATTATTATTATTATTATTAGTATTATTATTATTATTAGTATTATTATTATTATTAGTATTATTATTTGTACTACTCCCATTATTCCTGTTATTATTACTCTTTCACAGTATTGATTGCGCTTTTATTATTAGATCAGTTTCATTTTGCTTTGGCAATAAAACTCTTGCCATTTATTGGGCCAATACAGCTGATATGAATTTGAATTTAAATTCAAGAAAGGCAGGAGGAAAGATGAGAGAAAAACAGGGAAGATGAGAGCAAGAGAGAGAGAGAGAGAGGGAGAGAGAGAGAGAGGGAGAGAGAGAGAGCGATGGTGAACAAGTCGGTGTCTGTGTGTGGTGACGGCGGTGCCTGTCATGTTGGCGGGGGCCGGGGGGAGGAGGGGAGAGGGGCACTCCGGCCCTCTCAGTGCCCTGTGAAGCTGGGCGCTCCCGGCGCTGTTGATGTCTCTTTTTACCGGTTTCCACGCGATAACACTTGGACCCGCTCCTCTCCTGCTGGGGGAGATTTTTTTCATTCCCCCCCCCCCCCCCCCACGCCGTGGAAGGTCACGGTTACAGCGCCGCGCAGCTGGCTGAAAGGCCGCCGAATTTTATCAGCTGCGAGCGCTCTGAACGCCGTCCAAGTATGCAGATGAGCTGGAACACACATGCACACCGAGCCCCCTGCTCTGAGCTGCCAGGGACCGGGCGGCTCCCTCAGTTCTGAAGAGAAACAGCCGAAATCTAACCGCTAAAAGCACAGAGCATACAAATCCCAAGGAGACAAAAAAACAACAAGCGTCTCAGGGAACGAGTTTGTCTGCGAGAGCGATTGGGTCACGCACAGAGCACGCACACTTAGAAACGTGTTCCCAGCAACGCAAAGCATAAACGCTTTACTGAGTGACTAGTTTAAATGGAACGGTAACTATGTACTATACAAGCCCTGAAAACTTTGTATGATATTGAGGCATCTTTAGCAAAACAACAGCTTCATTAGTATTCCAGGAGCTGTGGGGGAAATACATTTCTTCAGTTTCTTGGTTTTTCATGTGAAAATGTTCCATCTGAATTGCGTGAACCCTGTGGGTTCAGGCTTTTTCCAGCAGCTGTTGACTTGATCCAGTGAACATGTTGGTCTAATCTTATTCTGCTTTTTTTTTTTTTAGTGCCAGAGATGCAAACCACAGTATGGGATCTTACATTATCTTTTCAGCTTGGCGATTAATCATTACTGGCCTTAATTATTCATTCAGATGAGAAAAATGTTGGACAGAAATAGTGATAAATTGTTAACAAAGATAAGTTAATTCGTAACTAAACTTTAATTACATGTCAGACCTTATTACAAGGATCTAGAAACCAGCTGGCAATTACATATAATTGCAGCCATATTGAATATAACTTTCTTTATTTTGCTTTGTTTAAAATGAAGCCATCCTTGCAATGGTGGGCTTGTTTTCAAAGGCTTTAGACTATTGTGCTGTGTGTGCTTGTGTGTGTGTGTGTGTGTGTGTGTGTGTGAATAAATGCACATATAAATAAAATAATATGGTTGGGGTTATGAATGTCTTTATTTGTCAGACAGCCAACAGATAATTTGGTTACACTGAAGACTGGAACGTTCTTTGAGCAAAGCCACTGCATTCCCAACTATTAAGGTATGGTTAAAAGATTTAGGTGACGTTTCTTTTTTATTTTTATATTTTTTATGTATTTTTATATACTCTGGACTCTTTTGGAATTGCTAGTTATGCTTACACTGTGCTTATGAATTTTATTTTATTTTTTTAATAAAAAAAATAAATAAATAAATGAGGCATTTATCTGTTCCACAAAAGTAAATTCATAGTGCTCACAAGGGTTTTAATGAGATGACATTCAACCCTGTACATTCCCTGGCGGACTTGGCTAAGTATAAGGTCACCTGTTGTATGATGCGTGCGGGTTTGGTTTTGGTCCCACTCGAATTTTGCAGAGGGTAGTGTGAAAATGTAGCCTTCGCCTTTGTGACAAGGCCTTGGGATTCCTTTATGCCACCTTTGTGTGACTGTTCACTGATGAAATCACATTATCTAAGAGGCTTTTTCTAATAATGGCACCCTCATGGTACACCTGTTCTCAAACAGTTTGTTATTAATACTTTTAAAATGGATATGGGTTGCTTAGCAACGCTGAAGGTTAGTAGTAAGAAGGTTACCCGATTTCGAGTCATAGACATACAATGTAATAAATGTTTGACAAAATGAAAAAAAAAACCTGAGGAGTTATGCAGCACTAATATATATTTTGTACTTATGGCTTTTGAACCAACAGCTAATTTGACATACAGAGAATGGAGTAACACAATATCAAGTTATAATATACAAAGTACAAGTGTAAAAAAAATACATTAATTCAGTGGTGAGTGTGACAATAGCAGTGATTAGAGGACTGCGCTCGCAAAGCACGGGCTGTAGGTTAGATTTTTAAGTGGGACATCAGTCCCGCCATTGTACTAAATGCTAACCCAGAATTTCTTTAGTAAGTATCCAGCTGTAAAAATTGATTTTGTATACAAAGAGTGTACGAAGCGTTAGTCACTCTCACTCTCAATAAGTCTGCAAAATGTAATATGTAAAAATGTTAGTAATTAAATGCAGAACCAATCCGCTACTTGTGTTACTGCATGTCAAGAAAACCACACAGCTCTGTTACATATTAGTTCCTGTGCTGTTAGATAACAGTTTGTTTTTCTAAAGACACATTCTGTGTCATGCGTAGTGCCTTGCTTCATTTCTGTGTGATGTATTCAGATTGATTTGTATCCTATGATTTGTGCTATTGGCTAAGTAGCGTATGCCTCTGCTATTTTCATTCTACTTCACAAGAAAAGATTCTAGCTTTCTCCTGCCTTTCCCAGAATACATGATCAGGAGCAAACGGTTTAGAAAATGGATGGATGGATGGTTTGCATCTGCCAGTCAGAATTCATTCAAATTACTACTGTCATAAACTTTAGCTGTGTACTTGGGATATTAATATGATTTTTGTGGACTATGATTCTACGATTACGCGATTAAGTGATTAATAAGTGATCTGATTATATTTATTTATTCCCTATCTAGCCTTTTTTAAAGAAGGACATTCTCTTGCATATTCTGATGGACCGTGTGGTGTCTGTATAATAATAAATCGCCGTTACTTCATTGTTTAATTTCAAGAAGCAGTTTGCATGTAGCTCCTTCTAATAAAACATAAATTAACATTTTACAGGAGACAATAAATGAAACACTAGTTTGTCAGAAGCACCCAAAAACATTTTGCTTTGTCTGAAAAATAATAGTAATTCCTAATAATAGGAAAATAATTTACAAAAACAAGCAGTCAGATGTTGAATTTCCTGTTCAGAGCACTTTGTTCAGCATTTATTTATATGTTTGTTTGTTTGTTTGTTTACATGGAAACAGGAGTGCTTGACTGTCTTCTTAGACACCCACCACCAATGAATGGGTTACAGCATCTGACTCGTCTGACCTCTTTGTCTCTCCGTGCCTGTCACACAGAGTGGCTCTCCGGACCTGAAGCACAGGGGAAAACCCCTTAATGAACTCCGTGTTGGCGTTGCTGTTTTTCTCAGGCTGCGAGCTTCCCAGGAGCTGGCCATGATGTCAGCGGGAACTGAGTACCAGTGGAATTCCAGACATAATATTCCCAGTGATTCTTTTACCTGGCAAGAGAGGGGAGGAATGCTGATAGGATGTTTTATTCTACATTTAGGTGCATAGCACCCTTCCCACAGTCTTTCTGGGTGTCCTATTTCTGAGAGTTGTTTGTGTTTGTGTTTAACTTTGACTGGCAACTATATTAAAGCGATAGCTTGTATTATTCAAAAGCATGGCGTGATGAGGTCATTCAGTGCTGACAAGCTTAATTGAAAAGAAAATCAATCACTTTTTGCAATTGCAAAATTGTGAAAGTAAAATTTAAAAAGAAATATTGAATGAATCCTCCCCAAATAATTAGGACCGGGGGTACAGACTGCTTCCCCTTATGGAAAATTCTGAATAAATATTGAATACAATATATTACATATTGTAACAAATCACAACATATGAAGAAGAATATGCATTTCTGCCACTTTCAAATATTGCAATATATTTGTTTTCTGAATGAATTTCTGTGAAATATATGAAGTATATTTTATACTAATACATATATATATATATATTTAGTTATAATGTACAGTATATCATAAATGTACATTAATATTTTAATGTTATACTATATATATGTTATTATTACTTATATTTTTATGTAAAATATCAATTCAGGGTTATTTACAATAGACGGAGATGCGAGCAACAAATTATATTAAACTGAACTGTATAACAAGAGTAGAGAAAGAAAAACAACAATGCATGCATAGTCCATAAAATTAAGAAATCTATAAAAATAATAATAATGATGATAATGCACTTGAAATATTCATCTTAAAAGGAAACATAAGTACAATACAGCGTAGTATATTTCATTTGTGTTTCAGTCACTCTCTCTGTACACCAGGCAGGTGGTGATGACAGACATTAGACAGGTAGGGCAAGGTTTGGAGTTAATCAATTTTGCTCAAATCTGGCCTGACCTTTGGGTGTCAGGATCCTTACGAGCATTGTAGGCATCTTCCCACTCCATCTCGCACCACCCTGTCCCACCCCATCTCACCCCACTCCACCCTGTCCCACTCCAGCCAGCAGCAAAGGAGACACGGTGTCTCCACTGAGCTCTCATGCTGAGAAGGAGTAATTGCAAAGAAAATTTCAGCTCCATGGTGCCATTTTAATCCTGACGCACACATGCATGCAAGCACAAATGGACATTCCATGTGCACACACATATGCACAAAACCTTTCTTCTGGATTAAGGAGCACTTAAATGTTGTACGGAACTACTTTTGAAATTCTAAAGATTAAAGACGGACTAAGAGAAGCCAGTGGATAAAATAATCTGTGTGTCACACTTGTGTAGTGCTAATTGAGGCTGACACCAGCTGCTGTAGCATATTTAGAAATCACCTAAAGGGAACAGGTCCCAGCGCTGGGCGGCTACCAGGCTGTGATTAGTGTGGCTAACATCGCTGGATGAAAGAGTCAAGTCTAGGTCAGCAGAAGACTTCAAGGGTCTTATCGGGTAGAGGTTGTAGGCCAGCCTCCCCCGGTCGCTTTAATCTGATGCCATGTCTGCGCAGATTTGCCGAAAACTGTGGTGACCTGGTGCCCTTGGAGTGTAGCTGCTGGTCACATGCCAGCCTCTTGCCTGTGGGTGTAGCAAGGGACATGAGGGGGAGGGGGGTGGGGGGGGGGGCGTTCAGTTGCCACAGCGACATCGAGCTTTGGCTTCAGCTCACTCAACATTCCTTGACAGGGAATGTTACACAGGCACTTTGTCTCAATATGGAGAATCATATAGGCCTACTTCTAGACAAGAGTCTGGGAATTCTAACAAATTCTTCAAAATAATGTGACACCCTTTGAAAAAACAAAGAAAAAAAAGTGTTTTGCTGTAGGACTGTTGGACCTATTTTCTATGAGATACTCAGAAGATGAACTCCCCTGTTCTCCTGCCCCAGTTCTTTTATGACCTGAATTTGCTGATTGCAAATATCAAACAATTTTTTTTTTTTTCATAGATAGCAGCTGCATCACAGAAAATCCACATCACAGAGTAAAACTGGCCTTGGAAACTCTTAAGTGTAGATGTCCACACACAGCAAGGTGTGTTGATTTCTTGTTTTCTATGAAAAAGAAATCCCACACACTGAATCTCTGTCAAAAATGTACTGTTCCAATTTTTAATAATCTCTGTAAATATAACAGACTTATTGCACTTCGCTGTACAAATATGTGGATGAAAGCCCATTTTTCATATGTTAAATGTCAGGCCTGCCCAGGCCTATTGGCCTGTGGTGCTCACGTTTCTGAGTTGTGTGATGGGGTGAAAGTTACAGCACCTTTTTACATCACCCCTGTTCTTTTACCAGAAAAAAAATCTGTGCGCTTAGGTCACTGTCCAAGACTTATAATGTTTTCAGGGGGCAGGGTTGGCAGCTGGCGGCCCTAGCGCACCGTGAGCTAATAATTACAGCACATCTACACTGAGAGCACAGCCAGATACAAGCAACCCTGTTACTCAGCAACCAGAGCTTCACTTTGATGTGCTACTCCGGACACACACCATACTTCATAGTGTAAATGGATTTGTACTCACAGTCAATTTTTATGTAGTGAAAAAAAAAAACAGCCATTATCACTTCCTGTCTTTCTCAATGAGGTTGTTACCAAAAAGCTCTCCAAAAAAAAAAAGAATAATTGTACTGGAGAATGTGAAAATAATTTTTTGACCTTGAAATATGTTTCTTTAGTAATTGCAATTCATTTATTTCCTTGAGGCGCAATTAGTGATTTAGAAACTGGACTGGTCTTCAGAACATCACAAGTGGGATAAACGCTCTACACATTCCCTACTCTTGTAATTTTGCATTAATGGGTCATGCAGTTACCTGTGTCCTTGTCCTTGAGAGTACAACAGCCACTCACTAGCCAAGCAGAGTTGGTTCAGACTGCTTGTCTCAGCTCTGTACAAGTCGTCCCAGATGCAAAGTTTCTCTGCACAGCGTTGCCATCAATGAGCGCTCCTGTTTAAAGATGTCAAAGGTTGCTCTTATGTGCTGATATTGTGAATTGTTTTAGTAGCGAGTCAAAGATCAAATATGTATTTTATATATAAATTATATAAATATATATTTATACCTCTTTGACTCCAAAGCAAGGATCTGTCAGTCCTCATTAGGAGCCTAAAGCGGTTTAAAATTAACTAGTAAAGTCTCTCTCTCTTTCTCGCTCTCTCTCTCTCTCTCTGCACTTTGTGTGTTTGTGCGTGTGTGTGCGCTGCTAAAGGAAGGAAGAATTGAGCTGTGGATAGGGCCAGGGGCATCCCAAGATAAGAAGCCTGTAGGCCTTTCTAAAGAGCAAACCCTCACAGCCCCAACACTTTTGCCATTACCTCCATTACTGAGCACCAGCTGGGCTGGATATTGGGAGTGTATGGGCCCAGGAATGGGTTTTACAACACCAGAGGCAATGACCGCTTGATATTGGTCATTGCTGAGACCAATACACACAGGGAGCGCACACACACACACGCACAGACACACAGACACACGCACACACACACACACACACACAGAAGATCAACATGAATACACCTTGCAGGTGATCAAAGCTGGCACGCGGTTTATTTACTGTGTGAAAGAACTATTAAGCAGGGCAAGCTGACTGTTTAGCTTAGCTTAGCCCTAGGTGACAGACAGTGTGGCCACATTCTCCACCCATTCCCTCCCCCCATGGTGCTGATGGCCCAGGTATGGTGGACGGTTCAAGCTGTGCATGCAGATTAAGTGCGTGCATGGATCACGCTGGCCTGTTAATGGTGGTTTATCATCGTTGGCCATGTTCCCACTGCACATCCGCCTGGGGGAGTCCAGTACATGGCAAAGCCTTTGCGCTGTTGAGTTGGAATGGCCGCTGCATTGTGAACTCTGTATATTCAGGGCCCAAATGCCTCCAGAGAAGGAAAGGCATCTGATTCAAATAATTAACTGATCGTGGTCTTCAAACAAGACCTTGCTAAGTGGACTCAGGTGTCTTAATGCTGGGCTAGAAGAACAATGTGCACCCACACTTCAGCAATAAGATTGGAAACCCCCGGCCTTGAGTATCAGTAACATTAGTATTCAATACAGGCCGACAGAATTACCTGCATTAATATAGCAGGGCTCTGTTGAAATACTCAAAATAAATCACATCCTATTCAGCTGAATTTGAATAAATATCACCACTTTTGTTCATCTCAGATTTATCCATGTTAATTTTGTTGAGTTTTTGTTGTTTTTTTTGTGTCTAGTGAAATATGCCAGATAAAAATATACAAATATAAGGTATCATTTTGTCAAAAGATTCATTTATTTTCATTTCCTTTTTTAAATAAAAGCTTGTCATCAGAGCTCTGCAGCTTACGAACATTACAGCCGAAGACACTGGCACCCACTCAGACAATCAATACTTGTAATATATATGTGTTTGTGGACCAGCAGGGATTATTTTATCTCTTTTTTTCTTAGCTAATGGATCTCACCTGCATTGATTTCCATGGGAAGTGTTTGTATGATGCTAGAATAATTGAGAAAAAGAAAAAAAAAAGTCTTGACATTATTGCCTCTCAGTTTCAAAAGGAGATAGAAGCATAAAGATTGGTTATTGATGAAACAGCTTGGGGTGACTGAACCTGCCATACTGGAAATAAACTTGTGCTGGGGAGTCATTACAGCCAGCCACCCTGGCCTACCTCAACCTTCAGCCAGTCAATAAGCTATTATAACCATGCAAATTGTGGCCCAATCGAAGAGCTGACATATCGGAATTACATTCTTCACAGCTGCAGGGTTATACATCATTATTAGATATCGCACGCACGCAATACAATATTCTTTATGTTTACCCATTGTTTCACATGATCTTCACGATGAAGGAGAGAGACGGACGGGGTCTGTGTGAAGGTCATGTAAACAAACAGGGTGGCAGCTCAGGCGAATGTCAGAGGGCAGGCTCCAGTCACTTAACGCATTTTGACCCAGCAAAATGGACTCACTGCTCAGTCTGGAGAGCCGGGGCGTTGGCCTAAATCTGCCCGATTCTCGGAACGGCATGAAGCAAATGATAAAAATGGAAAACGGATAGCTATGAAATGGGCAGGCATTCGATCTTACGGTTATGGCATTCTGTAAATAAGATAAGCGAAGCAAAATGTTTCCCTCAAATCGGTACATGCAGAGTCACAAGTTTGGCAGTCAGAAGAATGAGGGAAAAAAAGTAATAAAAAAAGCACTACTTGCCTCGGTATCATCAGGGAAAGGAAAACACAACATGGCGAGAATAAGCTTTATCTTTCAAGGCTGGACGATCAACTTAGTTTATTTGCGGAACACGTTTCTGTAGCTTAGCCAAACTGTGCCGCACTTGCTGTTTGCTGCTGCCTGTTATTTAATGAAGTTGGGGGAAACCCAAACTCTTTGGCACACTACCCAGAGACGAGGAATAATACACCTACACCTCTCCTCTCTCTCTCTCCCTCTGTCCTCTGCAGAAGCTCGGTTGAGGAAGCAGGAAAGGCTTCATAAATGTAGCAGGCTCCTTGGGGAGCGTGTACAGTGTGAGAGCCCAGAGAAGGCAGGCTGAGGAAGCCTGACAGGATGGCAGCCTCACAGAGCTGAGCAGGCTGGGTCTTCCCAGCTTCCAGCAGCCTAAAAAAAAACACACACAGATTTGTTCCACCAAGTTTTTCCGAAGGATTGCAGATGGGCAATGATTAATCAGAGAGCTAACCGGGAAGTAGTTTGCAATCCGACTGGAACGCTCTGACGCATGCTAATTGAATCAGAAAATTAGAGACAGTGCGCACTAATTGGCTCGTTCCCATGCAGCAGGTGGCAGGCCACTCAGCTGTGGAATGAAGTCACATTAGCACCATTTTATTTTTTTTTAAAAAAAAGGAAAAGTCCCTTATGCAGTTTGGAACAATTAGATTTTCTGCTTATTTTCACCAGAGATTCCAAATAAAACAGACTAGGCAAGGCGTGGAGCGGTCAGGCCAAAACAGGCCACAGTGGGTCTCCGATTTTTGCGTTGTGGGGGAGTTTAAGCTGCGGCTAATGCATTTCTCTACACCTGCTGCTCTGTGCTGATTTGACTGGCTCACCCTGTCTGATGTGCCAGATCTCAGTCTCGTGTGCTCGGTGCGGTCCGGTCTCCATTCTGAAAGACATGGAAGCTCTCTGGAAGTATGTACAGAAGGTGTGAAATTTCAAAGTTTGAAATATAAAAGAATAATTTGAAGGCAAGTAATCTCTTCAGTCTCAGCAAAAGGGGTCTGATGGAGGTTTTACTGAAAGTTAAAAAAAATAAAAATAAATAAAGATTAACGAACATGACAACAAAAGATATTTTAGGTTGCCGTCAGCGGCATAGTTATATTAGCAGAACATAGGGGGCGTGGGTGTAAAGTCCGTTAAAGGTAGATCTCACGCTGACGTGAGGAACCCTTTTTTCACACCGAGCCGCTGATGCATGGAGCAGCTGGCCAGGTCGCTTGGCGGAGGTGGAGCCCCCTGGGGCTGCTCCAGATCAGGTCCGACGCGGCGCTGGGGTGGACTCTGGAGGCTGGGCGGAGTGACGAGCTCAGGCGGTCTGAATGGCTCCTCTCATCGCCGGTCCTCATTTTCCTCTCGTGTTCTTCTGAGCCGCCGCTCTCCTCTGCTGGAGAGGTCCTCAGAACAGACCGCTCTCATTCAAACGCCACTCCCTCGCTTCTCCCTGCGCCAGGAGCGGCGCGGTTTACACGACACAGTATCGATTTCTCGTCATCGCCAGTTAGTGCACGCTGCGGGGAGAAAGGGAAAGCAGAGAGGGATTGTGGGTAAACCTTTTTTGTAGAGGAAATGGCGGCGACCCCCTGCCGGTCCCGCAGGGTCCTGCTTGACGAGTGTGGCACGGCTTCCTCCGACGCCTCAGAGAAATAAACAAAATTCAAAAAGGGAAATAAATGGTATTATCACGCCACTCGCTTGCTGTGTGCTTCGGGAGTGCTTCTGGTCTGAAAAAACCCTTCAGTAACGATGCTTGCCATTGGCTGAGCACGTTCATTTGTGCACTTTCATAAGTCAATCTGAATGAAAGAGTCTCAAATGCCTAAATGTAATGTAAATGTAAATGCGCAAAGACTTGTGTCATGTCTGCCGGAGAGGGGAGAGTTGTAGTCCGGATCTCCATTCCCCTGCTCATCTGCTTTGAATTGGGTTTAAGCTGTGATCAATGCACAATGTACAAGCTTAGGAAATGTGAGAGAACATCTGTAGGAGGATCTTGGCTCCAAATGCGGTGTTACAGATGTGACCCTCAATCATATCTGAATGTTCCTCTGCCACGCAAACAGAACAAGGTTTCAGTGAAAAGACAAGGCCTTTTTAATGTTTATTTCCCCCTCAAGCTTACATGGCATGCATACTCTTCCTTTGCTGTTTATTTTTCTATTTTGACACAGTGCCTGTTTTTTTTTTCCCCCTTTCCTCACAATAACTGTCTAAATAAAACTGTTTGGTTTTGATCTTCTGGATCCTCACAGTAATCCGCACGCTTGTCGAGGTCACATTTGCAAATCGAGGGCGGGGGAAACCCCGTTAGACGACGCTGGCTCGGGAAAGCGGGAAAGCACGCGGCCGCATAGGCTCATGGCAAATCTCCCGACGCTGGCAGCCAAACCGCGGCGCTTAAAGACAAAGAGCGTCTGAGCGAGAGAGACACAACGAACCCGACGCCCCCCGCTCCGCTCGGGCCCCCCCCCGCTCGGGCCCCTCCCCGCTCGGGCCCCTCCCCGCTCGGGCCCCTCCCCGCCCGGGCCCCTCCCCGGGCTCGTTAAGCAATTTCAAATCAATCAGCAAACTATCCATTATGAAATCTGTCCCCTCAGCCTGCCCCTTTTTATCTCCGCTGATCCCGTTCTTCTGCAGTGTAGCCACTGGGAGCTTAGCGCAATCTCCCGCCGCCTGCCAGCCAGGCGGGCCAGAGCCGCGCGTCTGAGGCCACCAGTCACCCAGCGCTGGCACAGCCGCCGCCATCAGTTAAGCGCTGCCCTTTGTTCTCGGCTCGGCTTCTCCCAATTGGCTCGAGCGACACGCGCATGAGGGACAATTAGATGCCAACTGTCCCCGCAAAGATCGTTTTGTCAGCGAACAGGAATTCTCGACTGTTTGTAAACTTGCCAAAGATTTTTTTTTTTTTTTTTTTTGCTTTATATCCTTTTTTGCCTAAATTCAGTTTTATGACGTTGGACCATAAAGGGGTAGTCTTCAATAATATTTGAATGATTTTTGAGATGATATGACCGCATGAAACACAAGATTTCACAGAGTTGGCCCTAGGGTTTCGGTGGCCCTAAATGACTGCAAAAAGTGTTGTAAAAAAATTCCAGTGGCCAGCTCTAGACAAGTGGGTAGCTTAAAATGAAACTGACACAAACGTCTGCTCATTTTTAAACCAATCACAGCCATCGGGAATTCTGTTCTTATCAGGGGACATTGTGTGCTTTGAATATGGTTAATTGCTGCTTTCTGATGATAAATTTTCATCACAATGTGCATTGTAAACAGTCTGTTTTTGCATTAGAATTTTACAGTGTATTTTGAGAGGTCCCTTAGGTCTGTAGAGCACTGACCGTGACCTCACTGAGTAGGTAATGCTGTTTCCAGCGAAACTGGGACTGTCCTAATTAACAGCCTTTGGTAGTTATTCCAGTCTCCTTGTGCAGCTCTTTCATTCCGTTTTCTCTCAGTTTTGTCCTCTCTCAGACCTGCGTGCTGGGCAGGCCCTGTGTTGGGAGCCTGGTTATCGGAGCGTTCTCTGTGCTGGACAGCACTCTTTGATGGGAAGCCACAGACTCTGCACCCCTGCCTCCCTCAGCCCTGCTCAGTCACCGCTGGGGGGGGGGGGGGTCAGAAACAAGGCAGGTGGATTTAATACCATGCCCCTATGGCCGACCCTGGCACGGGCCAAGACCGCGCCTTTAAAGGGATTATCAGGCTATGGCTTCCCTCAGGGCCAAACACACGTCAGCTTCTGCAGGTTCGAAGCAGACGTGCCGCCTCCAATGGATCAGCGCTGGGGCACCGTTTGGCACAATTGTCCACTCTGAGAGTGCACAGTTTACTCTGTTAGAGCACAGGTGATCCCTTGTAAACTTATATAAACTTTGAGTTGAATTAACACCGATTATCCTACAGATGCATCGCTGGTAAAGAGTAGTTTGAGCGGTTCTTTGGACTTTTTTTTTTTTTTTACTTACTTATTTTTCAGTCTATAACAATACAATGCTGATATCATAATATAAATGTAGCTTTCGGTGCATGTCTGTGTATATCATCAGTGCATAAACCTTAAGCAGCTAAGCTCTGTGCCATGGGAAATGAATAAAGTAGAGACTCTATAAGAGTTTATAGTGCGTTTTCCTATTCAGGTCCCATGTGACCAAGACAAGGCTGTAATCCATGCAGAACTTTTCGCGACACGTGTAGCGGTAAAAGGTCACAAGGGCGACCGCTCCAGCGTCCCGACAGCTTGTGCGTGTCCGCGGCTGTGGGCGGAGTCAGCCGCGTCTCGCCCACCTACAGACTGGCCGAGGGCGGCGGCGGGGGCCTGTGGGAAAGGG
This sequence comes from Anguilla pacifica, assembly GCA_039654925.1. NCBI lineage: Eukaryota > Metazoa > Chordata > Actinopteri > Anguilliformes > Anguillidae > Anguilla > Anguilla pacifica. The sequence continues at coordinate 14,071,184 of CM077297.1, read as the reverse complement.
CGTGATGCGGCGGGGATCGCTGAGTCACGGCCGGGAGCCCGGCGGCGTCCGGCGAGCCGCCGCCGCCGCGCCGCCGCTTCTCTTCGCTCACGCCTCCCGGCATCTGTGCTGCCAGAGACGGCGCGGAGACGTGTAGGCCGAGCGCAGGCCCTCACGGTAACAGGTTTACGCCCACCTCCTGCCACGTCTCCGCCACTCCGCTTGATGAAACACGCGCGTTCTCCGGAGTAGGCGAAGTACACCGTTCACCTTCTTCTCTCATTCAGGGGACAGTTCTGTTTAGCTGGAAAGCAGATTCAACATTACTTCTTGGATAACTTCTATGTTTGTTATTCCTACATACTGTTGTCTGACACCTACTATGATCTGATTGGATCCACTAATTTGATCCACTAATAATCACTCCATTATACAAACCGGTAATGATTAAGTTTCGATAGACTCAATTAGGAGACATTTACCTCTGGTAACAGAGCAGTTAGACGTGGCGCTCCTGTTTGCTGACCAGGCTATTACTTTGATGGCACTATGTGGCTCATAGACGCACAGTGATGATGAAACAGACCACTTCACTTCAGCAATCCCCTCGGGCCTACATTAGAACGGCTCCGCCGCTCTCCGCGAAATAGCCTCCGAATATCACTGGGGAAATAAACTCAAACTGTCACCGAAAGTACCCTTTTCAATCAATTTTATCCTAATGGCCCATTTAAGGCCCCAGCCGTAATTGCGCTATGATATTATTCTAATGAAAACTCGCAGTAGCTTGTTAACTTGATTGCGGCTACACGTGAATTGGGTTGTGCCAGCCGAATGCCTGGTACAGACTGAAGGATCTTCGGTTTCTAAAACGGTAAGCACAAAGTTGCAGTAGGACATGGGTGGACAGGGAAAGCCCTGTCTGTTTCGAGATTTCATGGCGGCTTAGACCAATTTCAGACCCATCTTAATTGTTTAACTACTTCATTCTTTATTTATTGACATTTTAGATACCGTTCTTGATAAGCTCGTAAATCACAGCTGAAAACTGTTATGCTGTCCCAAGATGACGCATTACTGTGGATCTACAAACTTACAAATGATGTAGCATATCTGTGTACAGACAATTAGCTTGCATATACACCGGCTCTCCAAAAATGCAATTGCCAACCCTTGTTAGTGTGTCAGGGGTTGCTGTAGTGATTAGGAAATTGTTTTTTTTTCTTCTTGTGTTTCACCAGCATACTGTATTCAGAATTCTTTTAATGCCCTTATGCAAAGTGCTTCATTGAAATGCCATCTGAATGGCAAGAGAATAAATCAAATGAGTCACATAATTCTGTGAAATATCCTAACCCTTTATCCTCCAGTCAAGTTCCTGCAGATTCAACATTCAGAAAAAAAAAAAATCGTCTTTTACTCGAGTGGACATTTTGATCGGTAACACGCTGGGAATTCTCAGATATCTACAAGTGTGTTTTTAAACTTCAAATAGCTTGTACAGATTTGTTATATTTCAAATACACATTTGGGCCAGGTCTGATAGGACCTCAGAAAGGGGGAAACATAAGAAGAAGATGGAGTCTTAGGTGAGACGCCTCGGTTGAGCTGTTCTGTATAGTTCCACACCATTTCACAGAATTAAGGTCTGATCATGTCATCAATACATTTTTTTTCTCTTGCATTTCCTTCTAAATGAACAATCAAAGATTGTAGAATTGCAGTGGCCTCTTTCAGGTTAAATGAATGAGTGATGAGGGAGCAGGCACTGGGCTGAGGGAACAGTGGAGAGAATGAAGCGATGGGTACTCTCTCACCTTCCAGCAGAGGTGGGCACAGGACAGAAAAAACTTCACCCCTCTCAGCATCCAAGATTTATCAAGTCATATGTCTTTATCATTTGCTGTGTGCTCTCTCTCTCTCTCTCTCAGAGAAAAAAAGAGAGAGAGATTAGACTTTGATGCTTCTTTATTAGCACATCATTGTCAGTGCATTACACTAGAATAAAGATTTCTTCAAAATAATAATAATGGTAATAAAAAGAAAAAAAACATAAATACACACAGTATCGTACCAAAAACATCACACAAGCATATAAATAAAAATAAGCCCTTGTTGCAAAATCAACACAATTGAGAGAGAGATATAGAGAGAGAGTTAATGTTTTTTTTTTTTTTTACACTGTTAATAATATTATCATTGTTGTTATTATACTTGTTTCATATTGTTTATGTGGTTTCTATGTGTCTTACATGTGCTACGTTGGCAATATGACTGTAGTTGTTCTGCCAATAAAGCAAATTGAAATTGAAATTGAGAGAGCAAGAGAGAGAGAGAGAGAGAGAGAGAGAGAGAGAGAGAGATCCCCCTGATCTGATTGGCTGCTGGGAGACAGAGAGTAGGCCTCTGGCTACACTGGGGAATATGGGAACACATTGCAGCACATGGCACCATCAGCACCAGGCATGAAGGCGAGCTCCAGAGAAAAGAAAATGAAATGAGCTTTTCTGCAGCATTCCAGCAGTCTGGCCTGGCCTGCCGAGAGCAGGGGGGTGATACAGTCTCCACTTAAACCTTTCCTTTGGTGTTTGGTGGCACAGGGGGTGTATTCCTACATTCGCACAGCCAGTGATTGAGATCAAAACTGTGGACCTCAAAGGCACCTCAGCAGCATCTTGCCCTCCCTTCTAAGCCTTTTAATAAACGACAGAAAAAAACAGTCTCAGCGAAGGCTAGGCTAATTCAAGGCTCAGGCATGTGCAGCACATTGCCAGCTGTGTCTCAGAGACCTGGGCGTCATGGCGACAACGTCAGCCAATACGCTCTGGCTTCCAGCGAGAAGCCCTCGGCCTGCCAGCGAGTCGCAGGCGCGAGGTTTAATTAATTCAATTAGTCATCTGTCCCATTCCAGATGCCCTACGTGCAAATACCGTTATCCTCTGCACTCAGATGCGTAGGTGTCAGTTCAACTTTGGGGGGAGACACACTACTGGACCACCTAGCCTCACGTAGCCAATTATCAAGTCTCACAAGCGTTCTAGGTTGTCTCAAGGCCAATTCTTCTGAAAATACTGGGGGTGTCATGTCCCCCTGTCTCCTCCCAAACCCACACGTGTGTCTGCACTTCAGTAGTCTATAGATTTAATAATGTTACGCCAGTAAGTCCAGTAATGTTTTAATGCTCTCTGTGAAGTAGCCTTGTACTGTAGGGTGCTGCCCCATTTTCTCACTAACCCACTGCATGTAAGCCTCTGCTGCTTTAATGAGATCCATTTTTCAAGCATCTCATCTGCCGTAAAAATACACAGTTCAAATGGACCGCAGGAAACCGTGCTGAAGGTGCCTCTTCAGTGTGTTTTACGGGCATCGAGGTATTACTCATTAAGCACTAAACTGATGTAGGAGGACAACCTGCTTTGTGAGACAATGATTAATTCAATACAGTTTAGAGAGGCTATCTGCTCCAAGCATAAAGCCAGACCATATAAAACGTTACCATTCAAGAAGCTGGCACTGAAATACCATGCAGTAAATAGAAATTCCATCGCTGTAAAGAAGGAGTCTAGACTTCTTTCGGTTGTGGAAGTTTGGGCAGGGGGCAGTCAAGTTTAAAGGAAAGGGAACAGGTCTGCTGTGAAACTACATTTTCACAGCAGACCAGCACACTGAAATTTTTCAGTCTTGATGAAGTTTCAGCACAGTGTAGCAGAACTGCCTGGTGGAGTTTGTTAAAGCACAGCATAGCTGGAGACAGCGGGGTGAACTAAAACAGCTCAGACCAGCCCTCTATCCCTGCACACTGAGTAGCATGAGGAGGAAAGCATTAAAGGATTATAACTGTAGTTCCCCCTGCCCACCTAAACACACACAAACACTTGCACGCACACAAAGACACACACACACACACACACACAGGCGCACACACACACACTCACTGGCCCTTGTATCTCACTCTACGTGTCAGTATAAACACACATGGGGGGGGGGGGGAGCACAGGGACATTGCACATAGCTTGATCAATTTTAGATGCCGAGAGGATTAAAGTTTGCTTTCTCCCGTAACCACCTCTGCTGACAAGTGAGAGTGTATCGATCACTTTATTCTCTTTTCTGTTCCCCGGTCAGCGTATGTTCCACAGTCAATAAAGCTGGTTTGAGTGTGACTGCACTCACACACACACACACGTGCTCACACACACACACACACACACACGCACACACACACTCAGTACAGATTCGATACCTCCTGCTTGTTGTGGCTTTCCCCTCAGATTGCAGATACGATTGTGATTAATGGTGAACTGCTGGAGGGTCAGGGCAGGGCCAGTGTGAGCTGCTAGCTGATGCTGTCAGATAAGCGGCTCCAGCTTTGCGAGGGCTGTACTCAGAGACATCCGTACCCAGACATCCTGGAGTGACAGCGAGGGAGAGAGAGAACGAGAGAGAGGCAGCAAGAGGGAGAGACAGAGAGAGAGAGAGTAAGAGACAACAAGAGAGAGAGCGAGAGAGAGTTTATTCTAACTCCTAACTGTCTGAACCCTCCTATACCCTGGGTGACACGATCACCAATTGTACATGGCTATATGGAGCTACCGACCACAGTCAGCACTGGGGCTCATTCTTGCACTACAGTGTGGTGCCTTAACCGAATGAGACATCCAGCAGCCCTAAACGACATTTCCTCCACATCCTGGAGAGTAGGCCACAGCGTCCCAGTACTTAGTCTGTGCTAAAATTCCCTGGAGACGCGACAGGATTTATCGCGAAGGCAGAATATTTATCGTGCTTGATGCACTCAGGTGGCACAGAACTGTGCACAAAGGGCAGAGCTCTTCTGATTGAGATAAATACTGCTCTCCCTGCGCACACTTTCACACACACACACACACACACACACACACACACCCATCTGCTCTCACACACCTCACGACACATGTCATAACATTGTCTGAGAAAGCGATAGCAGCGAAAAAGAGGTGGCGGAGAGTGAGTTATCTCTCGATGTCACGGAGAAGCACCTCTCTCTCCCTCTGTCGGGGCACGTCGCTCCAGCTCTCTCTAGACAGGCCAAGGACGGAGAGGAGATGGAGGAGGAGGAGATGGAGGAGGAGACAGAGTGTTCTCACGTCTCTCTCCATGGCCTTCGCTTCGCTTAAGGTCAGTTTTAGGTCACTTTGTTTGACAATCTCAATGCTACACTCTTTCTGCAACCCACACACACACACACGCACACACACACGTTTTTTCATGATTTCTTATCTTTTTTTTATTCATAGGTTGACATCACTTATGGGAACTAATCATTCTGAGAGAGGGGCGGAGCCTGGTGCAGGAAGGCAGGATCTCTGGAAACTGGCTGGGAGCTCCGGCCAATAAACATTGTCCCTTTCAAATCAGCTGACCCTGTCTTGATACAGTGCTTCTTTAACCTCGTTTCTAAACAAAGGGTTATATTCATTAATGAGGACAAGTGTTGGCAAGGCCATTATTTTTAATACTACGTATGTGTGCATTTAAATGCATTGTGTTCGATGTGTGCGTGCTACGATCCGTTTTATGTGATTGTTTACATGCCTGTGTATTTTATGCGTGTTTCTGAACGTTAAACCTCAGCTGTGTGTGTTTGTGCCTGTGTGTGTGCATGTTTGTGCTCCAAACTAGTGAACATTATTTTTGTGCACATATGCCTCTGTGCTGGCGTGTGTGTGACCGTGAACAGGCACATCCATGTCAAAGCACCACTCTGCACTCCACTCTCCTGTCATCTCTTCTTCCCTCCTCCCTCCAGCGCCTCCTCTCTCTCTCTCTCTCTCTCTCTCTCTCGCTCAGCCATCCTGGGGTCACCTCCTCCTCTCACAGTGTGGCTCTGACCCCATTAAGCAAATTCCCAGATAGAACCTGGGTGCTCTTATCAACCCCGGCTCATTAATTACACTTTGTCTCCCCGAGTGATCTATTCGTGCGGCGGCCCGCCGCACACTTATCTCCCCCCAGGACAGAGCTGCAGCGCTGGGCACCGCGCCGCTGCGGGCCGCCCTGCCGGCCCGGCCGCCGGGCCGCGTGATCCAGCTCCGTCAAATGAGCCTCCTCGTGTTATCTCGTACACGAATGTTAGCGGGGGCAGATTTAGAAATTGTGTCTAATTGCGGTGTCAACCACATCACCCCTCTCTCTCTCTCTCTCTATCACTCTCTTTCTCTTTCTCTCCCTCTCTCTCTCTATCTCTCTCTGACATGTAGGCACGCACACACACACACACACACACACACACAGATATGTGCACTGCCAAGCCCAGACGCAAGTTCACGTGGAGTTTTTTCACTGCTTTGTTATCATGATATTCCTCACTGAACTACAATGGTCGTGTACGCTGACGGATCACTAAAAATAATAAACCAGACGCATTTACGTTTTATGATATAGCGATGGCCAAGGTTCAGTCGAATAGCTATATTCCTGAACTTGGACAGATTTATGTACGCGTTCTTTTAAATTCCTTTATTATATTTCCATAAATTTTCATTGATTAGTCGTTTGGCGACCGTGTGTATTTTTGCATTCCTGCATTAGCAGTTGTGTTTTCACCGGGAGCGTCCCGGCGCTGGATTGGTGTGTAAGTTCGCTGTGCTTGTGTGTTGTGTAATGGCAGCTCTGCAGCGGCGTTCTGCGGGGAGAGAGCAGCCGCGTCGCGCTCGCTAGCGGCTCAGCGGCGGTGCGTACCGCTGCAGCGAGGAGTCGCCGCCTCGCATTGGTTAGCGGCTCAGCGGCGGCGCGGGCTGTGGCACGGGCCCCTCCAGCTGGCGGGGGCCACCGGGCGCGGAGGGGGCGGTGTGTGGTTGTGCCGCGCAGCGGGGGGGGGCCGCCGTCCTGCCTCTTTGTGCGCCCGCGCCCGCCCCCCCCCCCCCCCCCCCAGCCCCTCGGCATAGGTGGTCCCCACGCCCCCTTCTGCTGACACATGACAAGGGCCGGTCTGGGGACTGAGGGAGCCGGCACAAAGCGGGGCTTTTAACCGTCGCCGCCTGGAATGCCTTTCAAGATGGCCGCAAGGTGTCTGTCGGGTTTGGATGCAAGAGCCCCCGGTCCCCCCCCGCCCCCCCCCCCCCCCCCCCGCCCCCCATCCTTTTCTTCACCCCAGTCTGCTGCCTCCCCATCCAGCTCCCTCCTGGTCTTGGTGGAAGAAAGCCTCATTGTGGTCCGCGGTGCCGGGGTGCCCCGTGTCAGCGCATTCAGGCTGGATCTTTTCTTGTCACAATCCGTCCTTTTTTTAAATTCTTTTTCATTTCATTTCTGTTTTCTTTTCCCCCAAGTATCACAGCTTTATCTCTGGAACTGGTTGCATGCAGCGTCTAGCG